>CM075823.1:15930098-16530098 GCA_037975025.1 Excoecaria agallocha | reverse complement strand
TATCAACACTGCTTAAATTTCATCTTGATATACTATAAAAAGGATTGGAGTAACTTAGACTCGAATTCCTAGAGTCACTGATTCCTTTAATCTCCATACCCAATGCCTTTCAACTTATACATCTTTAAGCTATATTCGAACAAGATAGGGACAAGCTGCATTAAGCCAACACAACTGACACAATTCTTCTATAACTACTTCTTTCTATACTCCTGTTGGCCAGAACCGCCTAAACCAAGGCGCTCTGATACCAAAATGTAAGGACCGCACTAGTCCACCCAAACTTTTCATTATATAAGTTCTTTTACATATGATAATTTATTTCCTTTATAGTCATATTAGTTGTTGTTGTCATTTTCAAATGCATATCTCAATATACTATGAATAAAATGTTCTCTTAATTAAGGTTCTTTAATACAACATAATAAATACAAAAAGAAAATGAATTACAAATATAATTGACTCTCTCCTATTTCTAGTGTTGGCTTTATATTAGCAGCTCTTGTCCCAACAGAAAGCACCTTGACTTCAAGTACCTACACGGATAAACACCCGTGCTAAGCTATAAAGCTTAGTGGGGAGCAACTAATAACACATTGATAACCACTCACAGTAGTTATCACCAAGCATTCAATGATAATAAAATACAATGCCTTATAGGATTAATAAAAATATAACAGTATCATGTAATCAGAACAGTAACAGTTTTAAACTGTAAAAGCATATCACTATTTGCATCAATGGCCTGCGTAAATTTCTGTGGGTGTGGATAACGGGTGCAATGGATACCCGAAGGTATTAAAACAGAAGGATACCCGTAGGTATCTAAACAGAAGGATACCCGTAGGTATCTAACAGAAGTCTCATATAGAGACAAACAGAAGACTCATAAGAGTCAAACAGAAGCAGCTGCGATAACCCTATAGGCATGCCTATCTATCCACAACCAAGTCTCTATGTGCAGGCAAAGAATCATATCTCATGTATCATTTGAGTCATAGCATACGATTCATCATATGAAATGACAAATCCAACAATAAGATAATATTCTCTAACTGTCATGTCACAATCAAAAACATATGCAGATAGTCGATATAACCCAACCATATTCAAGTAAATACTTTCATATATCAATTACTATAACTTATCTTTATATTACTTATACATTTCATATGTTTATGGTTGAGCAATGTCATATACTTTATATTTAAGGTACAATATATGTTTAAGGAAGAATAGTTAATCTTATGCTTCAAATGGGGTCTTAACTTTCATGTTTGAACTTTGAGGGAGGGTCACGGTTACTACCAATTCATGGTAACCGTTATCTAATCATCTTTATGGGTCACGGTTACTACCAAATTCATGGTAACCGTGACCTAATTGCTCTTTCGGGTCTGGACTACGCCAGACTACCTCACGGTCATTACCGGAGGAGTAATAACCGTGTTCTTTACTTTTTAAAGGGGTCACGGTTACTATGAAATGCTTAGTAACCGTGAGATAGGGTGCATTTAGGTTCTGGACTGCCTCACGGTTACTATGAAACTCATAGTAACCGTGATGCCTCAAATCGCTCAAAGACAGATTTTCTGTCTCAACTTATATACCATTTTTGACCCAGAAAACGTCATTTTCAGGGAAAGTGGTCTTCTACAAAGTTGTTCCACTATGACTCTAGTTTCTAAAACATCAAAAATTACTCAAATCAGACTTCTAAATCTCAATTTATTCACTAAAAACCGAAGACTGCTCACTTGGGACGGACAGCAGGGGTCTGTCCACTTCAAGCTCATTTTCAGACACTCTAGAGACAGATTTAGGTCCCGTTTTCTTCTACAAAGTTGTAGATCTAAGTCTTATCTTTCATATCCAACCGAAATCACAGAAATCGGACCTCTACAACAAGAGTTATGCCCTTTTTACTAAGACTGGTTCATGTGAACCAAAAACAGATTTCCACCAACTCACTTCCTAAGACACAAATCATCTTTCTCATGCAATATACATTCAATTATTCACTCAACATCAACTATAGATCATCAAGAGCACATATAACAATTTATTTCAACTACAAATACATAAAGCACTAACATAACTCCCAAACCTTATTAGAGCACCAAAATTCCTTTCTTTCTATCTCTCTTTTTCTTGCTCTACATCTATACCATCTTCAGCTTTTTCTTTACTTGAAGCAGCCACTTCGTGGACTTGAGGAGAGAAGAAGATGAAAACACAAAAGAAAATAAAAGAAACCAATTTCTTGGCCAAGTATGGCCGGCCACACAAAAACACACACACTCCCACAACCTTTATCTTTCTCCTTCCCTTCTCTCTATCATAAACTCACAAATGCTTATTTCCTATTGGATGATAACAAAAATCTTGGCAAATTTCATTTTAATCCCTCTTTATATTTTTGCTTCTTACTTTAATCTTTCATCTTTCTTTATTTCTATTTTTGCCACAATTCTTTTACTTGATCTTTTCAATTAAGTCCCTACATTGAAATTTTCTTTTAATTAACCACAAAATCAATCTCTGTCTTATGCGAAATGACCATCTACCCCTCCTAGGGTATCATTAGGGGCATTACAGGTATTACTAGAAATTTATAATGACCATATCGAGTTCTAAATGCAGTTTTGGGAACATCAACATCCTTTACCCAAAGTTGGTAGTACGATCAGACAAGTTTTCAAGTCTTGGAAATGGATACTTATTCTTTACTGTCACTTTATTCAATTGTTGATAGTCTATACACATTCTTATAGTCCCATCTTTCATCTTTATAAACAAAATTAAGGCACCCCAAGGTGATGTACTAGGCCTAATAAAGTTTTTATCAAGCAGTTCCTGTAACCGAACCTTTAACTCCTTTAATTCCATTGGGTCCATTCTATAAGGTGCCTTGGAAGTAGAATTCATACCCAGTAAAACTTCTATGGACAATTCCACATCCCTTTCAGGTGGAAGACTAAATAAGTCTTTCGAAAATACATCAAAAAATTCATTTACCACTGGTATATCCCAAAGTTTTCCTTTTTCCCTATTTGAATTAAACATCAAGGCCAAAAATGTCTCACATCCCTTTCTAAGAAATCACTGGGCTTACATAGAAAATATCACATCAGCTAAAGATTTAGTTCGAATACCCTACATTATAACTTATTTCCTATCAACATCTTTAAGAGTCATTATTTTTGCCCTATAATTAACAACTACATGATGCTTTGATAACCAATCCATACCTAGTATAACATCAAATTCCCAAAATGGTAACTCAATAAGATCAGCTAGGAATTCTTTCCCTTCGATTAAAATGGGACATTCTTTATAAACTTTATTAACACAAATACCGTGCCCCAATGGGTTAGTCACATAAATATCATAACCCAATTCATGTGTAGCTGACATATTTTTACCCACATCCCTAATGCAAACATAGGAATGAGTGAAATCAAGATCAATAAGTGTATACATATCAGAATTAAAGAGAGAGAAAATATTGACTATTACTTTTTGAGCATATCGATCCTTATAAACCTTCATAGCATAAGCTCGACAAGAAACAATTGGGACTATAGGCTAATCAACTATTTTAAACACATTCCTAGGCTAGTATCCATGTAAATTTGATCCATCATACCCTCTGCCTCTACCTCTTCCAGTTGAGGATGCATTAGAAACTCCTTTACTACCCTGCTATGTATGCCCTTGCTATTGCTTCAAAAGATAATTTACCACGTAGTGGTTAGTGTTACTGCACTTGAAGCATGCACCTATCAACTTCTTACAGATACCCCAATGTTGCCTCAAACAGTAAAGGCATTTTAGTGGTTGACCCCTACTCTAATTCGCTGATGTTTCTCTGCCAGATTAAGACACTATAGATGACCCTTGCTTTTTCCATTTATTCACTGAACTGAAAATAGACTCAACTGGTTGATTTCTCTGTGCTCCTCTAAATTTCTTTCTAAAGAAAGATCCATCTCTAGCCCTACCTCTTTTCTATTCACTTTCTCTTTTAGCTAGCTCAATCTTCTCAACTCGTATAGTTGCAATAACAAGTTGATGCAATTCCATCAGTTGTAAAGATGTAGATCCAATTAACTTCTTTCTAATCAGATTATTCAATCCATCCTTAAACTATCTACATTTAAAAGCTTCCGTTAACATCTCATTAGGGATATATTTGCATAAATGGCTAAACTTTTTCTCATATTCAGCAACAATCACAGCTCTCTATCTCAAATTCAAAATTTTCTTTAATTTCTCTTATTTATAAGCTTCATTCACATACTTTTTCTTAAATTCTGCTTGAAAAAATTCCCATGTAAGTGAATCAAGTAACTGGGATTATTTTAGTATTAATTTCCACTAATCATATGTAGTACCTTGGAGTAAGGACACAATACAAATCACTTTATGATTGACTGGGCACTGAATTTCATCGAAGATTTTTCCAAGCTTTGTCAACCATAACTCAGTGACTTCAAACTACTCCCGATTAGTGCCCAAGAATTCCTCTACACCATATTTTCTTACTCAGTTATCGGGGCTTTATGTGCAGTCATCCTTTTCATAATTTGAGCCATTTTGTGAGAAATTTTTAATAGTGCTTCAACAGGAATGGCTGCAGGAATCTCATTTTGATTAGATAACAAAGATCCGGGATGGAAGGGATTAATTCCAACATGTAAGTTACTTTCAGGTAGTTCCTCAATGGCATCCTTAGAATCCTTCATTGACTATCTATAAGATAAATAGGAACTTTTGCATTAGTCCCACACCACACTATCTCATATAATAAAACTTTAGACTATTATTGACTAGAATCGACTAAACCTATGCTCTGATACCAAAATATAACACCCTCATATTAATTATCGATTATTAATGTCAATTATGTTCATTAATCATATAAAGCTCTAGTATTTTGACCTAATAATGATTTTCATACAAATTATCATGTTTCTAGAAGTCATTACATGCTATGTATCAAATCCATATTAGGTATTACTATCTATATTTTCATGTTTTACCTCTCTTAATTATAACATACATATCATATTCTCTATATAGGATATTATGGCCTATACATGCTTACTTATACTATTAATTACAAAAGTGAGCCACATACATGTCCATATTATAAACATATTACATATTATTATAAATACCACGATATACAAAAATTAATCGAAAACGCCTTATATAACTTTTTAAAGACTGGTGTTAACTTTCCAATGCAAAAAAATGTTCCTGTGCAAAAAACTACACTACCAAACCTACATGGATAAACAAGCCGTGCTAAGCTATAAAGCTTAGTGAGAAAAGAAATAATAATAAAATATGACCACTCACAACGGTTATTAACAAATACATATTAAGCATTACATATCAAAGAGGATCTTAATAGGAATAAAATAATATTATCAATAACATAGCAAAGTATAATATCAACATAATATCAAGATTTCATAAATATCTTAGCATGAATAACACATATCATTTGTTGATAGAAATAGTGCATATATACTTTGATAAAATCACTGTAATTAAAATTATCATATAATTTATAGTTAGCGTCTGAGCATTAAATCTTTGATTCAAATAATGAATTAATTATTAGCCTGCTTAGATAATGGGAATGGTAGAAACCAGTAGGCATTGAACATATAAATACCAGTAAGTATTAATTCGATAGATTCAAACGAGATTGCATGGTAGTTCCAAATGGAAACAACGATAGACCTAAATGAGGTCAAACGGTAATAGCTGCAACTCTATCCCTATAGGCACCTATCTATCCATAACTTAACTCTATTATAGGAAAATAATTAAGTTTGTATACATCATTATCATGTTTACACTTTTACCATATAATCTTGTGTAATTGCTCATATACATGGACATCCAAACCGGACATCAACATAAGTAATTGTAATTGTAATATTGTAACTATTTACTTTCACATGATGATAGTTAACTGTAAGTGCATATGCATAGGTATGTAATCATAGCCATGTAACCATAATCATATAAGGAAATGCATGTTATTTCAATTTAATAATAAATTACTCGCTTGATCATAAGCTTGCTATATATATCGTGCTACTTAAAATCCATATATATACATAGCTTTAAATTATATTATCATCATACCTCTATGCACATATCATCATTATATAATATCTCCTCAAATTCATATAATTATGGAACATGTAGCATCATTAGTTTCAAAATCAAATCACTCTAAGATCATATAAATACTTGTCGTAATATTTAAACATTAAAGAATTAGGTTTTAAAAATAATATGGTAAGCAGATTTCTATCTCTATTTTGCATCTCAATTTTGCCATACTAAATGGCTAAACTAACCCACGTATTATTGTAAACAAACAATGATTTATGTCTCTAGTTTCTCATGCTTCAATTACTACTCAATTTGGATATATAAACTAGGAGTTATAACCCAATCAATACACACTATCCAAGAGTACAATTCTTTCAAAGATAGTTTGTATAACCACTTTGAAAAATTTGTGGAGTAAAATAGGTCTAGAATTAAATTAACATTTATTCATGAGAGTTGTACTCCTATAAGTATAGTTTATCCAAAATTTTGTTGCAAAACATTTTGACCTTTCTGCCATGAGTTATATCTAAAATACTACAACCTGCTCATTGACACTAGACACTAATTAACATTAGCAAAACTAGTTTTTGTTACAACTTAGAAAATTTGTAAAAGAAAATTAGTACAGAATTAAACCAACATTCCTTCACAAAAATTATGTTCGTATGAGTTTATTTTATTTAGGATTTTACCTCATAAAACTTAGACTTCTCTACCAAAAATTATATAAAAAATACAACAACCTACTTCCTACAACTAAACAACAACTCATTACAAACTTCAAGTTAAAATTAAGAATACTTAAAGGCAAAATCAACTTAAAGTCTCTTCTAAAAAATTATAGGTCTATGTATTAGGAGTAATTACCAACTAGAATTATCCAAATTAGAGTTATATAACTTGAGATATACTAAAATTATAAAAACTGATTTAAAAAGATCTAACTCTGATTTTCAAATTCACTTACTTCTCTTTTTCTAACTATGATTTGCATGATCTAACTCCTTCTCTTCCATAATCTAACCAATATAATAACATATTTACAAATAATAAATTCATGGAAAAACACATGCAAAGTAGATTTTGCACTTAATTTCCTCACCTTGGCTGAAATCCACCCAAGTCTCATTCACTCTTTCAAAATCTCTTTGCCTTTCCTCTTCCTTTTATTTTCTTTAACTACAAAGAACCATGCATTCTTAAAATCCAAAGTTCCATTTCACTAATTTCTTTCAAACTAAAAACAAAAAATATTAATAAGAAGAGGGATATTATACCTTGTAATCTCTATCTTAATACCTTTGTATTAATCAACGCAAATAAAATTCTTAAAGATGATTTGAGAGAGAGCAGCTAAGTTCTTTTAGAAAGAGACAAAAGAGTAAAATCTAAATTTTCCCTTTTAAAAGTGTCATTCCCCCAATAAAGAACCATTAAAGAGGTTTCTCTCTCCTATATGCAAAAATCCTAGGATTTAAAAGAGAGTGTAAAAATTCCATTAACTCCCTCACTCTTTTGCATGTTAGAAAGCTATCCCATTAAATATATTTTCAATAATCGCCCCTAAAGTCATATTTCATTTTTTAATTAAACCCCCAATTAAAACATGAATTATAATTAACTTAATAACATAACATAAAAATTATCAATTTGTCCTTTCATGACCCTAATCTTTAATTCATCAATTAAATAAATGTTAGATTAATAATAATTCCAATTAATTTATGTAAATATCAACTAAGGTTAAAGTTGAAGTCTTACACCCCTTCTTGTTAGGAGATCTGTAATGACTCATGAACACCAAATGCCATTTGGTTTTGATCAAAAATCTCTTAGAAAGTGAAGTGGTTAAGGTGTGATTAACCCTGGAAAATCAAATGTAACATTGGCGATTATTGACAGTGAGGTGGTGGATAATAAATCTAGACGGCTTTCACTATGGCACCCCAGGCTACTAGCAACGGTGTAAGGTGGTTCTGAGAGAGGCAATAGGAGAATGGTGGAAAGGATGGAGAGAGAGCTGGTTACAAGCCCAACGATGTCATTTTGGCTATCTTCCATTAGTTGTTTGCAAGCCAAATGGTGTAGTTTTGGCTATCTTCTTTTATTTTTGAATTTTTATCCCTCTAGTGAATCAGCCAAGTTTTGTAATTGTGCAATTGATATAGGGTATTATAATGAAAATTTATAAAGGTGTGTTCCACATTCACTGTATCAATGATAACATTCTTAAAAAAACCTTGATCCGAATTTGATACCTATTAAAAAAAGTAAAGGACCTATGAAGGTTTATGAATACTCTAACGGTCAAGCTAGTACTTTTAACTAGAAAAATCATAGAGAAATCATAGTGTAGATACCATAACTCTAGGTAGCTTGGATCAGAGTAACCTAATGATGAGGAAATAACATATTACTGAAAACGAATTTGAATCTTAAAGCTCCTATCATGAAGTTATCATTCTTTCTCAAATTTTTTTTTCATAATTCTCCAAATATTGCTAAATATTTTAACAAAATATGCATTAAAAGCCTTATTTTGGATCTTTAGTGGTAACATATGATCGTCTGTCACCTGAGAGGTGCTCGTTTATGGATACCTCTCTCTTATATGATCCATTTATCGATTTTTTATTCAAATTCAGGATTTAGTGATGAGAGACAGCTGTCCCTCATTGAGGGATGTCCATCCCTTACTTGAAACCCAAGATTTCCCATGGATTTTTGGTATTTTGAAAAGGAAGTTGGAGGATAAAGATAGGATTTCAGATTTGGGGGAAGATATCTTTAAATTTGAGGTCTTAAAGTTAGAATTCAACTCAAATTCTTTATTTGGTATAAAACCTTTAATTTTAAGGTTTCAAAGAGGAGGAATCATTCTTTTTTTGGAGAGAAACCATTAGAGGAGAAGAAAAGTTTCTCTCTCTCTAACATTTAGGCTCTAAACAATTCTTGTAAAAACACATTAAAGGGAAATGAATTTCATAGTTTATTTTTAAGAATAAGAATTATGAATCGGAGTAGAGATCTAGACTATAATCACTATAGAGTCAGAATATCTCATGAGAATAATATTTTATGCTCTTTCTTTATTCTTTCTCTCTATATAATTTAATTGACATGATCATGTGATTCTTTATATAGATTGGCATGCTTTATTTGTCACTATGTTTGAACAAAATGCATGTTAATTTAAGATGTTTTAGATAGAAAATCTGGACTAAATTGGCATGTTGATGGTGTGTTGAACCTGATTTCCTCTATTATTATAAATGTAAAGCTTGATGTTTGGTTTCTTTGATCATGTAAATGTACATCTCCTATGTATTGCATGTACAATTTGTTGTTATAATGTGTTTTGACATGATTTAAGTCATATAAATGCATATTTAGAGCTATGAACATTCTCTGCATAATTTTTTGTATTTTCTGCCATAAAGCAATAATTTTGATTTTGTTCAGAGGTGACAGATGCGAAGAAGGGCTAGTAAACGGATGAGACATCTTAGCTCCTCCCTATC
This sequence comes from Excoecaria agallocha, assembly GCA_037975025.1. NCBI lineage: Eukaryota > Viridiplantae > Streptophyta > Magnoliopsida > Malpighiales > Euphorbiaceae > Excoecaria > Excoecaria agallocha. The sequence continues at coordinate 16,520,433 of CM075823.1, read as the reverse complement.
CATCCCTCGCTCCCTCTTGTGGCCATCCCTCATCTTTTATGGCCATCCTTGAGTGTTATTTTAAGCAATTTTGATGTATTTCATGCATATTTATACATGTTTATCATTTTCCATCACATTTGTATATTATTTTATTTAATTTCATGCTGTACAATTTATTTTTGTATTATTTTCATGCTGTATTATCCAATGCTTAGTTGTTTTATTATTATATATTGATTTTTAATCCTATTTTTGGTATTTTTGCTAGTATATTTTTTTAGGCTTTTGGAGGGTTGCTTTAAATTCTTTCATAGAAAGTCATGCTCCTAAAAATGATCCATTACTCGCTGCTTGTATCTGATTTTTTTACTTTCAAATTTTTATGGTTTCATTTGATTAATTATTTATTTTTGCATTTATAGATTTATTTTCCTTTTGAATGTATTATTTTTGGGGAATGAAATAGTTAGTAAAAAAAGATTTTTGTGTACGATAAGATAAAAAGGCACTAAAATATTTTCAATTGAACCAATTGGATTTTTCTTCCAAAATATGGACCAATATTCGATTTTTAGCCCAAATTCACATAATATATCAAAAGCCTTTTTTTTTTTTTGTAAATATGAATGAGAGAACCAACATTTCCAAACTAATTTATAGCCCATTTTATGTATGATATTTATTTTTCTTTTGTATATTATTCTTTTCTTTAGGATGATTTGCTTATATAATAATTAAGTAGGCTTACTACTTTATCTATTTGAATGGGGTGTTTACTTAATTTTTATCCCAAATGGATTGTGTGAGAGAGAAAAGATGATTAAAATTTAAAACTCAATTATAAAATAACACCTAACCAAGATGCCTAATAAGAGTGATATCTTGAATATCAATCACTATTTGGGCATCAAAAGGTTAAGAATCATTTTTCAACATCCTATTAGGCGACGACTCCATAATACCATCCTCTTTTAGGCCATTAATAGATGCCTTTATAGGTTGACTACCAATAATAATTTAGGCTTAATCCATTTTTATTATGAAGTAGCCAATTTATAAGTTAAATGAGCCTATTATGGTATCAGACCCTAAAAGCGGGCTTTCAAAAGCCAAACCAAAAATCAAAGATGGCTCCGGTACGGTTCACAGTAGTGACTCCACTGGGGAATAAAAAGATCTTACTTCGAAAAGCATCTTGGTTAAGTTCCTTATAATTGGGTTTTGCTATTAATCCTATCCCTTTTCTAAATTACATTCTTTGCATTTATTTTAGAGCTTTAAAATTAAGCTAGGCATCCCTTTTTAGCTTCGGTACTATCTTGGATCACGTCTTACATTCACTCAATGAAGGAAGCTATCAAGGAGATCCACCAGCCCAAGTCCAATACCAAATGGTATATAAAATGGTGATCCATTGATCATTTTGCTTATGATGAGCTAGACCCATTAGCAGAGACCATGCTTGGATAGCTCTAAAGTATTATCACCATTAACTCAAACCTATGTAATGACAATAGCAACTTCCCCTAGGTTGTGTAACCATAATAATCTTTTACTTGCTATGTGGACCTTTATGTATTGATCAAGCTCAAATAAATTAGGAGGGTATCAGTCAAAGGTTGTCATACCCCAGCGGGCTTAACTCGATCTAAATGAGTTAGTCAAAATACACAATGGTCAAAATCTATATACCTATGCTTTCAATTAGAGAGATTATACTATCGGTTTTCCATCATATATCATACATATCCATTGGGTACCCTGTTGATCCATGGGCTAAACCCAACCCACCTAAGAAAGAGATTGCACGACCTTTTGTGTAGGAGTAATAAGGTTGGAAGGCTGTTATTATGCTTATGTGTGATTTTGACTGATTCCTAACCAAACCATACATTGCATTCATACATCATATATATACCATACCTATGCATCATTGATCATGCATCACTTGTAACGTTTGACCTTTTCAGCCATCATAGACTTATCTAGGTGGTCCAAGGGATCAGAAAAATGCCTAGTTTGAAGATCCATATCTAGATTGACAAGAACAAACTCAGGTTTAGATTTAGGATCAGAGGTCAATTTCAAGTGGGATTTAAGCCAATTATCAGAAAACAGTTAGGGAATTAATTTGAAAATGAAAAAAAAAAGTAAATAAGACTGAAAAAGGGAATGAGGCTGGAAAAGTAGTTGATGAAACCATTGTAAGAATTTCATTCTTGAAGGAAAAATTGAATGTTACCCCTGTTGGGCATTCGATAGTAAAGGATGAATTGGATCAACGGTTGGATAGGCACCTGCAAGAGTTTGAGGAAAGGATATTGGCTATGATTGGTGGGATGGTGGCTTTCATAACACCTAATGTTAAGACTCAACTTGTAGCATAGTGGTGCATATTGAACCCCATTCTGCATCAGATATATTCTCAAAAACCCACCTGTAGGGCTCAAGGCCGAACGAGGCTTGTTTAACTCGTGAAAATCAATCGCTTCACAATGAACAAGGATTCAACCAAACATGAAATGCACTCAAACCTTTAAAAGGCATGAGATAATATGTTAGAGTATCTCAACCCATTTGCTAACGATCAATTTATGAAACGTTTGCTAAGCATCACAAGGCATCAATTATAGAGCTGCCATCTAATAGAATGTTGGGACAATGATATTTTTGTAACCTCATGATACTGAAACTAGAGAGAGTTTGGATCCCATTTCTACTCATAATATTTGGTTAATAGTTAGAATAAATAATTAATATGACTAATTACACGAGCTTTTTTCCTATGTATCATAAGAATTAAAGAAGTAAATAAATAGATAAACATACAAGCATATTGAAAGCAATAAAAAATTCAGATATAAAATGTGAATATTTAAGGACATTGGTCCCAGCATGTGCAAGTATAAATTATTTCTAATTCACTTTTATTTTTTAGCCTTTAAATCAAATATCAGTTTTCACATTATAAATAAAATAAAATATCAGATATACATAAATCGGGTTGTTAACTAAAATTGAAAACATTGGTTTCCAATTTTATTTATAAAATCTCTTTATATGGTTTTTGGAATAAAATAGGACATTGTCCATTTTTGTGAGAAAATCCCAATTAATTAAAAAAACATTTTAAATAAGTTTCTTTAATTATCATGCTAAAAATATTCTTTTTTACTACTTATTACATATTTTCGAAAAGTAAAAGGAAAAATTCAATACAGGCCCAAAATACATGAATAATTAAAATAAACTAAATAAATAAGCAAGGAAAATAACAAAAAATATGGACTTTTAGGTCTCTTCTTGCTCATTCTCCTATATATTTTTTTATGATTCATACATAAAAAATCAACAATATATGGATTAGACATGAGAAACAAAGGATGAGAATTATGATAAAAAATACATTAACATACAGGTCATTTAATGGAAAAGAAACACATGTAAATGCATGAAGAAATGAGCAAAAAAAAAGTCTTGTAAGATAAATAGTGAAAACAAGATAAAAGACAAAGGGGAGTGAGTCACGGACCCACTTATGGGTCCAACTGAGTCACGAGTTAACTTGGACGAGTCATGCCCTTTCAGCAAGTCACGGACTGTTCTTAGATGAGTCATGAACTTGGTCCATGAGTCGAGTCACGGACCCAGTCCGCGACTTCACTCATGGACTAGGTCTATGAGTCAGCCCGGAACAAATTCAATAACTCTAAAACGTTGCTATGGACAAAAAGCTCAAGCTTTAAAACTAAACTTTAAGGCTAAAAAACACATACAAACATCTTTAAACTCTCTTAAAGCAAATTATAAGGCTCAAATAAGATCAAAATACCAAAAAATAAAATAAAAGCATAAATCATTCTAGTGAGAGAATATGCACTATAGAGGGAGAAAATAACCATGAAAGTTACTATGGTTAACTCAAAATCATAAAAAGAACATAGATTCATGCTAATTCATATAAAGACACATAAAATTATAATTAAAAAAAATAATCAACAACATAAAGGAAATTATATACATATAACACATGCAAAAGAGAAAGCTTGAAGAAACAGAGCTTTGAAGCTCTGTTAACAAGATAAAGCAAAATAAAAAAAAATTAAAACTATTAAAACTGTAATAAACTAGTGATTAAACTCTTGATATTACCTCCAATTTCACTGTGTTTCCTAAGCTAGTGACTTTATCTTTGCTTCCTTCTTCATCTACATAAAACTCTTTTGTGTGTGTCTGTGTTTTTTTTAAAAATAATGTTTTTTCTTCAATACCGGTCTCTTCCTCTTTTCTCTCTCATGTTAGTTTTTTATGTGTTAATTGTTATCCTCTTTTTCCCAAGAAAATATCCCATCATCCTTAATTAAGTTTGGATTAAGATCAAAATAAAGTAGATATTTTTTTGGTTGAAATGATCTTCTGCCTCGTAAGAAGAGAATCGAAGATTTGCTGGAAAATGGTGAGTCATGGACTGGGTTCGTGAGTGGCAAGTCACGGACTGCACCTCACAAATTAAAAATAAAGGGGCCCATATAATTTTTAAAATAAAGAAAAATGGGTGACTCGCTGGGCAAGTCACGGACCGAGTTCGTGACTCACTGATGAGTTATGGACCAGGACAAGGAGTGACTAAGCACCTTGCTCCGTAAGTGAAGGGATGAATCACGGACTAAATTTGTGACTCACAGAGTGAGTCACAGATCGGGTCCATGAGTCACTCATGAATAGGCCATAAATCCTAATCCAAATCCAATTCCCGCAATTTTTCCAAAATGTATAAAAATAATGTTTGAAGGATCATTTTTTTCTCTTAAAATTTCTAAATGAAAACATTTTCTCATGCTTGATAAAAACACCCATATAGAAGAGAAGAAGGCACTACCATCTTTAGGTAACCCTGATAGAGGCTAATCCAGTTTCAGTGACTATAGCTGCCCCCAATTTTAGAAAACTAGGACACTGTGTTTGGTTTGCTAAAATTCAAAGTGGAGTAATGAAAATGATAAAAGATGCCTACCCGTGAACATTCGATTAGCGTCAACTTGCTAACATGCATAATTAGGGAAGTATGACATCTGATTCGCTCCAGTTTGTCAGAGCATAAAATATGGAAAGTATGACATCTATCTTTCTCCAGCTTGTCGGGGTACACTCATCATGCAGATGATATTTCAATTCAAGTAATAAGTACAATTAATGGACTAATTACATTTTTTTAACAGGGTTATCTCTCATAGTCAGTGGAAGAAACTAAATTCATATTCAAATTTGTAAAGGGTACATCTTAATTAATTATACTTTCTACTGAACAAATTCATACTATTTCTAAATTTTATAACGGAGGACACTCAAACTCTTAATCTGGAAAGATTAATCCAATCTTTTTATTATGAATAAAATTGCAACCTTTTAATTTAGGAAAATTATTAGCTATATATAATTAGATCATTTTCCATTAATTACATGAGCAACTAGTATTCTTACAACAAACTACTGATTTCCGACAATAATCATAGCAAACTTGTTACAAAAATAAAACCAATAAATAATATTCTTTTGCTATCCATATATATGTATATTAATATAACTTCACAGACAAAGCTGTACCTCTAACAAATGCGAAAACTCAATAACTAATTAAAATATTTGGAAATCTCTACACCATCCATTGAAATTCTGCACCACCATTAAGCACTTCCTTGGACATGCCAGGGACCACCTCGCCAAAGCCTTCTTTTACCCATGGCCTGAAAATTCAAATCTTTGAGGTTACTAACTTGTTTTGATTTTATTCATATTTTTATCAAGGAACAGGGTTAATCAACATGCAACAAAAATAATTCTCAAATTTAATTACTAATTTACACATAAAAATTCCACCCCTTCTCAGTTTAATTTTCAAATTAAAAACTTTGCGGTTTAACATCCAATTTTTAGTTATGTTTTAAATTAAAATCAATTAAAAATTCAATTTTCTGCATAATTTATAACAGATTTTATTTTAAAACACGATAAAAAATATTGGATATAAAACTGTAAATTTTTTTATTTTAAAAATTAAATTAAAAAATAAATGAAATATTGTATTATTTCGATTTTTAAAAAACATTCAATGTATGGATGCACCGCAACCTGCATACAGTCTGATTGGATGGTATACAGTGTGCGACTGCTCTGCCCGCTAACAGATGATATGGGACGCAGGATGCACCGGGTGCCAGTTTTTAACACTCGAATTCTATAAATCGTAAAAATGAAAAAGCACGTACATTTGAGGTGAGGGGAGGCAAAGACGCGCGGCGGCCTAATTTTGCAGGTTCAGTTAAGTTTCGGATTTCTTTAAGCTGACTCGTAATATCATCCAACATTCTCAACTGGGCCTTTTCTCTTTCTCCATTGCTCTTATTGAAATTCAGCTTCTCTCTTCCTTCTTGCACAAACTTCAGCTTCTCTCTTAGCCAAGATATTTCATTATCTATTTTGTATCTTTCTGCATCAAACGAAGACATCGAATTTCTCCTCATATGATCACTACTCCTAACAATATCACAACTCCGCAGGGAACTCTTCCTACTAAGCGGCGGTAATCCACTCGATATAACAATTGGACTATTAACAACTTTTGTTGTGTTTGGTGTAGCTGAATTCGAAACTATCTGTTTGTCTTTGTCTTCAATCACATGAACATCATGAACTAATACTCCTTCAATTTCCTTACCATCAATCTCACCTTTTCGATCCGAATCATCGTCATGCGATGGAGGAATTGGTGATTGATTTGAAGATTTCGGATTGGATAATTCTTTCAATTGTAGATTGTTAATGTTCTGTTGTTGTGGCATCACCACCACTGACTCATCATCACTTAAATACAGAGCAAGTTCTCCTTTGGCTAAAGATGGAGCAATGCCGTACATATCAGCATCCAATTGTTCACAATTTCCTATCAGTTGCCTATAAGCTTCAACTTCTTTCTCCAGAAAATACTTCTCCCTTTCTCTCCGCACCAAAATCTCTTTCAGAATGTTCATTTCTTCTTCATCGTATGCATATTTGTCTTCCACAGTCCTCTGCCTTTGCCTGGATTCCATTTCGATCAAGGCCTTCTCGTCTTGCAAACGCAGTATCATAGCCATTGCCTCATCAGCAGCACTAGCAGCGGCAGATCTTTCTTTCTCTAGCTCTATATAAAGCTCAGCTCGAGCTGCGTGCTCCTCTTCCAACGCTTGTTCTAATAATCTTATTGTATTCTCCACATTATTATCGAACTCATTTTCTTCTGTTGGATAATTCTCATCCACCGATTCGCATAAGTCGAATCCTTGTGAAATTTTTCGCTTTGATCCAATGTCTAATAAAAATTCCTCTTTCTCATCTGATTTAATTTCAATTCATCAGCATATCAAATTATAAGAAAAAATATAAGATACCAAAAGGTTTTAATTACCTTTAGAATTATCATTTCTAGATTCTGGTGGTGGGGAAATTTTCGTGTCGGAGCAAAAATATTTAAAAGAAGAAACCCATTGCAGATTGTATTTATCGTAGCTGATTTTTCTTCGCCGCCTAAGGTTGTTTCTTGATGCTCTGTGGCGGGGGAATCTTCTTTCTTTAAAATCCGAAAAATGGGAAGCGCCCATAACAAATCTTCTCTCCTGCATTTTACCCAAATCTCCTTCAGTAATGAGTTCTCCCATTCTGTCTGAAGATGACAAGCACGAGGCAGCTTCACCCTCCGAATCGTGTTTATCATGTTTTTCTTGGTACGGCGAATGGAAAGGGAATTTGCTCTTTCCTGAGTATTGAATGGAGGAGATTTTTTGTGAAGGCAAATCGAGTAATTGGGATTGCAAACAAGAATTGGAAGTTTTGAAAAAACCAGTGCAAGAACATGGTAAGTCCAATCCAAACAAGGAAAGAAATGCAGAAGCGAAATAAGCAAGAGATGATGCGCATAAGAGAAAGAAAGTTATTGAAAGATCAAGAAATGAACCCACTAGCCCACTAAATGTCCATTTACGAATAGCATGGCAAGACATTTTTCATTTATGAATTGATTTTACTTTCTTGATTCTGTTTGGTTGGCGAGAAAATGCTAGGAATTAGAAAATGGCAAAGGGAAGAAAATTGGTTTAGCTAAAAGTTTTGTATGCCAATTAGTATTGAGATGAATGACAAGATGGAATATTTTTACTTGGTTGTTGGAGATGGAAGGGAAGTAAAATTAAAAATAGAAGCAAAGAAAAGAAAATTAAATATTGTTGGTTTTTCAGTTAAAATTAGAATGGGCAGTGGACACCAACAACCCCTAGTTTTTTTTACGGTTTAAAAATTGGTAAATCTTGGGCAGTAATTACGCGGTTAAAGATGCATGCATTCTTGGGTAAAAAAAGAGGAGACTGAACAATTTTTTTTTTTTAATCTATCCATTACTCTCATTTCCCCTATTCTTTCTCTTGGCGAAATCACAGTGGCTACCGTTCAATTAGTTCTGCCATTTCCCACCGCAGCAGCTTAGAGAGAGTTCTGTTCTTATACTGTTTACGGCTATTTCAGTAATTTAATTTCCAATCTTGCTTCTTCCCCCTTGCTTTTCCACCAAATTGGTGGGAAGTGATTTTGGTGTTTGCTTCTCTCCATTTCCCTTCTTTTCTTCTAGTTTCTCTTGCTCATTTGTTGTCCAAATAAAGGAAATTTGAAAGTTGAAATTTCTCTTATCTTTTTTTTTTCCTCTCCGGCTATAAAGTACCCGACAGAAACTTGGTCCATTATCATCTTACAGTCCAACTCTAAAATTCTCTCTCTAAAAGACAATGACATGGCATGGAGACTTTGATTGCTTTCCCATTATATATATATATATATAACATGAACTAGCCAATATTATTAAAATCGGACCTATTGAATCGGTTTAATCGTAAATCGACAGGCCAGTCGGTTGATTCGACTACTAAAAACTGAATTGACAAAAAATCGGATTGAACCGGAAAAAACTAAATAGAACCAGAAAATCGACGAACCGGACAGAACCGAATTTTTTGCTAAATATGTAAAAAATCATTTTTTTTAATTTTTTCACCCCCCCCCCCACACACACACACACACACACACACACACATATATATATATATATATATATATATATATATATATATTAAATTTTTATTATTTATTTATTTAAAAAAATTAATATTTTAAATTCTAAATATGTCACTTAATAATTTAATATACTTATTATTTATTTGGATTATTGTAATAGTATATTAAATTATTAAATAATATCTTTAAATTTAAAATACTAATTTTTTTTCAAATAAATAAATAATAGAAATTTAAAATATACACATATATATATTAAATTTTTATTATTTATTTATTGAAAAATTAGTATTTTAAATTCTAAAAATGTCACTTAAAAATTTAATATACTTATTATCTATTTGAATTTATTGTAATTAAATATAATTATACTCATATATGCAAGGTTAATATTTTTTGTGTTCACTTTATTAGTAATCCATCTAAACATGAAATTATTTTCATGATATGATTGTATTTTTATGTTTCTAGCATATGATATTCAATAATCCATAATTAATCACTTGTAATAATAAAATTAAAATAATTTTTGTAACTTATTATTAGAATATTTGTGACATATATTTAAAATTTGATGAATATTTTTTTAATTTTTATACAATAGTATTCAAAAAATTATAATAATTATAATATTTGAAAAATAGAAAAAAATTCGGTTGAACCGGTCGAACCAAGAACTTTCAGCCTTATCGGTTCTCTATCCGGTCCGATTTTAATAACATTGGAACTAGCTAATAGCTCGAATATGGTTTAGCTAGAAGTCCGGTCCACTCCACACATAAGCTAGGCAAGTTGATGGAGATCAGTCAGATCATTCCCGATTGAGAGTCCAGACATATCGAACCTCAAACAACCCATCCTCATCTATGATTCAAAAATCACAAGGATCCCGCAATATCAGGCAGAAGCGATTTCTTCTTCCTCATGTCTCCCCCAAACTAGGAGATGTGGGAGGAGTGGCTGAAGGTATTGGGATTTCATCCCACTACTCACATAGAATGGAGGTAAAAGCATATAAATAGGAGAAAATCAAGTTACTGAAAATGATTATTCAAACTTCTATTATCAAAATCACTAACTTAACTATCGAAGGCTCCCTAGTCGAAAACCCCAAACTGGTTCTTCATTTTTTGCAAGTTATCTTTTGGACTCACGATTCTCAATCTATCATCATTTAGTGCGGTGATGTGGAACATTGACCTTTTTCCAAACCTCAACCTAAATCCTGCCTTGTCAGAAAACCAAGCAGAACCATGCACTCACCCTGAAACACAATAATTCCTCCCACAATCTAATGCCCCAAGTTCAACATCCCCCGCTGCAGCCATCCCAAACACCTCTAACCTTACCTCGCAAGCAGCACAGAATCTACTAGCCACACTGTTAGCCATAGTCACTCAGGCACATCCACCCTCTCAGCCCACACAGCCTGTAACACCCTTCTCGGAACAGTTTTTTCCGAAGCGAAACTTAGCCGAAACCGGTACGAAATTTTTTTTTCTACCAAGCAATTTGAAACATTTAAAAATTCTTTTTCATTAATTCCAGAATCAAATAACAATCAAAACAAACATCATATCGAAACTTATAATGTCCATACATCCAAGACAAATAAACATACATTCTAAAAACAGTTCGAGCTTTTACCTTAATAGTCTAAGTATATACATGCCAAAAGCTTATTCTAACGAATACAAAAATCTTCTCTTTCGATCTGGTCCTTCAATGTACTATGCTCCCGCAACGCTTCAGAACCTGCACGCAGTAAACACTACGCGCTGAGCATTAAATATGCCCAGTGGTGACTACTAATCCAAGAATTTCCCAAGAATAAGCATAACTTCGTTAATGTGCCCTATAACTTTTACTTGTAGTAATACTGTTACTTATTTTCTAGTCATATCAATTTAATTACCATATTATTTAATGATGTGAACTGGTACTCGTGTCTTTACTAGTACCAAAGTAAATTACTTAAATTCTTGGTGTACGGTTCAATCGTGTGATCTGTACTCTAATTATGCTTCTTGTTGTTATTCTTTTATTGCTTTTAACTAATAAATATGTTACTAATTAAAAGCTTTTAAGCTTTATTGCAATGCAATATAGGTATTTCGGGATACTTTGCAGTCAATTTCTTTTTCTTTCATATACTTATATATATTATTTTCATTCAAATACTTATTAAGACGTATGTCTTTTATTTCTTTTCATCGGTCAATTATTGTGTCTTTCTATTTTGTTACTTTTCGAATAACTTTTCTTTCAGAAAAATGTTACGTAACTAATACATTTGCTTCATGTCAAAATCATCACTTTTTAACTCTAAACAGAAAATTAATATTGTTTTCCGGACTCGTCATTATTTTTACAGTAATAATTAGAATAAGAAATACCAATTAATCATATTATCTTTTTCACGTAAAACAGAATATACTTTAAAATCCTTATAAAAGTTTTCTTTTCTTTTGCTGACTAATTACACTTTTCAGAAATCTTTACAGATTTATTTTAACTTTGCATTTTCTTTCAAACGAATCATTAAACAGTACTTATTCATTCATTTCGATATGCCTCCAGTGCAATACGACAGGATTCTCAGATAGGATACGCAGGACATGGACCCCACAGGGCCACAAAAGAGAGAGAAGTAATCCCCAAGGAATCATTTCTCACAGAGCATATAACAGAGCAGAGAATGCCATGGTAATCAGAGATTCAGTCCATAGCATAGCAAGTCGTCATGACTTGCACCGCGGTATAAGGTGTCCCTATGGCTAGCCATTTATATCCTAATCAAGAATAATAATACCTGTCTAACTCTAAGGGCAAACATAATTAATCACTTTTGCAATTACTTTTAAAAATTCTTAATTTCTTTCTTTTATTCTTTTATACATTTTATTATGATCAAATACACTCTTTTAGTGTTATCGGATATTCAATAACTTTTTATCTTATTATTGATTTTATCTTTTCAGATCATTTTTGTGAATTATCCTTCGATAATTCACACAGATACTTAGGCTTTTCAGTAATTTACATCTTTTCTTTCACTTTGTCTTTTCAAGTCACTGTTGTGAATTATTCGTTAATAATTCACTCAAACACTTGGACTTTTCAATCTTTTATACAAATTCTGACTTTTTTTTTTTATTTTTCTTGTATAATTCTTTACGAATCATTTTTCAATACTTTTAGGCATGACGTTTTTTTTTTTTACAGTTTTTCCTTTTTCAGTCTAATTTTTTTATTATTCGATATGCCGACTTTTATTTCGTCGGCGACTTAATTTGGTAATTATTAACTCTTTTAACACTTTTTGTTGACTAGTTTATTTTGATAAATTAGTCACATTTTTATGTTTCTACTTTTTATTCAAGTAAGAACGCTATTAATATAATTTATTATTTCATAACTCAAAAATACATAATTTAACTTTTTCTATCGATTTATTCATTTCAAATTCATAATTACGATTTTGTCATTATAATCATTTATTTTCATGTTTATTCTATAATTCCTTCCTTTATTCATCTTTTATTATTTATTTTACCATGTCTAGTAAAATTTCATTTTAGTTCTTATATCATGGAAACTTTATCTTTTAATACAGATAATTCTCCGAAATTATCATTTTACCCTTGGTACACATTTCTTACTTATTTTCATACATTAATTACTTACTTTGGCAAAATTACCATTTTGCCCCAAACTTTTCATTTTCTTTCATTTAAGTCCTTTTTGTAGTAAAAATTTATTTTATCTTTCTTTTATTTACGTATTAATTTATTTACTTCATTTCCATTTATTTATAAATTATTTCCCAATAATTCATTATTATTATTATTTTCACGACCTGATAATTATTTCGAAAAATCCGTCGGTTGACTTTTTATTTCTCATCATTGACATTAATTTTCTTTCACATTAATTCATCACTTTTGTCATTTTTATACAATTATGCATTAAAAATTTCAATTGTTTTCATTATACATAAAAATTCCAATAAAATTCTAATAAATTCAATAAATTCCAATAAAATTGATTTAAGCATTCTTTATTGGTTACAAACATTTTTCATCAAAATAATAATTTAATTCACAATTTTCCACAATTTTCATTTATGTGACCCATTTTTCTTATACTTTTATTTCTTTTCTATTTTACCTAATTACCATTTAGGCTTTTTATACCACTTGTGAATTATTTCACCATAATTCATCACCATTATTCAATTTCCCATCAAATTACACATTATTTCTTGACAATTCAACAAAGTCATCACTTACATAACCAAACTTTTTCCTTCAAAATATTCTTTAAATTCATAAAAATTCCACAAAAATTCCTACATGTGTTATTTCATCTCTAACACCATTTTAAGGCTTGATTTTATCAATACCCCTAAAATACACATTGTTTTCCTTTGAAGTCCTATTCGGCCACTAAAGGGAGTTCATTATACATGTCTTTAAAAATTCATTTAAACATTCATTCATGCATATTTGAGGTCTAATTACACTATTCTAACTTCAATTTCATTTATGCATCATTAACTCCTTTTTAGGTTAAGTTACATAAAGGAATTTAAATCAAAATCAAGGGAAATACTAGGATTTGATAGCCACTTACCTTTTTCTCAAGCTTTAGCTTCCTTAAGCTTCACATTTCTTCACTTGGTACCAAGCACAACTCCATCCCTTCACAACTACCTCTTTGGCCGAAATTTCAAGCCTTCCTAACATTAATTTTTTATCCTCAAATGATAAATCCAATCTCATAATTGGCTTTTACACCTAAAAAACTATGGACAAATACCAAGTAATTAATTTAAATCATTTAGATTTACAAAATCCAACTTACCCCATTTTCTTTCTCAACTTGATTTCTTGCCTTCCTGTGCTCAAGTCACTTGATTAAGATCACTATGGTGATCTAGAGAGCTAGAACTTCATTTCTTATGTTGGGTTTTATGAGAAATTTGAGGTAGAAGAAGAAGAAATCAGAGGGAGAGAAGGTGGTTCGGCCACCTAAGGAGAGGAAGATGGAGCCAGAAAAATCTGGAGATTTTTACAGATTTTGTCTCCTTTTATATCTCTCAAATGGGCCAAAATTTGGGCTTAATAAGTGGGCTTTGCCCACTTAAATATTAAGGCCCATTTAGGCCTTTTTAAAGCCCAATCCCATTTCTCTCTCTTCCTTACTTTAAATCACTTCAATTTTTATTCCATCATTCTTAAAACATCAAAAATAGGTATGACGTAAATTTTTGGCTCAATCGGAGTCTGTTATCGGTTCGATTCAAACTTATCGGTCCGATTCGACAACTGCCGGAGTCACCGAAAAATTCCATTCTCATCACCAAAATATTCTACATAAAAATTCATGTAGGCACGCAAAATCTGGTGATATTCGGAGTTTGTTTACTATTTTTAATTATTTAAGCAAAATCAAGTCTCTTTCCTTACCAGGAAAATTAACTCGCTACATTTTTCGTATTTTTGACTTTTGGAGATCCATCTGACCTCAAATTCACTTCAAATTTCAACCATATGCTCACCATAACTATTCCTTTCAAATGATCCAATAAAATATTTTCAACTTTCGGGTGTCCTTTCGGGCCCGAAAAATACTATTCACTGTCGGAAGGTACTATTCACGACTGACCCGGTGTTGAGGCCATTACACAGCCTTACCAACCTTCCTAGCCCTCGTAACTACCAACCTGAGATCCCTTTTCCCAAGTGGTTCCCCTAGCAACTAGATCTACCATCACCCTAATAACTGATTAGTTTGAAAAACTCCTTAAAGATCGCTTGTAGAGATACCAAAATTAAAATACTCTGAAATACCAAGGCAATTATTTTCCACTCCCAAGAGAAATCCTAGCTGCTCTTTTTCCCAAAATCCACCTCCCTAACCTACCAAAATATAATGGCACTGCTGACCCTAAAGCCCACATAGATCAATTTCAACATACCATACTAGTGTTAACAGTGGAAGATACCGCATTGTGCAAGATTTTTTCGCAAACATTGATAAACTCAGCCCAAATCTGATTTCGTAACCTTACCGACCACTCTATTGAGAATTTTAAGCAGTTCAGTGATATATTCATCGTGAAGTTTATGGTGACAATCCGACTAAATAAGGTATTGATCGACTTGAATCAAGTCCAGTTAAAGAGGGGAGAGCTTTTACTTGCCTATGTAGGGAGGTTCAATATAACAGCAATGGATATATAGAACCTTAACCTGGAGGTAGCAATTAATGCATTAATAAAAAAAATGAGATGCTAGGACTTCGGTGACTCTTTGAGTAAGAAGCCCCCTAATGATTTCACTAAGGCTCACAAGTATATCCAGATGGATGAGGCTCGATGCCTACGTTATAGTGCATACAAGGATACAAGCACTAAAAAGGAGAGGGACGATATAGGGAAATGAGTACAGAATAGAGGAAAAGGTAGCCGAAATGAATCCAAAATGTACAGAGGAAGCAGTTCATCTAATAGAACCTACACAGTCACCACTCCCTATTCCGAAGATAAGAAAGAAGAGAGATTCACGCCCTTTAATACTATCAGAGAATAGATTCTAGTCTGGATGAAATAGAATGAGCTGGTTAGTTGGCCAAAATTGATGAAGGAAGACCCAATAGAGACCAAAGCCTTTACTGTGCCTTCCATAGAGATAAATGCCATGTAATAGAGGAATACAGGTAACTCAAAAAGGAAATTATGCACCTAGTGTGGAAGGGTACTTTGACGTAATTTGTAAAATAGAAGGATAAGGTGAGGACGATATACAAATGCACGGATAGTCCAAGCAACCATCCAAGAGTTCCCCATCTAGCAGATATTGATAGATACAAAAAGTGCGATCAATTTGATTACGTTGTAGGTGTACAAGGCATTTAGAGTATTGGAGAATCTTTTAGAGAAAGTCAACATTACCCTCATTGGCCTCTCTGGCCAACCTATCAAAGTGGAAGTTTAAGGCCCCAATCTCTACCCTAGTAGTAATCGGATATGTTTATGATATATTAGGAAGGTGATATAAAGAGATATGTGTTTAAAAAGGGTAGTAAAGGACCTAGAGGAACTTGTTTCAAAAGTAAAAGGGTATTATGGTTATTTCATATTACATTGACCGTGAGTTTGATCAGGCTATAAAGTATGCCACAGACTTTCAAAAATTATTTCGTTTATCCAAATCTAATAGCATTAAGCAGTGTTTGAATGTGAAAACTAATTTTTTACATATATTTAAATTTTCGAGTTTCATATCGGTTAAGTTTTTACTCCAAAACTGGAACTATACCGAAACGATCTCATAATGACTTGAAATTTTAAACACACTCTCTTTAATATGTTTAGACATTCAGGATAAAATTTTAGAGTATTTTGATGAGTGGAATGCTAGTTTCTAAAAAAAATAGTAAAAATCGAGTTTAATTTAATTGATCAAGTTAAAGGGCAGTTTTCATTGGTTCAAGGATCTAAGTATCATATGAAATTAGGTTATAATTAAAAGGAATTGAAATTGAGCTAGGAAAAATTCAGTTGGGCCAATATTAAATTCATTAAATGCTTTTAGGCCAATTGGGCTAATTTGGGTAGATCTAAGTGGTTAGACCTGATTTGGCCTAATTAAGAAGGGTATAAATAGAGACAAATATCAAAAATTTTTAGAGAACTCAGCCATCTTCTCTCTTATTTCAGCCATCCCTCAAATTTTCTCTCTCTTCCATGTTTCTTTATTTTTTTCATTAGGTAATCTTACCTACTCTTTCACTCTAAATATTTCTCAAGTCCTAATTAATTTCATCTAATACCATTTCTAGAGATTAAGTAAAAAAAAATCATCGAAAAAAGAAATAAATAAAGTTCAGTAGATGGATGCAAGAAGAAAAAAGAAGCAAGAAGAAAAAGAAATGAGTTTAGAAAGCTCAAAGTGCTTTAGTTGTATAAAAAGGTATGGAAACTTTTATTACTAGCATGTGTGTAATTGTGGATGAGGCATGTTGTCTGATATATTAGAGTCTATAATGAAGTATTGTTAAGGAAATCAAGTTTAAGTTACATGAGAACCGAAATAGCAAGATAATTATTGAATACCCAAATCTGTCCTAAGATTCATTTGACCCCTTGGTACTGTTATGGTTATAACTCGAGCTAGAGTGATTCTAATTTCTATAGAAATTAAACTCATAAATCTTGATTTTATATGCAAAATTCAAAACCCAAATCCCCTTGTATAATGTTGAAAATTGGGCTTGATCTCTGACTATGTTTGCTGCCTTATTAATAGAAGCAATTTGTGTTATTTATTGAATATCTGGAGATTTAAAAGTCTGATTAGAGTGATTTTAAATTTTTTAGAAACTAAAAATACAGAGAAGCAACTTTATAGAAGACAACTTTGTTTGAAAAGGTTGTTTGGTATGTGTAAATCGATGTATAAGTTGAATTGCTTAACCAGTTTATAGGATTTTGTGAGCAGGGGAACTTTCATATGGCCAAACGCCTACTGTCACAAGTGCGACTCTTGCCGCAATCATGACAGTAAGCTGTTGTCCCTACCTTTGCCTATTTTCCCCTTTTTTCATCATATTGAGCTACCCCCATATGTTGGGCTTATAACCGAGCCTAATAAGCCTTAAAACACAAGCATATGGGAGCTATAACCGTATATATATAAGAACTCGTACCAAAGTATTTATATGAGTTAGCATGATTTATAATATTTCTATTCCATTAGATAATGTCTATGTGTATACATGTTTACATTATGGAAATTATATATTGATAGTTAAATTACACTATCATGATTGCCTATGAACACTTACTTTTATAATCATGCAATATGATGAATTAAATATAATGGATAAAATGATATATGAAATGATCAATGCCTACACATAGAACTTGGTAGTGGATAGATAGGCATGCCTATGCCTATAGGGTTACAGTGCAGCTGCCACAGTTATGATCCTGTTTGGATCCACAGTATGTTCCCGTTTGGGATCATAGTTCTAAGCCCATTTGGGTCCACAATAAGTCCTCATTAGGACCACAGTTCTAACCCTATTTGGATCCACAAGTTTAATACCTCTGGGTATTCATATGTTTGATACCTACGGGTATCCACAGCACTAGTTATCCACACCCATAAGATTTATGCATGCATTCGCAAGATATGATAAATAGTAAATATTTAATGGTAAAGAATAATATGCATTTTTGACTTAATCTATATGATACTTTTATGTAAGCCTATGCATAGTAAATAGAAATGTGACATTTGTTGAAATCATTTGCTATTATGAAATATAAAGTATTATAAGTATCACATGTATACAATTATTACCGTAATTGCATAATATTTTATGCATTTAAGGACATAAGGATTGAGGATGATATAGGCCATTGCTCAATACTCTGGTTATAATATTATGTTATTGCATGCTTAGTACTATGTATATATGTGTGTGCGTGTGTGCGCGCATTTTAGCGACTTTTAGGAGAAGTCATTTTCATAGTTTATATTCCCTACTAAGCTGTATAGCTTAGCACGGGTGTTCATCCGTGCAAGTATTCAATTTAAGATCCTTCAATGGGGATAAGATCTACGTCAGTAAGGCTAAAATCTATTATAGAAAGAGTTATTGTAGCAAGTTAACATTTTAATATATTATATTGTAATGACTTCCTTGCACTAAATGAATTGTAATATAAAAATAACAGTATAGTATGAATTGTGATAATTCTTATGTACAGTCTCTTGACTATTACATTCATAGTTCTAAGTAATACAATATGTATGGTAACAAAAAATAAAGGAAACTAAGGTGGACATTATAGGAAGGCTTAGCAAACAGATTTCACAGCTAACTTTGAAGAATATACATTTCTGGATGCATTGACGGGCTATCATCAAATCCCTATAAACCCAACACATAAAGAAAAAAACTGCCTTCATCACCTACTGAGGTACTTATTGCTATCGTGTTATGCCTTTTAGGCTGAAAAATGCAAGTGAAACTTATCAGAGGTTGATGAATTGGGTCTTCACTAATCAATTGGAAAGAAATATCGACATTTATATAGATGATATGATCATCAAGAGTAGATCATCAATGGATCTACCCGTTAAACTCAGAGAAACTTTCCTCACTCTTAGAGAGGTAGGGCTCAAGGTAAACCTAAAGAAATACACTTTTGGTGTACAATCCATAAAGTTTCTTAGTTTTATAATATAAAAATGAAGGATAGAGGCCAACCTATAGAAGATTAGGGCAATTTTAGACATGGAACCCCCTAAAATAGTTCGGGATGTACAGAAGCTCAATGCAGAATCACAGCTTTAGGGAGGTTCATTTCCTATTCGGCAAAATGATGTCATTCCTTTTTATTAAGCAATCAAGAACTTGAAAAGCTTTAAGTGGACGGAGGAGTGTCAGTAAGCTTTTAGAGCTCTGAAATAGTTTCTCACAACCTCGCCGCTGCTTAGCAAGCCACGGGTTAGTGAAACCCTATATATTTACCTAGTTATTTTTGAAGGAGCAGTAGGCTTAGTTTTTGTTTGGAAAAAAGGTAGCTAGTAGTTCCCAATTTATTATGCAAGTAAAGTCCTCTGAGCCACCGAGCTAAAGAATCCTATTTTGGAGCAATTGGTCCTTGCATTAGTCACCATCACTATAAAGCTATGCATATACTTTTAGTCTCATACTATTATAGTGCATACTAACTCAAGCCTACGGAGAGTGTTACCAAGACCAGAGGCCTTGAGGAGGCTAATAGAATGGCTAGCTCACTTAGGGGAGTTTGACATGAGGTATGAACTACGGCCGGCAATAAAGGTACATATTTTAGTAGATTTTGTAGTTGAATTGCATACACCAGCTCCCAAGCTAACAAAAACCTCATGGAAATTACATATTGATGTGGTAATATGCTCAAAAAGGGTAGAAGCTGAAGTCATACTGGTAAACCCAGGGAGGATTTGCATTAAAGTGATGGAGCATAAGGCTTCCAACCTCCAACAATGTCGTCGACTATGAAGCCTTGTGTTTTGGATTACAATTTATGAATGAGGTAAAACCCGGCATACTTGAGATATTTTTGAATTCACAATTATTTGTCAACCAACTGATGGGAAAATTCGAGGCTAAAAAAGGGTCTATGATCAGTTACAAAGAATTAATGTCCATCCTCCTAACCAGGCTTAAAGGGGTCGAAATCACTTGGCCCATCACACAAATTCCTCGGATAGAGAACCAGGAGGTAGATGTCCTGGAAAAATAAGCCTCTATTAATAGCTCGGTGTAAAACATAGACATTCTATGGGTAATAATTTCACAACCAACTTATAAAACCTATCAATCCAAGTGCAAAAACCAATTGATGGATGGTGCCTTCCCATTTACCAATACTTAACCTTTGGAACTTTGCTAAAGGATCAGATACAAGCTCAAAAGATAGTTCGGAGATCAAGCCTATATGTTGTGCTGAATGAGAAGCTATACAGATGATCTTTTTCAAATTTCTTGACTTCATGCCTAAGTACTGAAGAATGAGATTATATCCTGAGGAAAATTCATAAAAGGATATATGGAGCTCATGAATGATCATAAGTAATTGCTTGAAAAGCACTTCTATAAGGATATTATTGGCCTACAAAAGAGGCAGATACCAAGAGTTTGGTCCGAAAGTGCAATAAATGATAAAGATTTGCCAACATCACACACTTTAGCTTGGCTCAGTAAAAGCCAATCCACAATCCGTATCCCTTTGCCTAATAGGGGATCGACATACTGGGACCTTTACCTCAAGTAACTAGCAACAAAAATTTCTGCTAGTAGCTATTGAGCACGTCACTAAATGGGTAGAAGTTGAGCCCCTTACCACTATCACTCCAGCAAATACCATTAAGTTCCTACAGAAGAATGTGGTCACTAAATTCGAGATACCACACTTTATCATCTTAAATAATGGAAAGCAGTTTGACTAGTAAGCCTTTAAGATATTTTGCTCAGAGTTAAACATTCAGTTATGTTTCACCTCAATATACCATCCTTAATCTAACGGGATGACCGAGATAACCAATAGAACCATCTTGTTTAGACTAATGAAGCATCTAGATGAAGCAAAGGGACTCTGGGTGGATGAGCTTAACAACATGCTATGGGCATACCAGACTTCACCCTAAGCAGCAATAGGAGTAACATCATTCTCTCTAACCTATAGAGCAGAGGCAGTCATTCCCTATGAAATAGGAATCCCGAGCATTGAACTTCACAGTACAATAATGAAAGTGAGGGTAACCTACTATACCATTTAGATTAGTTGGAGGAACAAAGAAGTTCACCCAAATCCAGCTAGTAGCATACAAATAATGCATGGCCTTATACCATGATCGGAGGAAAAAATTGAAGTCTTTTTATATGGGACAATTGGTATTGAAGAAAGTGGTGGCCATTCAAATAGCAGCAGGAGTAGGGAAGCTAAACCCAAATTGGGAAGGGCCATACATGATTCACGAAGTTATTAAAGGCAATGCATATAAGCTCAAAGATCTCTCTGGTAAAATCCTATCACACTCATGGAATGTTTCAACCCTCAAGTTCTACTATCAATAGCTCAACATCATCGCCAGCCTTGCTTTTCTATTTTCATTCGATTTATAGCCACCTCAATTTTTATTTTGTTATTTTTTGGCACAATCACTAAAATAGTTTTATCATATTATTGAGCTCATCGGCGAACACCGCCCAAATAGCATATGTTCATAATGGATAACAGACTCAATGAAAGTTATTCATTTTATCGAGCTAACTTTAGCTTGTTTACAAGTCTGACATTTCATTTTAATTATGTTTAACATAATCGACATAATAACTTATTATACTCAAACATTCTTTGGCAATATGGCCAACCTGGTCGCCTCTCATATTTATCACTAAGGCATTTTCACCGACCAAACATGTATATAACTACAATGCAAACTGATCAGCACTAATGCTAATAGAGCTCATCGAATATATTTGCATAAGAAAACATCATTCCAAATGTGTGACAAACTTTCAATCTAACTAAAAAGTAAGAAAAGCTCGAAAAGGTTCAAAATAGAATAAACACAAAGGAGAAAGCAAAAATAGTTAACTATCATTAAAGAAAACATTGGACAATGAGCTAATCCTCATTCAGATACACATTATCCGTCCAGGATAACTCAAGCTCGGCATATTTATTCTTTGCAGTAGAAGATACTTTCTCACTAAAACCTAAACATTTTCAAGCAACTAACTCCATTGTTTTTGTTCGAGCTCCAAACACTTCTTTTCTAGCAGGAACCTCTTCGACTTTGCCCCCTTTAACTCGACATTAATAGCTTAAACATTCGTTTCTCTTGAGCAAGAGACCTTTTCAACTTGGCTGCATTATTTTCCATCTTGTCTACCTTTTTCTCAGTTGTAGTAACCTTAAGAATAGACTCATTTAGCTTAAAATAGAGGTCACCGAAGGTAGAATCTACTCACTGCCACTTGGAAATAAGGGTGTTTTTCTTGGCGATCATAGCATCCATTATCATTAACCCCTACAAATAACATAGATAAAATGAGGGAAAAGTTCGGAGAATAAGATGATCATCGGGCGAACTCATAAAGTTCAATAACATTTCTCCATTTGGTGTCTTTTCATGATCGAAGACAACTTCTCAGCATTTAGGTTGATGAGAGGAGCTACTCACTCAGCACATAAGACACCATATACGCGAAAGTGTTGAACTCCTTATTCTTTTTGGAGTAAGCACTCCTCTGCTTCTCCCAAAACTCGATGACCTCAGTGGTCATAGTTTCAACATCTTTTTCATTGGACCCTTCTACTTTAGCCATAACTTCTAGCTCACTAGAAGGAGGCAAACTAAATTTCAAATCCTTAGCTTGGAAATCTGTGGCCTATTTTGATGATTGCTCATATGTTACCTCCATAATGGTATCAGTAACACTTAACAAAAAAATAGAAAGGTACTTTTTTCTTTCAAAGAACGAGCTTAGAATCATTAGGATAAAATAAATTATTGAGATTCCATTTGTCCCGAGCAAGCTCCCTCCATCGAGCTAGAATTGACTTTTCTTCATCTGACAACCACAAACTGTTGTCATTGAGATTGATAAATAGACCCCAGGTGGTACGAATAGATAAATCACTATGCAAGCTCTCCATAAGGAAAAAAATGATCTTTTCACTTCTTAAAAAAGTCTAAATTTCTAAGAAAAGTGCCATAGCCTGCTCGAGCTTGTACATAATTATGGTCTTCTATCCCAACTCAAAGATCAACTACATACGTAGCTCGAAAGAGTTTTAGGATTAGGTCTATGTCATGCTCTGTCACCCAAATCTGCAAGGCAGATAGTATATGCTAAGCATTGAGATGATGTTGCCCAATTGACATATCGTAGTAGTTCAGCACCTCTACCTTGAATCATGTTAACAGAAGGTGAATCGCAACATCTAGTTATGTTTTATAGATCGCTATCTTTCATTTACCGGGAAATACAGTGTTCGCTCTAGGAGCTAGGCTTATTGGCAGCATATTGGTTAGAGGCCCCCACTTTATCAGATAGAATGGAAAGCTCATCTTCCCTCACTTTGGAGCATGTGCTACCCACCCCGAAAGATGATGAGGAATTTTCTTTAGCTTGGAAACATCAGTAGACTGCCCAAACTAAAAATCAGGGACCTCATCAATCGAAGCCGAGCCTCTATTAGAACTGTAAGCACTATCAATCGAGATCTCCTCACCTACCCCCTCTCTCTCACTAGAATCCTCGAAAGCACTTATTGTAACAAAAAAATAGAAGAGAAGAAGAAAAATGCATAACAAACCTGTTAAAGCAAGGAATGTCAAAGAAAAAACTAGTAAGGCAGCAAATTTTGATGTGAAAAAATTCACACTAGAAATTACCTTAGAACTGAGAAATGGAGAAAGAGAATGAGTAACAAATACAAAGAAAAATCAGAAGCAGAAAATGAAAACTGAAAGAGAAGGAAGGTTCATATAAAAATTAAGGCCCACTACCTACCGTCTACGTGGCAAGTGATCAGCATAGCGGGTCTTGTCATTATGACCAAGCACGTGCATCGAACCACCCTCAGCAGTAAATGGCCACCTTTATATGATTAAAAATAGGAGCAATAACAACCTATCTTAAATGTCACAATAAGAACCAAAGTGTCATTCCAACTATTTCCAAAGGATAGGGATAAAAAGTGGACATAAATATCTCAAACTCGGGGGAAGGGGGGACTTATGATAACATGGCCTAGCTAAGTGCCCGAATGTGGCTTAGCTAGAAGCCTAACCCACTCCACAAATAAGCTTCGCAAGCTAATAGAGATTGATCAGATCATTACCGATTGACAACCTGAACACACCAAACCCCAAATAGCTCAGCCTCATATATGATTCAAAATTCAAGAGGATCCCGTAATATCAGGCATAAGAAATTTTGTCTTCCCCATGTCTCCTCCAAACTAGGAGAAATGGGAGAAGTGGCTGAAGGTAGTGGAATTTCATCCCACTAATCACATAGAATAGAGGTAAAAACATATAAATAAGAGAAAAAAAGGTAAGAAAGGGTTCCTAAAAATGATTATTCAAACTTCTATTATCAAAATCACCGACCATTGGAGGCTCCCTAGTCGGAAACCCCCAGCTGCTTCTTCATTTTTTGCAGGTTATCTTTTGGACTTACGATTCTCAACAAATCACTAATATATATATATATATATATATATATATATATATATATATATATATATATATATATATATATATATATATTCTCAAATTAAAATTGAAAAATGTATTATGAATTTTCTGGATTTTTTTTACCGTTTACTTTTAAGTCTCAATATTTTATTTTACTACATTAAACCTTTAAATTTTTATTTTTTACATATTAGGATCTCAATGAAAATAAATGTGAAATTGAATATTATTCCTCATTTCACATGCTCTTGTTATCTATATCTTAATTTAAATTTGATGTGTCATAAATAATACTCTTATCAATTTTGAGATTTAAGTACCAATTGTTAATGCTGATTACTTTAAGATTGATAAAAAAAATATACAACGGAATATCAAATTTAGGTTCAAATGTAAATACTGAAAACATGTCAAACGGAGCATATAGTTCAATAAGGCTGTGCAGAACCAAACCAGAACCAAAAATTAAAATGAACCAATTGGATTTTGATTTATTTGGTTCAATTAATTCATTCGATTTTGGACAAAAAATATTTTACAGGTTAATTGATTCAGTTCAATTTTTAAAATTGAAAAATTAAATTAACCAAATTGACCGATATATATAGCATTAAAATTGTAAAATAGACACTTTGGATGCGTCATGTGGAAACCTTATTAATACCACCACATCTTGAGTTCAAATTCTATAGGCTCGCAACTTTTATTTTTGTAGTTTTTTTTATTATTTTACTTTAAAAAGTTTTTTCGTAGTTTTTTTACTTTGAAAAATCTAAATTACTAACTTTCTTTATTTTTTCTTTAATATATTGTGCCAAATTGAACTTATATTATATTTGAGGAGTTATGTTATATTTATTCTATATGAATTTTTTTATTGGAGGACTTTGAATGTATTTTTAAATATTATTTTAGTAGTATATTTCTCAATATAATTATGGTTAACATTTATTATGGACATAATATGATAAATTTGTATACATTATTTTAATTTTAGTTATTTTAAATTATTTTATTTTAGTAAATATAAGTTAATTTAATTTATGGATCCATATATGTTAAAAGTTTAACAAAAAAGAAGTTCATATTGATCCAGAACCGAATAGACCTAATCGACTGAAATTAATTCGATCTATTCGATTTTGATTCTATATATTTTGGTTTGCAGTTCATTTTTTTCTATGAAATTTAATTATTAATTTATTTGGTTTGGTATAAAATCAAACCGAACCGATTATTGCATAAACCTATAGTTTAATTTGTGTTTTCCATTCATTGGGAACTCAAAATGCGAAAATAAATGAAAGTTTTGAGACTTAAAATTGCAAAATAAATGTATGAAAATTTAATAATAAAAAGTTAAAAAGTTTATGAATTTGATGATATATTTTGCCATTAAAATTGACAAAATATGAGTTTTGAACTCACTCACCGAATGAAAAGAAAAAGTTTTGTGTACTTTTATAGTAGTTCTATGAAATAAATAAATAAAAGTTTCATATTTCAAGGGAAACTAAATCCATTTGCATTTAACCCATTTTCCTCTTGCTCTTGTAGCAAGTTCTTTTCCCTTACTCCCTTAGTAAGTCTTTGTTTCTTTCTCTGAGGTTTTATTCCCTCTCGTTTCGATGTTTTATGGCTTCTACGATGAAGACTGAAGACGTTACTGAGCGTTGTGAGAAAGTCACTTTAGAAAATGATCCGAAGGATGGTTTTATGCTGGATGATGAAGACTTTATTGATGAAAAGAAAGATCTATCACTATGTCTCATTGGAAAAATTATTTCAAATAGATTTATTAATGTTTATGCATTCAAAACTACAATGGCTGAGGCTTGGCAACCTGGCAAAGGTATTAAAATTCAAGAGTTAACTCTCAAACTTTTTAGCTTTCAATTCTTTCATGAAATTGATATGAATATGGTTCTCAATGATTGTCCTTAGTCTTTTAAACAAAAATTGCTTGTGTTGAGGAAAATAGAGATTGGCTTTCAATCAAAAAAAGTAGAACTGTATACAGTGGATTTCTGGGTGCAATGCTATAACCTGCCTATTGGATATTGGATTGAACATATTGGTCATAATAGAGGAAATCAATTGGGCACTTTTATTAAGATTGATCCAAAGAGTCTTGATGGTAACTGAATATCTTTTATGCATATTCGTGTTACACTACTGAATATCTTTTATGCATATTCGTGTTACACTGGATACCAAAAAGTCTTTAAGAATCAAGTTGAAAATGAAGAAATAGAGTGGTGATTGGGTGATGATTTCTTTCAAATATGAGAGGTTACCAAGCTTTTATTTTCTATGTGGTATTATTGGTCATCACGAGAAGTTCTACAGTAGGAGATTTGAAATGGATCTGAGTAAACATGTCATGGAGTATGGAGCATTTCTTAGAGCCTCATTGAAAAATGCTATATCCTATACTAGTTAAAATTGGTTCAAGGAAAATATGACAGCCATGGATTCTGGTTTAGGTGCCTTAGATATTCACGATGCAAAATTTGGCCAATTGAATAGCTACCATAGGCAACAGGAGTCTGAATTGGATCAAGTATCTAAAGTCCTAGTTCCTAAAGGAACCCATCAACAAAATAATAGAGCTTTGATTTTAGCTAATTAGCAGGATTGTAAGGATCACAATTCTAATTTAAATAGAAAAAATGTGCATGGGAAGGAAAATATCTCATCTAGTAGGCTGATTACATGTGGGAAAGAAAAAAAAAGATATAGAGGGCCCACAAGATGTCTGTCTTCTGGAGAAAGATAATAAATGACATCGCTCGAGTCTTTTTCCCTCAGATAACATGCCAACTTCTTCTTTTTGTGATAATCAGGATCAAAGCTTTAGAGATTCACTTATGTTAAAGGCAAGACCTATTGATCAAGCTTGTCCTTTGCCATGATCGCTTTAGCTTGGAAATGTTGTGGTTTAGGCCGACCATAAGCAGTTATTGAGCTGATAGAAATGGTCTCTTCCCTTCATCCTCTTTAAGTTTTCTTATAGAAGTTCATGCTAACCAAGCTCAAATTGAGAATTTTTGTCATTGTATTAACTTTAAAGGAAAGTTTTCTGTTCATGGTGCTACTTCAAGTGGTGGTTTGGCTTTACTTTGGAAGTATGATCTATCTATTTCTCTTTGATCTTACTCCATTTCTCATATTGATGTCCTGATCACTTTTGTTTCTCAACAAGAGGTGTTAATTACTAGATTCTATAGCAATCTACCAAGGAATCAGAGGTATCTTTCTTGGCAACTATTGCTTCAGCTTTCTTCTGATAATGTTTGGTCTTGGATTATACTGGGTGAATTTAATGACTTATTGTCTAGCTCTGAGAATTGGTAGGAATCCTCATCCTATCTCTAATATTAATGCATTTAGAGATATTGTTCAGCTATGTGGGGTCCTGATATGGGTTATTGTGGATATTGTTTTACATGGGAGCACTCTAGAGGATTTAGGAATTGGATTGGAGAAATACTTGACAGGGGCCTAGCTATAGAGTCTTGGTTTTCTTTATTTCCTGAATGTTGTATTAAAAGTTGGTATGATAAACTCTGATCATATAGCTCTATTATTATCAACCAATCCTGGCCGTGCAACCCATAATTCTCGCTTACTCTTTAAAAATACATGGCTTCAAGATCACAGTTGTAGAGATTTAATCTTTCAATGTTGTTCAGATTCAGGTTCTCTCCCTATTCTTCAACGTCTTAGTTTCTGTTTCTATAGCTTGGGGTTTTGGGATGCTCTTTTTGAAGGAGGTTTTTGGATGAGATAGCTGAGTGTAACCTGGAGCTCAATACTTTATGGCCTAAATCTGATGCAAGATCTATCGCTTGATTTAAGCAAGCTAAAGAAAAGATTGTTGGTTTATTATTCTAGAAAAATAAATATTAGTAGTAGAGGGCAAAATTTCATTGGTTGAAAGTAAGTGATATAAACACTAAATTCTTCCATGGTTATGCTTCTATGAGGAAGAAGAAAAATATTATTAATCATTTAGTTGATACGGTAGGTGTTCAATTGGACTAGAATTCGGGTCTTCAAGAGCATATCTTGCAGTATTTTGTTTCTATGTTTAAAACTTGAAGATGCAGTAATTTGGCTTTTCTAAATCACATCAATCTGTGTGTTATAGAAGCTCAAAATAAGGAACTAATTCAACCTTTTGAGGATGCTGAAGTCAAAAAAAGCTCTCTTTTCTATGCACCCAGATAAGGCCCCAGGCTTGGATGGCTTCAATCTAGGATTTTTTTAATCACAGTGGAATCTTATTGGCCCAGACATAACTGCTTTTATTCTGGACATACTCCATACTAGTAATATATCTCTTGCTCTTAATGAGACAATTATTGTTCTTATTCTAAAAATTAGGCAAACAAAGTATATCTCTGATTATAGACCGATTGCTCTTTGTAATGTGGTTTATAAAATTCTGTCTAAAATGGTTGCAAATCGGATGAAATTTTTGTTGAATAAGGTGATATTAAAGAACAAAAGTGCATTTATTCCTGGAAGGTTAATTACAGATAATATCCTTCTTGCTTTTAAAGTAGGACACTATTTTAATCTGTAGACATATGGGTCTATTGGCACTATCGCTTTGAAATTGGACATGGCAAAAGTTTACAATAAAATGGAATGGTCTTATTTAAAGGGTGTACTGGATAGAACAAGTTTTCATCATAGGTGGATCGACATTGTTATGATATGTATTACTTCAATTTTGTATCAAGCATGTACTAGTGGGCATTCGATGGGACCAATCACTTCTGGAAGAAGACTAAGGCAAGGGGATCCCCCCTTGCCATACTTATTTATTTTGGGTGCTCAAGGACTTTTGACTGCTTTGTCAAATCTGGAATGGAGGAACTTAATTCATGGTTGTAAGATTGCTAGGCAAGCACCAAGTATTAGTCACCTTTTATTTGCTGATGATTCTTATTTATTTTTTAGAGCAAATATGTGTGAAGCTGTAGTAATCAAGGACTGTCTGGCCTTATATTAACTTGCTTCAGGTCAAACGGTGAACTCCCACAAATCCTCAATGGAATTTAGTAGAATTTAAACCCATATATGCATTGTCTCTTCTATGATTTGTTGGGCATCTCGGCTTCTCATCAAGCCAAGTTTTACCTTGGCATACCTATATATGTTTGTGGGATATAATAAAAATCAGGTTTTCACTTTTATCAGGGATAGAATATGAAGGCGGGTTAACAATTAGAGAAATAAGTTTCTTTCCTAGGGTGGCAGAGAGATCCTCATTAAGTTAGTTTTGCAGTCTATTCCCTCTTATATTATAATTTTGTTTGTCTTACCTAAAGGAATTTGTGATTCTCTTCACTGTATGTTTAATAGATTCTAGTGACAAGCAAATGGTGTTAAATCTGGGGCTATAATTGGATTCGATGGGAGCTTCTTTGTTCACCAAAAAATTGGTTGATCTTGGCTTTAGGAATATTTATGAATTCAATATTGCTTTGTTAGGCAAGCAATTTTGGAGACTTTAAACCAGACCTGAGTCTTTTGTTTCTAGAGTGCTCAAGGTTAGATATTTTCGTAGAAGCAGTTTAGAACAAGCTCTACTAGGAAGAAGACCTAGCTTTACTTGGGTAAGTATTTGGCAGCTAGAGATTTGGTCTCTAATAATCTCAGATGGCATGTTGGTAATAGAGAAAAGATAGATATATACAAGTATGCATGGCTTGTCGATCCTCTAAATCCTAAAATTTCTTCTTGTCCAGTGCAGGTTCTTATTAATTCTAAGGTTTAAACCTTATTAAATGGAGATACAACGTAGAATATTCCACTCATCCAAGCGTGTTTCAATACTGTTGATACCTATAAAATTCTTCAAGTTTCTCTTGCTCGCCATACCCGTTTAGATGAAGTTTACCGGCCTTTTGAAATATTTGGTCAATACTTTATCAATAGTGCAAATCAATTGGTTCATGGAGCTGCTCAACCCATGGTGGATTTTAATTTTGCTTGGCAATTCTTGTGGCAGCTTATTGTACCCCTAAAGGTGCGTATTTTCTTATAGAGATACTTAGTCGATGTTTTACCAACTAAAAGTAATTTGTTCAACTAACACACCATAGAGATTTATGTGTGCCCTTTTTGTTCTCCATTAGTTACGAAATCTATTTAGCATGCTTTGTTTTCCTATCCTTTTTCTCAATCAATTTGGAAAGATAGTTCTCCTGAAATCTATTTTGATGCAAATGCTTCGACGGCTTGTATAATCGGTTCATGATTTACTTCTTTGCATCGAGATGAGTTGCACCAGGCTATTTGCTTACTTTGGACAATCTAGTATAGAAGAAAGAAACTTATTTGGGAGCAGCACAGAATGACCAATGGAGTAGTTTTACGCATGACCAATTGCTCTCTAAACCAATGGGAAGTGATACACCAAAAAGATTTTGTTTTTTATTTTTCCTCTTTAGCACCTTCGCTTGAATTATGGGATCCTCCTCCTGTTGGTGTGATTAAATGCAATACGGATGCTGCTATCTTTTGGGCAAAAAATAGAGTTGGTTGTAGGTGGATTTGTAAAGATTTTTCTAAGAAGTTTATGGTTACTTTTCATGGTTCTCTGAGATGTCCTCTTGACCCTCTCCTTGCAGAGGCTATGACTATTAAGGAAGTGCTAAAATGGATGAAAGGGGAAGGCTTTACTTATATACAAGTGGAGACAGATTGCCTTGTGCTTCATAATGCTCTAACTTCCATTTCTTCTATTGTTTCTCCTATTTGTTCAATAGCTCAAGATTGCATTGATTTTAGACGTTTATTTCAAAGCTGTTTATTTACTTTTGTTAGAAGATTTGGTAATAATCTTGCTTATATTCTAGCTAAGATCTATGTTACTTCTCAGGGAGTTAGATTTGATTCTCCTTCCCTTTGTATTCAGCAGTTGCTTTAATGAAAGGGTCTATTTTCTTAAAAAAAAAATCCATTTGCATTCATGTAGGGACTAATTAGAATAATGCTTTGTTAAAAATTATTAGTAATTTGGTGTTTCCTTGGAAAAATATTTGCGCAAATTAATGTTGTGTGATGTACAAATTCGGAAAAAAAAATCAATTTTACTAATTATGCATAAAAGTTGAAAATTTATGTGAAATTAGAAAGGGTAAAATTTAATTCGATTCATAAATTAAATTTAGTCCATCCGTAAAAATAAATTTTAAATTTAATTTGGTATATAAATAATCCATTTATGATTCGATATGTTTGATTTTTATAGTGACATGATCCTTATAATATGATTTTTATAGTGACATGATCCTTATAATATGATCTATTTATATTGTTTATGTTTTTGTAACTTTTCCTTTTTTTATATAATGTGAATATAAAAATGATTCTTTTTTATAAATTATGTGTCTATAAATTTTGTTATTTTAATAAAAATATTATAAAATTTAATTTATTTAAGATCCAAGCAATTTATAATCTGTTTAATAATGATTCATTTGAATTATTATTTAACTTGATTAGATATGTCATAACTCAATTTAAATAAAAAACGATAATTTTTCAAAAGAAATAAAATAGTGTACCTACTTACAACAACCAATTAAAAATCAAAACAATGATGAGGGGTGAACAAAAAAATAAAAAATATGCTTAATCAAAAAATCGATTAAAAATCAATTTTTATGGTTAATCGATCAAATAAATTAGATTATGATTTTTAATTTTTTTATTTTTAATTTTTTATTATGATTTAGGTTTTTAAATATCGGTTAACCATTAGTCCATGGTTAACCGATATATATATATATATATATATATTCTATTTTTTTTCTAAAATTTACATAAAATAATATTTTAAAATATATTTTATTTTTATACCTTAATTTGTTTATATTTTTCTATAAAATTTATATAATACTTTAAACTAAATTTATATTATATCATTCTCTTTAATTATATAGTAATATTTATATGTAGTATCCCATTAACTTTTATATACGTTATTTTTTATCATATATTGGTATTCATATTTTATTTAATAGAATTTAATTTCTTTTTTATATTTTAAAGTTTATGTTATAGCATTTAATATTATCTAAACTTTTATTTGACTTAAAATCAAGCATATTAATTTTTAACAAATATCAAATCTATTTTATAATATTAGCTATTAATTTAAAAAATATGAATTTTGGTTAGTAAATTATATATATTTTGTGATTTTTATTTTGAATTAATTTACCTATTTAAAATTAAATTGAATTTTATTTTTTATATATAATTTTATATTATAAATTTTAATAGTTAATCGAAAAATATTGATTAACCAAACTGAAAAATAGAAATCGATAGACTGATTAACCAAATATAATGAATTAATTAATGATAAATAATTTTAAAAAATCAATATTAATAAGTTGATTAATTTTTTTGCTAATAAATCGGTTAGCCGATCTATACTTACCCTAACTACAATGGCTTCTTTTGTCTTTCTCCCCTTATGAACAGTTGTGAAAAAACTAATGGCTGTGCCTTTCTATTACACTTGATCTTGGATCCAATATACTCTCTATCTGGTTCGATCTCTACAAAGTTTTCGAATTTGACATATATTTTTATTATATAAGTCTGGTTTAATCTAAAATTCAATTAAAAGCTGACTTACGACAAAATTTCAAATAAAAAAATTTTAACTTTGTACATAAATTGCAAATTGTTTCGTCCGACCATTTATAATTTTATAATTTTTGTTAATGGCATATTTTAAAATATTTAAGAATATAAATGAAATATTAATTTTATAATCAATATAATTTTTTAGCATTTGTTAATATATTAAATGGTTAATATATTTTCATAATTTTATAATATGTCATTTTATACATTACAGTTATTTTTTATTAAATATATTTTCAATTGGTGGTCTAACTCGGACCGATCCACACCTTTTGTTTATGTGGACTTAGAAGAATTAATAGTCCGGTTAAACTTGGTATGAAGCCGGCCCAAGCCCGAAGGTGGAGCCTCTAGTCTCTATCTAGTCTCCCCCCCCCCCCAGCCCTTTCCCCTTCCGAAGGTGCAGCAAAGCAAAAATCAATATGCTCCGGCGTTCGCTCACTCCCATCCGCCGCATCCTGAGCCATCCTCTTCCTTCTTCTTCTCCTCAACCCTATTCTTCTTTTACCTCATTCACACAACACAAACTAAATCTAAACTCACCAATTCGAAACTTCCTACCCACGCCATATTCGACTTCCCAGTCTTTTCCTCCACATCACCGTCTATCTCAGGGCTACTCCTCCTTCCGCTTCAGATCCTACCATAGCGGTAAACGCTCACCAGCTAGAGTAATCTTGCATGTGAGTGAAGGGATACAAGAGATTTTGGCAGATTATGTTCACCATGAAATGACCCGAACTTGGATCTCGATCTGTTTGAGATTGTTCCTTATAATCCTAGTCAAAGATGCTTTCATATATGGACTAATCGGAGAACCCTCTCAGGTGATTCTTCATTTCTTATTTTGGCTGATTTTCTTTTGATTTTTAGGATGTGTTTGATTTGATCTGCAAAAAGTATTTGTGTTTTCTTCAATTTTTTCAGACCCAATTTAACAAATTAATTCTTTTTTCACTTTTCTCCTTATTCTCTAATTTAAAGGTCGCAACAAAATCAAAACCATGCTTCATGATTTATGGAAGATCTTTAGGCTTTAGTGGGTCAGTGGTATTACGAAGATTTGTTGTATTTTGTGCTATTAAAAGGCATCTTCTGGAAATTTTTTTTTTTTTGTAGGAAAAAGTTTCCGGCTGAAGTTGAAGGAGCAGAGTGAATAATGATAGCCTTCAGTTTTTCAATGTTTAATCCTATGAGAAATCAGTATTTTCTGATCAAACTATCTTGAATAATGGACTTGTTTTCGCTTAATTTTATTGTATCTTACTCTGTTAATTCTGTAAACGTTGATGTCCCAAGGGAAATTAACTGATTGTGATTGCAAATAATACTAGAAAGGTTTGAAAAATCCAGTGCAAGGACATGGCAATCGATTTTCATACCACATTTTTGCTTTCTCTATTGATTTCACTTTCTTAATTCTGCTTGGTTGCTGGGAAAACACCAAGAATTAGAAACTGCAAAAGGAAAATATCGTTCAGCTATAAGTTTTTTGCTTGCAAATTAGTATTCAGATGATACAAAAACTTAGAAAAGTTTTTCATTACCATTGGAGAAAAGTAAAATAGCACAGTAAAGAGCAAAAAGAGAAAAAAAGCTTAGATTGGTTGAGAAGCAGTAGAACACCCAGTTTGTTTAAGGTTTAAGAATTGGTGAATTTTCCAATCTTGGCTACAGTAGATCTCTATTTATGTTACTTATGATGATGTGGTACATATGATGATTAAAAAGCAAGAGCAAGAAGCACCATTAATTGGAAATTAGGTTAGGTTTTCTTTATTTTCAAGCAGGAAATCCGTGGTTGGACATGCCAGACTTGGTAGAAAGAAAAATAGAGGGAACTGTTATTCCAGCCATATAAACTAATTCTATATGCGTTTTGCTTTTGATGGGCTTTCCTGCTAAAACAGTACAATAGGTATTAGGCTTAAGCCTTAGTGATTTTGTAGAACCATTAAATTTGGGTCTCTACTTGTTACCAGTCCATTTTCCTAGCTTTAGATGGAAGAGGAATTTGCATCAAATATCCTTTTTCAACCTCACTTTTTAAAAATATATCCATCAATTTTAAAGTTTTAAAAAATACCTTTTTTTTTTAATTTTAAGTTTTTAAAAATGCCACTTTTATATTAAGCTCTAATTGTGTTTTAAAATTGGGACACAACCCAAAGAAGCACTTCTTATTCGTAATCCAGCCATGTTTGAAGTTTGAATTTCATAAAAATCATGAACCAAAATTTTCTTTCTCCACTGCCGCCGGTGTTGCAACCACCGACTTATTTTGAAAAAGAAGATCATCAGATTTGGATAGTTTATGGAGTTGTGAGTAGTATAATTGTTATTGGTTTTTTAATGGTATGTTTGGATTCATCAAGTAGCTATGAAGAAGAAGAAGAAGAAGAAGAAGAAGTGAGTAGTTTCTTAATGGTATGTTTGGTTAGCTAGTTTATTGCTGTTTAGTTAGCTTGAAGTTTTTGAGTTTGGTTGTTGAGTGAGTGTGGTAAAATGTGAGAGAGAGTGAAAATTGAAATATGAATTGTTTTTCTTTTTATTGTAGAAAATGTGGCTCAATTTCAATTGGATAATAGGCATTATAGATCGTTGAGGTTGGTATAGTGGAAGAGAGGGTTTAATTTTCACTCAGATCGACTTTTGTGGATCTCATTTTTCTATTTTCTGAGATTTTGTTGTTCAATTCCTTTAAATTAGTCCTTTATAAAATGAACTTAATTGGAACATTTATTTGACTAACCAATTTTCTGAGATCTTATTGTTCAATTCCTTTAAATTAGTCCTTTATAAAATGAACTTAATTGGAACATTTATTTTGACTAACCAAGTGTATGCGAAGTTTAGTAGAGTACAAGTGTTTATTTTTTGAATTTGAAAGCAGAATTACCCTGATCAGGAATTTCGATAATACAATTGAGTTGTGGTGGCTATTGTGGGCATTTTAAGTATTTTTTTTCCATCTATATCATGTAATCATGATGTTTGTATTGGTGCAAGGATAAATGATGATGATGATTTCATGAAGAATGACCTTGCTTTTCTTACCAATGCTACAAGGATCGACAATGTTAGAGCCCTTCGGTTTGGTCAAGGTTCTGCACATGGACAGGATTCAAGGTACTGGGATAGGGATGATGGGAGAAGGGATGGGAATTATGATATAAAATATTATACAATGCATATGTTTAGTTCATTTAGGGTAGGCATATGACTCGGAAAGAGTTGTATAATTCTTGATATAAAATGGACTATCATTCCTTATCATTGATAAGGAGATCATAATCAATTTTGGTTGTCGTTCAATGCTGTGATTTTGTTGGATGCAGTCATCGGATGGTGAATTGCATATCCTTCAACAGCTCAATTTTGAGCTTCTGTTTCTTTCTCTGTGTCCAAGTTTTAATTGGTTCGATAACCAGAGAATATTATTGATAGAGAAAACTAATTTGTTTGGATTTTATTTCAATATCACTCCATGCTACCAAAATCAATTCATCAAAATTCGATCAAACAATCTCCACTGTTTATCGCAAATACATCATTCGGTTCGATTTCGATTATTAATTTTGCAAAAAATGCAACATATGTTAACCAATAGAAAATTATCAAAAAATATTTAATTTATTCTTACTACAAAATTCAAATCGTCTAAAGTTTATCTTTACATTGATATTTTTGTATTTTTTAAAAATAAATATAGGCTTGATTTAAATTATTTTTTGTGGTATAATTTGGATGGTAGTTAATTGGATTAATTGACTCTTTTGTATTTTTCTTAATCAAATGTTACTTTTTATTATAAAATTATATAATAAAAATGTTTTAAAATTTGGTATATCATATGGTATAATAACAGGTATAACAGCAGGTATACCAAATTTTAAAATGTAAATAAGGAGCAATAGGCCTTCAAGCTACTCTATTTAGTTTTTATTCTTTATGTAATATGTAATTAAGTATATTTGGCCAACCTAAAACCTAAGAAAATGAATTTGTCTAGTTTAGTTTAGGTTTGTATTATTTTGCGTTTATTTTAATTGTTTTAGGTAGTTTAAATTGGTGGACTAAAGTTGGACTTATCTCTTCTTAAAAGCTGGCTAAAATAACTATTTGAGATTTAGAATACTTAAAAGGACTAAAATATACATGGGAGAGCTAAATTT
Organism: Excoecaria agallocha; assembly: GCA_037975025.1. Classification (NCBI taxonomy): domain Eukaryota; kingdom Viridiplantae; phylum Streptophyta; class Magnoliopsida; order Malpighiales; family Euphorbiaceae; genus Excoecaria; species Excoecaria agallocha. The sequence goes on along the minus strand of CM075823.1, from coordinate 16,482,719 downwards.
TAATAGGCTTGGATCGGATTTATGTTTAGTCCTATATTGGTAAACTTAGAGTCCTAAATTTTATAAATGGATTTTTCTTGATATATACTTATTATTTTGGAATATTATTAAGTAGAGTTTGAGGAAGAAATAATAGCTTGATCTTATCCTTTAGGGGCTGGCCCAATTTCACTTATAGCCAAGATTGAGTCTATATTCATTCCTTCGTTTTCTTAGGATAATTATGCATAATTATCACTAGCTTTTAAGATTATTTTCAGATTTTATTCATATTTATTTTTTCATGTACTTAATCCATATTGTGGCCAAGTACATATTGGCCGATGTCTAACAAATATATTAGATCTGTTAGTAATATAGAAAAATAGAATTAAGATTCCAAATATCGTACCAAAGGGAACATGAATGGCTAAGCAAAATATCTATGTTTGAATTAAATTAATCTTAGATTATTTTTCAAGTTTTTGATTTAAAGGTAAGAGCTAAACTAAACTAACAATAAAGTAAAATAAAAACTAAAAATAGAATAACATGAATTAAAAATAAACCAATAACTAAAACACTTCTGCTAAAGGAACTATCCACCTCAACTTCCATTACAATGACTAAATTCAGAAGAACACAAGTGATTATGAAAAAAAAAATTAGACAAAGAAAGCTATATATCTTAATCAAGAATATCATTAAAACCTTCTTATTATGAATAATTTAATACTTAGCATAAAAATTCAGTTTTAAACTCCTAGATGTCCAATAAACTCTTTTTTTCAAGCAAACTTAACTTCAACTTATTCTTAGTTCAATTTTTCTTATTATTAATCCACTCTTACCAACACATAATTACATCTAAATTATAAAGTAATCATGCATCAACACTAGTAAACCAATCCAAGAATATGCATATCATAGATCATACTTAAATCAATCATCAACTATTACCAACACATAATTACCTCAAAGTCAAAAAATAATCATGCATAAATACTAGCTAAAAATTTCATTAAACAACATGCTTATCTTATTGCTAAACAAAACTTTTGAACATTGCACATTTTAAATTCCAGTTCAACATGTTCGATTTTAAGAAAAAAAATCAGGGCGAACTAAGCTAAATGTACAATACATAATAAATGAACTAACTACTCAACTAACATGAAAACTAAAAACCAAATGCAAACTAAAAACCAAACTAAACAGTCTAAAACAAAAACAAAATAACTAACACAAAATAACAAAAACAATTTATGAGCAAGATAAGAGAATTCTGTAACATTTTTACTATTATAGTTTCACGGATTTAAGCGATTAGCCGAAATTTTTTTTCTTTCCTTATCTTAACAATCATACACTTAACCAAATAATTCATTAATTGTCAATTCTTATCTATTATTCAAGTTTATAAATTCAACTTGTCGCTGACCTATAACTGTCCAATTTTACTATTTATTTTACAAAAATCAAGCAATATAACGACTATAAATTGAACTGGCCTCCAAAAAACAAATAATTCCACAGTCCATCAGGGGCACAATAGTTTATAAATAGAATACATATATATCCATTCATTCTCAGTTCCATTCACATCATTCTAATCACTTCCTGCCAACATATATATTTACACATATAGATACAATACAGTTCATATAAAAATCACTCTTTACTTCAAATCCAGCTAAATAAATATATACATGGTAGACTACAAAATATTTCTATTGTCTCTTTTTCTTCAAAATTGCTCTTGTTGTGTACTATTATTCCGCACTGTCATTTATACTTGCACGTAGTAAATCATATGTGTTGAGCATTAAATATGTCCAGCGGTTACTAAAAATTATAGTATTTTTCATACAAGTATAATTGCATTAATTATGCAAAATCATCAATTTTTCGTATCAAAAACATAATTTTTAATGCTCTAACAGTCAATTCAATTTAATGCAAATACTTTGATAAACTTTTCAATTTAGTCCTTTATTTTTTATTTTATCACAAAATTACTCTTTTTATACTTTAATTACAAACTTACCATTAGATCACTTATTTTCACTTCACATTCAATTTTTTACACACAAATTTACCAGTTGGTCCTTATTTTAACTTTTTGTGCAAAATTATATTTTAGTATTTTTTCTTCTTAAAAGTTCATTTTTGAACTGTCTATTCACTAAATTACCATTTTACCCTTTTTATTCATTTCTTTATTTTTTTTTACTCATTACATACAATATTTGGAAAAATTATCTTTTTGCCCCTACTTTTTATTTCTTTTCAATTAAATTCTTTTTCATTCTAAACTTTATTTTTAGCTATCTTTTTGCGTTTTTAACTTATTCTTACCATTATGCTCCCAATACAATCCCGACAAAAATTTTCAGATTGGATATACGAAATATGAATCCATAAGACCACAATACAAATTGAAAAATGATCTCAAAGGATCATTTTTTATAGAACAGAGTACAGAACAAAGCAGATACTATGTAAGATTAGTGATTCTACCATAGCAAAGCAAGTTACCATGACTTACACCATGGTATAGGTATCACTATGGCTAACCAATTATATTTTGAGATAGATTTTGACTATCTGACTATTACTAAGGGCAAAAATTCATTTAATTTCACTTTACTTTTCAGATTTTTAATAGTTTCAGTAACTTTTTAGTTACAAAAAATCTATCGGTCAATTTTTTCATTTTTTTATACAATTTGTGATTTATTTTATAATAATTCACCATTTTTCACATTTTTAATGAATTATTTCACAATAATTCAACAAATACACTTTATACATAATCAAATCCTTTGCTTAAAAATGCTTAAATAATTTTCATAAATTTCACAAAAATTCATGGACACATGAATTCATTTCTAGGTTCATTTTATGGCTTAATTATATAAAATTTATTTTGGTTTTCTTTAAGAAACCATTCGGTCAAGTAAGATAATCTACCTTACACATACATTTAATTTAATTTAAGTATTCTAATAGTCATATTCAAGGTTCTAAGTCATCAATCTAAGCTCAATTTCAATTATACATGCATTTTTCCTAATTTTTCTAAGTTACATAAAGAAAAATCATGCAAATTTAAGAAAAATAGAAGGATTTAATAGCCACTCATAATACCCTTAATGGTACCCTAAGAGGGATAGATGATCATTTCGCATGGGATAGAGATTTATTTTGTAGTTAATTAAAGTAAAATTACAAATTAGGGATTTAATTGAAAAGTAAAAGTTTTGAGGTAGAAATGTGATATGTGAAAGGTGAGAGGCCAAAGTAAGAAACATAAATATAGAGAGGGACCAAAATAAACTTTGCTAAGATTTTTATAAGCCACCAATAGGAATGAAACAAGTGGATGGCTGGAAAGAGAGAAGAAAAACTGATTTTTCTTCTTTGGTTGACCGGCCATTCTTGGCCAACAATTCATTTGTTTTTGTTTTTATTTTCTTCTTCTCTTTTTTAGTTATTTTTCACTTCTCCTTAATTCTATGAAAATAAAACTATGCTCTAAGAAAAGAAAAGTTGTAAATGGTAGAGAGAAGGGTTTTGCAGCAACCTAGGATGAAGAACAAGAGAGAGAGAAAGGAAGAAGGAGGAAGATAAGGAAGAGAGAATGATTGGTGGAGCCTTAAAGAGGTATGAGAACTTTTTATAGTTTTTGTGTGTGTTTGCTGTGAATATGGTGTTAGTAATGAGATAGGTGATCTTACAAAATGCTATTATCATGAAAAATTAAGGTTAAACATGATTAAATAAGAATTAAAAAGTTTTCTTGAAGATAGTGAAAACTATTTTAGAGTTCACATGACCAGTCAACACTATTTTAACTATATCTTGAGCTACAGTTATTGAAATTGAGAAATTCAAAATGGATAAGAAACTAGACTCATAGATCTTCATTTCATGTGAAGAGCATGAAATTTGAATCAATTTTTATGATAGAGAAAAATAGGTTTGAATCCAGGTCATGAGTGCTGCCCTATCATTGGGAGCAGTCTATGGTTTTTAGTGAATATCTTGAGATTTAAAGCTCTGATTGGGTTGATTTTAATGTTTTGAAAACTATAAACACAAATATATAACTTTTTATAAGGAAGTTTTCCCTAAAAATGATATTTTATAGGCCAAAATTGACATAAAATTCGAGATAAAAAATCTGTCTCTGGGCGGTTTGGGCCTCACGATTACTAGGTTTTTTATAGTAATAGTGAGGTACCTCAGTTTTCAGTCCAGACCCTAAAGAAGACCTACCTCACGGTTACTAAGCTTTTCATAGTAATCATGATCCCTATGTCATATTGATAACTCAATTTCAGTATTTAGTTTTAGTTTAATTTAAGTCTAGTTTTCATTTATCTTTTAGCATCTTTTGCTTTGTTTTTGCTAGCATTTAATAATTTATCCGATTCTCAGTTAATTCTAGTTTTTGTGTGATTTTTGAGAGTTTTTGACAGAATTTTGTGATTTTTAGGTACCTCACGGTTACCAGGAATTTCCTAGTAACCGTGACCCATTTATTCTGTCAAAACGCACAGTTTTGAAGCTTGTCACGGTCAGCATGGCAACTGTACTTGATAGGCTGGTAATCATGACCTATGGAGTTTTTAATACAGAAGCAAGAAGAGAAGCATCTCACGGTTACTAAGGATTTTCTAGTAACCGTGAGACAGGCAATTTTTCAGTCCAGAATGAAGATGAGAACTATCTCACGGTTACCAGGAATTTCATGGTAACCGTGACCAAATCTTGAATTTCAACTCCGAGCAATCTCACGGTTACTAAGGATTTAGTAGTAACCGTGACCCATTTTAATCAAAAGAGGATTTTTCATTAGAGGTCACGGTTACCACGAATTTGGTAGTAACCATGACCCATGTTGACCTTTATAAGGCAGAGTTTTCTGAAAAATCGGGAGGAGGTAGTTTTTGGGTAATTTTTAGGTTTTAGGGTTTCTTTCTTCTCTCTTTAAGCTCTTTGTTTATTTTACACACATAAATACATAGATATACTTGAAAATAGGGGGATTTACACAAAAACACTTAGATTAAACATAGATATATAGTTTACAAGTATAGATTTACATATTTAAAGCTCATTTTTCCTGTAAGCTTTGGAGAAAGAGATTGAAGATCTTGGATTCAGCTGGGTTTTCTTCACCATGAATTTCAGGGGTTATTCTATCTTTTTCTCTTTTCATTTTATTATGGATTATGAGTAGTCTTTTTTGTTGCTTGGGGATCTTTGAATTCCCTACTCATAATGTGAATCTTGAACTCAAATTGAATTTTTTTACATGAATGGATGGTCTATTTCACAAGCACTTATTTATTTATCATTGATTTTTTGATCCATTAAGTTATTTTATATCCATGGATGAATGGTGTTTATCATATGTCTTGATGGGTATTGAGCCTAACAGATTGGAGTTTATGAATGATTTTGCTCAGTTTTTCTATCATGAATATTGTCTATTTTGGATGGATCCAAAATGGGACTCTAGATGTGTGGTATTTGTGATTTTAAAACTAGAGTAGGGAGTGATATAGATGGGTTTTGGGTTGCCTGGCTCCGGAATGGGACGGTAGACCGAACGCAGGATTTTAGACCCGAGTTTAGGCTAGTTATTATGCTGGCTCCAGAATGGGACGTTTAGCAACTAGAATACCTAGCTCCGGAATGGGACGCTTGGGTTAAGAAGGGTTATCCCGAGTTCATTCATGTATACTTTTATGTAAAAATTTATTCATATTTGGGTATGGGGTGGATAAGTGAACCCGAGCAACGCTTGATTTCTATAGATTTTTACTTTTGCTAATTTTTCAAAATTTAATACACTGAATTTAAATTTCTCTACATTACATACTTGAGCTTTACAGTTACATTATATAAATCAAACAACTCATACACACAAATAATTGGGAATTCTTTAGCATACAAGTAATCTTCACAGTCTTCACACACACATTTCCCTTGGGTTCGATATCGAGGGTCCTAATCATACCCCCACTTTATTACTTGTCGATCTAGTACACTTGCTAGGGTCACAACAAGTTTTTGGCGCCATTATCGGGAAATTTGGCGTTGTTAGTAAGCTGTGATTATTGTTTTATATGTGTTTTCTTTCCCTTATTTTATTTTTCTTGATTCTTTTCAGGTGAAATTGGTGCATGAACAAAACAAGACAAGAGCAATTACTGCCTTTTGATCCTAAAATCGAGAGGATCCTACATCAAAGAAGGAGAGCTAATAGAGATAACAAGATGGAGCACGATCCTCCTCTTGATGAGTTTCCTCCCGAGAATGAACAAGTGCCGAGGGCACATGAACAAATGCCAGGGGCAAGAAGAGAAGAAATGCCTAGGCAAAGGACCATAAGAGACTATATTGTGCCAAGGTGGAATGAAGATCACCGAACAATTGTATTACCGAGAGGAGTACAATTTGAGCTCAAGCCAGCCACCATTACCATGGTACAGAGGAATTAGTTCTCTGGTTCAGAAGTAAAGGACCCAGCTCAGCATATCAACATATTTCTGGAAGTTAGTAACACTGTTCAAATTTCGGGTGTTAGTACGGATGCAGTTAGGTTGAAGCTGTTTTCATTTACATTGATCGACAAGGCAAGAGAGTGGTTACAAATGTTACCACGTCAGTCAATATGGACATGGGATCAAATGCAAGAAAGGTTTTTAGTGAGATTATTTCCTCCAATAAAGACTGCAAGCATCCGAAATAGCATCATAAGTTTTCATCAAATGAATGAAGAGCCTTTTCACGAGGCATGGGAGAGGTTTAGAAGATTATTGAAAAGTTATCCACATCATGAAATAGCTGTCTATCAATTGATGACCATCTTTTATGCGGGGGTTACACCTCAAACAAGGTCATTATTGGATGCAGCATCGACAGGATCTTTCTTGAACAAGTTGCCTGAGGACGCTTTTTAGTTGTTGGATGAGATGGCGACAAATGACTCACAATGGACTGCCCTTAGAGCAATCCCAAGGAGGCAAGGGTTACACAATGTGGATGAAGTGGCATTATTAAAAGCACAGTTAGAATTGATAAAAAAAGAGTTGAGTGGTTTGAAAGTTCAAAATATGGCTGCAGTAAATCAAGGGAGTGGACCGTGTGAAAGTGAACAAGTTATCCAAGAAGGAGGAGTTGTAGGAGATGTAAATGCATTAGGTGATTTTAGAAGGAATTATCCCTACAGCAATTCCTATAATTCGGGATGGAGGAATCACCCTAATTTCTCATGGAAGGATGGGAATCAACAAGCTTCATCTTCTCAACCACAACCAAGAGTACCTTACCACTCAAATGCTTATCATAGTCAAGCTCAGCCCCACCAACCACAAGCCACCAATCACTACCAAGTCCCTTATCCACCAAATCACCATTAAGGGCAAAACTCTAATCAACCTTAACCATACCATCGACCGGGATTTCAATCACGACCACCCATTCAAGAAAAGAAGCCAAATTTAGAAGACATGTTTGCTAGTTTCATGAATAGCCAACAACAATTCATGGCGAGTCAAGATTCAAGGTGGAAATCTCAAGAGCAATGGAACCGAAATCAAGATGCTTCAATGAGAAATTTGGAGACTCAATTGAGTCAACTTGCAACTTCAATTTCAAACAGACAACCAAGGACATTTCCTTCAAATGTGGATCGCAATCCCAAAGAGGAGGCCAAAGCAATCACTTTGAGAAGTGGCAAGGAAGCAACACGAGAGGAAGAAAGAGGTAAATTACCAATTTTATCAACTGAATTGGAGGAACCAACGTGGAAGGTAAGTATTTCTAACTCTAGAGTAGAGGTAGATGTGGATGCTCCAAGGAATGACAAGGGAAAGAGTATCGTGAATCCAAACATAGAGGATCTTGATATCAATAGGTTGTCCTTTCCTGCTGTAGCTAGGAAGGAGAAGAAAAATGAGCAATTGGCTAGGTTTTTAGAAATGTTTAAGAAATTACATATTAACTTGCCTTTTACTGAAGCCCTAGCACACATGCCCAACTATGCTAAGTTTATGAAAGAACTTTGTTCTAATAAAAAGAAATTAGAAGGGTATGGAACTGTGCAACTCACTGAGAACTGTAGTGCAATTATAATGAATAAGATCCTGGAGAAATTAGAAGATCCAGGTAGCTTTACTCTACCTTGCGAAATTGGCGAAACTTTTGTTGGAAACGCTTTATGTGATCTAGGAGCCAGCATTAATTTAATGCATTATTCTATGTGCAAGAAACTCAATTTAGGCAATCTCAAGGAAACAGGAATGAGACTTCAACTTGCAGATAGATCGATGAGAAGGCCAAAGGGAGTTATTGAGGACTTACTGGTAAAAGTAGGAAAATTCATTTTTCCCGTGGATTTTATAGTCATGGAAATTGAGGAAGACAGGAAAGTACCCCTTATCGTGGGAAGACCATTTTTGAACACTGCAAAGGCTTTGATTGATGTTCATGGGCAAAAGGTTACTCTTCGATTCAACAACGAAGAACTGGCGGTAGATATGAACAAGTCTCAGAAATATCCATCAAGTGACCTAGAAGAGTCAGCCTACTTCATGGACAAAATCGACGAATGTGTAGAGGAAGTGCAAGAAAAAGTACTACTAAATGATCTAATAAATTCAAGTTTGATGCATTCCTTGGAAAATGAAGAATTGGATGGAGTAAAAGAAGAACTAATAGCAGTTGTGGTGAAAGACTGCGAGGGGAAAATTCAAAGCAAGAGAAAATCACTTTGCAAGAGGGAGAATTGAATTCTGAACTAAAACCTCTTCCTTCTCATTTAAAGTATGTATTTTTGGAAAGAGAAGAAAAGCCAGTGATTATTTCTTCTTTGTTGATAGGTGCTGAAGAGGAGACGCTGCTCAAGGTGTTGAAAAAACACAAAGAAGCAATAGGATGGGAGACAGCGGACTTGAAGGGTATTAATCCGAGTTACTGCACACACCGGATTCTTATGGAGGAGGATTGCAAATTGGTCGCTCAACCCCAAAGACGGCTTAATCCAGCTATGCAAGAGGTTGTGAAGAAAGAGGTACTTAAACTGCTTGATTCAGGTATAATCTATCCAATCTCTGATAGTAAATGGGTTAGCCTAGTGCAATGTGTTCCTAAGAAAGGGGGAATGACAGTAGTAAAAAATGAATTAGATGAACTAATCCCCACTCGGACAGTCACGGGTTGGAGGGTGTGTATAGACTACAGGAGATTGAATCATGCCACCAGAAAAGATCATTTTCCATTGCCATTTATTGATCAGATGTTAGAAAGGTTAGCAGGTAATAGGTTCTATTGTTTTTTAGACGGGTATTCGAAATATTTGCAAGTCCCCATAGCCCCTGAAGATCAGGAGAAAACCACCTTTACCTGCCCTTATGGCACTTTCGCCTATAGGAGGATGCCTTTTGGCTTGTGCAATGCGCCGGCTACGTTTCAGCGGTGCATGATGGCAATTTTTCATGACTTTATAGAGAAATTTATAGAGGTATTTATGGATGACTTTACCATATACGGGCTTGACTTTGAGAGCTGCTTAGAGCATCTCGACTTAGTGTTAAGTAGGTGTAAGAAGACCAACCTAGTATTAAATTGGGAAAAAAGCCACTTTATGGTAAGGAAAGGGATAGTTTTGGGGCATAAGATTTCTGAGAAGGGGATTGAGGTGGACAAGGCAAAAATAGAGGTTATAGAGAAGCTTCCACCACCGACCAATGTTAAGGGAGTAAGGAGTTTTCTAGGGCATGCAGGTTTCTATAGAAGGTTTATTAAAGATTTTTCAAAAATTGTGAAACCTTTGTCGAATTTGTTAATGAAAGATGCTCCTTTTGATTTTGATGATGAATGTTTATTAGCCTTTGAATTATTGAAGAAAAGGCTTATTTCAGCTCCGGTGATTATATCTCTGGATTGGAATTCGCCATTTGAACTAATGTGTGATTCGAGCGATTTTGCAGTGGGAGCAGTGCTCGGTTAAAGGCAAGAGAAAGTCTTTTGTGCTATTTATTATGCAAGCCACACTCTAACAGGAGCTCAAGTCAATTATACCACAACTGAAAAAGAGCTTCTTGCAATTGTATTTGCATTTGAGAAATTTCGACCATATCTACTGGGAGCGAAGATTGTGGTGTGGTCTGATCATGCAGCACTAAGGCATCTCTTTGCCAAAAAGGAATCCAAGCCAAGACTGATAAGATGGGGACTCCTATTGCAAGAGTTCGATTTAGAGATTAAAGAAAAGAAGGGGGCAGAAAACCATGTAGCAGATCATCTGTCAAGAATGGAGCATGATCATATTGAAAAAGGAGAGATTTCGGATTTATTCCCTGATGAACGAATTTGTGTATTATTTGTTTGTGAAGTTTCTTTACCTTGGTTTGCTAATGTTGCAAATTTTCTTGTAGAAGGTTATATACCAAGAGACTTCACATGGCAGCAAAGGAAGAAGCTTAAACCTGATGCAAAGCATTATATCTGGGATGATCCTTACCTCTTCCGTCTTTGTGCTGATCAAGTTCTCAGAAGGTGCATTCCCAAGGAGGAGCAAGTAGAAATCATGAAAGCCCTGTCACAATGGGGAAGCTGATGGACATCATGGCCCTAACAGAACGGTATCGAAAATTCTTTCTTCTGGGTTTTATTGGCCCATCTTACTTCATGATGTTAAAATATTCATTCAAACCTGTGATCGATGTTAAAGGGTGGGAAATATAACCAGGAGAGATGAGATGCCAGTGACTAACATGCTTGAGGTTGAACTGTTTGACTTATGGGGGATAGATTTCATGGGGCCTTTTCCAATTTCTTACGGGTTTGAATATATCTTAGTTGCAGTCGATTATGTGAGTAAATGGGTTGAAGCTATATCCACTAGGAGTTGCGATGCAAATGTTGTTTTAGAATTCTTAAGAAAGAATATATTCACCCGCTATGGAGCCCCGAGAGCTATTATTAGTGATGGTGGGAAACATTTTATCAACCACCAATTCAAAGCCTTATTGAAAAGATTCAGAGTGAGAAACAAAATAACTACCCCATATCATGCCCAAGCTAATGGGCAAGTTAAGGTTTCTAACCGAGAGTTGAAGGCAATCTTGGAGAAAACGGTCAATGCATCTAGGAAAGATCGGTACCTTAAGTTAGATAAGGCTTTGTGGGCTTATAGGACAGCTTTTAAAACACCAATAGGAATGTCGCCTTTTAGGTTGGTGTTTGGAAAATCCTGTCACTTACCGATGGAATTAGAGCACAAGGCTTATTGGGCTACTAAGTTTTTAAATCTTAACCTTGAGAATGCAGGAAAGTGCAGGTCTTTACAGTTGAACGAATTGGAGGAGATCCGATTCTGGGCTTATGAACATGCCAAGAAATACAAAGACAACACAAAGAAGTGGCATGATCGAAGAATAGCCAAGAAGGAACTTATACCAGGAATGAAAGTGTTGCTTTATGATAGTAGATTGAGACTATTTTCAGGGAAACTTAAATCAAGGTGAAAAGGGCCCTATGTGCTAGTGAGAACAGATAAATTTGGGGTGGTGACTCTCAAACACCCGAGAGATGAAAAAGAATTCAAGGTGAATGGACATCATGTGAAGCCCTATTTCGAACCAACATTTGAAGGTGCTTCGGTGATTGTCACTCTTCAAGACCCTTGACGGTATTTAAAAGTCCAGCTGCAGACTTGATAAATGCAGAACTACCTCTAACTCATACTTTTGAACATTGTTTTGTGTTAGTTTCTTATTAATAGTTGTGTTAAGGGTAGTGGTTCAAGGATTGTGAGTTTCATTCAATTTGTGTGTGTTTTTCTGGAAATTTAGTGGAGAAGAAAGTTTTGTTTAATTGTTAGGAGAGAATGAGAAAAAATAAAAATTTTTCAGTAATTTTAGGGGCTCATGGTTACTAATCTTATCTTAGTAACCGTGAGGTTCCTTCAATTTGGTACAGAACTGGAATCCGTTTTATCTCACGGTTACTATGTTTTTCATAGTAACCGTGAGCAATGTTAAATTTTGTTCCAGTAACAATTTGTGTTTATCTCACAGTTATTATGATTTTCATGACGACCATGAGATACCTTCGTTTTAGTCCAGAAGAAAATTTCATTTTATCTCACGGTTACTATGAAATTTATAGTAACCGTGACCCAGGTCAGTTTTTAGTCCAGAAACTTTTGTTGAGTTACCTCGCGGTTACTATGATATTCATAGTAACCGTGTTGTTTAAAAAAAAACGAAACCCTAATTTTAAGAAACCCTATTTAATTTTTTTTACTTCTTTTCCTTTCGTTTTTCTCTCTCTTTCTCTCTCTCCCTCTCTCTCTTTTTCTCTCTTCTCCCTCCCCCACTCTTCTCCTTCACCGTTCTCCGTCGCTAGCTGCCATCTTCTCCGGTAAGTTTGTTTTCTTCTCGTTTTTCTTTTTCTTCTTTCTTATTGTTTAGATCTAGTGTGAAACATGTTCTTCCCTTGTTTTTTTATTTCTTCTTCTTCTTCTTCTTCTTCTTCTTCTTCTTCTCTTTCTTTTTCGTTCTTCTTCTTCTTTTTCTTTTTCTTCTTTGTTTTCTTCTTCTTTTCTTCTTTATTTTCGTTGGTTTTTCTAACAATTTTTTTTATGATTGTGATTGTTTTAGTTCCTTTATTTTCTCCATCATCATCATCAACCAAGTAAGCCGCCATCTTCCTTTTTAATTTTAATTTTATTTTATTTTATTTTATTTTATTTTCATTCTATCTAGTAGCTTTTGTCAATGTTTTTGTCTTCAGTTTTTATGTGTTGTTCTCGTTTTCTCCTTCCTATATGTTCTTTTATTTTATTTTTTTTATAAAAAAAATGAAATTGTTCCTTTATTTTATTTTCATTTTAATGCGTTTTTCTTTGTTTTGGTTTCGTTGTGTTTCCTATTTGAGTCTTACCTGTGTTTTGTTATGGATAACCTCGGTATGTAAGGTGCACAACCCACAGGTATGTTCTCGTATCCTCCCTTATGTTCTTTCTTTTATTTTCTGTGCTTGGCGGTTCACTTAGAGAAGTGATGGCATTTTTTTGATTATTCTGTTCTGTTGTGTTTCATGTGTGTCCTTGAAGCATTTATAGTTTTCATTTTCGTTTTGTCTGATTTTCACCAATTGAGCCCTGTTTCTTCCCTTTTAATGCCCTGAATTTTAATTCTGCCAAGTATGATGAGTACAAATTTTGAATTCTTGCTTACATCGATACAATGATATATCGACATTGTCATGCCTGCAGATTTATTCAATGTTATTAAATGCATTGCTTTACCATGAATTGTTGACACTGTACCCCAATTACTGGTTTTGATTTGGAACTGTTGCACAAATGGCCACTTGGTTAGTCATTCATTTATCAAGCGTATCTTAGGCTCGAATAAGCATGCCCAATCAATAATCTTTTGTCTAAGTTAGCAATTGCATTTACATGCATGTGTATGCCCATTTTTGTCCTTGAGGTATATAGGCTGAAACGATTTGACCTGCGGGCTACTGGTTTCCAAAGGATGATTCGGTCATCGTGGTTGAGTGCCACGTATCTCTAAGGAACTTGTGTGTGACATAAATTTATATATGCATTCTCATCTATTCCTGCTATAATTGTGTTTATTTTCCTTTCCCAACGTTGTAAACTTTCAATTTTGTTGTTTTTGGACAGTGGCACCTAAAAGAGCTCGTGCTTCCAGTTCTTCTCAAGCACAAGAAATCCTCCCACTTGCCAGGCAACCCTTACCATCTAAAGAGCATGTCGAAGCTAGTCAGCAACCACAGCCAGCCCCTGTGCAACAGAAGCCACGAAAGAAGAAAGGACCAAGAATACCAAGCTGGGTTCCTGAAAAGATGCGGACCAACTATGATATATTCTCCAACTACGAGTACCTACCTTCAATTTATCTCAATTTGAGTCTGCTGGAAAAGCTGGGGATCAAGGGGGAGGTTGAGAGCCACATTGCAGCCATCGATTGGGGAAGATTCTTTAACTGTAGGGAACTGGTTTATCCAGATTTGACCAGAGACTTCCTTTCTATAGTGCAATTTTATTTCGGACATGGTAACAGTCCCAATATGGTGACCTTTTTCTTGGAAGGCAGATTCTATGAAGTATCTTTGGCTGAAGTCACTGACGCTCTAGGATTTCCACCAGATGGGATCTATGCTTATGAAGATCATTCAAAAGACAGAGCTTGGGAATACATAAGAGACCCGCTGATTGGAGGCCCTTATGTGGCCGGCACCACTAAATCTCATTTACTGCGGGATCATGCTTTGAGAATTTTACATCGCTTCTTTTCTATGTCTTTTATATCTCATGTGCAGAGTGCAGGGCAGATCAATCTCCCAGAGGCTCTCATACTTTCTTGCATGGTGCGACATTGCCGCATCAATGGAACATATCATTGGTGGAATAAACTCGAGGAGATGCAACAAAAACCGACTAAAGTGAAGAAGATTTCCTTTGGTGGATGGGTGACCATGATTGCCAGACATTTTGGGCATCCATTGGATATTGACAAAAGCCTCCCAGTAGCTGCTTACATTGATGCCAAGATGCTGAAGAACATGAAGATAATGGTTAATGATGTGACTACAGAGCATGGGTTCAGGCTAACCAGCAGAGAAGAATACTTGCATAAGATGGAGCGCAGCCTGTGTCATCCTCCACCTGCCCCGGATCACGATTCAGTCACTTTGTCCTCCGCTAAATACACTACTTTGATGGACCGTATGGACATTTTGGCTGCTAACCAGGATGAATTCAAGCATCAACAACAGCAAATCATTGAAGCATTGGCTGCCTTGAATGCCCGGCTTGATTCCCAAGTTTCTCCGCACCTTTGAACAGGAAGTCCCTTCCCCCTATCACTTTTGAACTTTTTGTTTGCCCCATGCTGAGGACAGCAGGTTTTGAAGTGTGGGGTGGGAGAATATATTTTCCCTTTATGGATATTGATGATTTTGAACTGTGTAAATTTGGTGGAAATTTGAACAATTGTTGGAAGTTAATTTTGTTGCGAAAAGATTGCTTTGTGCAGATTATCTATTCAAAGGAACAATCTGGGATTCAAATGGAAGAAATTATGAAAATCTTGAACCACAACTCTTTTTATTTTTATTTATTTATTTATTTATTTATTTTTCCAGTTGTTTAGTCTTTCTTTATATTTTTTTTATTTTTTTTGCATTGTGAATGTTCGTTTGTGTTGAGTTAATGGAGTTTGTGTTGCTTCAAGTGAATTTATTTTATGTTTTGCATTTCCTTCTGGTTTTAAGTAGATTGTTTTGTTCTAAAATCTTTAATTTAAGTTAGAATAAATTTTTTTTTTCCATTGAGTTATTAATCACCTTACCTTTAGCTTGAGCTGCCAGTTAATCTTGAATTGAATTAGCTTAGACTCGTTTTTGAACTGATAAGTTGAAAAGACTGGATAGCCGGAGAGCAGTAGTTTGTTCAATAAAGAATTTCTTCTTTAAATTGATCTCAGTTAATCATATATCATTCAATTTTCTTATTTAATGAGCACATTAGGCTAAAAAAATTTAATAATAATAAATAAAAATCCAGTGAGTGAAAGCAGTTAAGTGAAGGAATTTTGGAATAGCTAGAACCTTCCTTATCACCCTTCGAAATAAATATTCAAGTTAGGCAGGTTTAGGATATGACCCAGGCAGCCTTCTTTGGTAACCAACTTTTAAATTACTTTTGACCTACCCTTAGTAAATTTTACCATTGTTAGCCCCTTTGAGCTTAATTGGTATGCTAAAAGCGTACTACATTTTTTTATTGCACTAATGCTTAACCATATAGCCTAAATGCTTTTGTCTTTCCCATTTTGAAATTGGCCACTCTAGGTTGGATAATAAAATTTGCATGTCGGGTTTGATGAATTTATGATTGTCAGTTAAAAAAGGGGAAGTTGAATAAATTTTTAGGAATTATTGAGCTTAAACGTGTTGAATATTTTGGGACAAGGATGATAAATAATTAGTGCTTTTGGTACCCTAAAAGAAAAAAAAATCAGTTGTAATGCTGCAGAAAATAAGTGTGGGGTACCTAGCATTTATAGGAAGTGTCATTTATCTTACTTCCTACAATTTTGAGAATCCAACTAATGTCCTAAGATCAATTTTTCATTATTATGATGATAGGGTATGGATTTTGAAGAAGTTCCTTGAGAAAGTTAGGTGGGCTGTGTTTCTGGATAGTGTGGCTAATTCGATATTGCTAACTTATAAAATTCTTGGAACCTTTGCCTTATCCCCATTACAACCTAAATGTAAGCCCTGGTGATCCTATTTTTCTCTAAATTGTTTAGTGGAGATGACCCTTGTGGTTCAGGTGCTAAAGGAAAGGCTTATGACTATTCTAAGTTGCAAACACAAAATTGTCATAATTCTATGTTTGCTTAATTGCTGGAATTCACTAGTAGTTTTGGTTTTAAAGGAAAATAAATATGTTTTAGCCTCACACACACACACGAGAAATTGTTTAATATAGATCAATTTGAGTCTTTTTTATGAAGTTCTTCTTTTGAGTGACTTCTGCTAAGTGTTGTTCTGGCACTTCTGATTTTTCCTGTTCTGAATTGAAGTCTTGAGTTTTTCAAGATTGTGGATAATTCATTTGCTTGAGGGCAAGCAAAGTCTAAGTGTGGGGTATTTTGATAACTCAATTTCAGTATTTAGTTTTAGTTTAATTTGAGTCTAGTTTTCATTGATCTTTTAGCATCTTTTGCTTTGTTTTTGCTAGCATTTAATAATTTATCCGATTCTCAGTTAATTCTAGTTTTTATGTGATTTTTGAGAGTTTTTGACAGAATTTTGTGATTTTTAGGTACCTCACGGTTACCAGGAATTTCCTAGTAACCGTGACCCATTTATTCTGTCAAAACGCACCGTTTTGAAGCTTGTCACAGTTAGCATGGCAACTGTACTTGATAGGCTGGTAACCGTGACCTATGGAGTTTTTAATACAGAAACAAGAAGAGAAGCATCTCACGGTTACTAAGGATTTCCTAGTAACAGTGAGACAAGTAATTTTTCAGTCCAGAATGAAGATGAGAACTATCTCACGGTTACCAGGAATTTCATGGTAACCGTGACCAAATCTTAAATTTCAGCTCCAAGCAATCTCACGGTTACTAAGGATTTATTAGTAACCGTGACCCATTTTAATCAAAAGAGGGTTTTTCATTAGAGGTCACGGTTACCACGGATTTGGTAGTAACCGTGACCCATGTTGACCTTTATAAGGCAGAGTTTTCTGAAAAATCGAGAGGAGGTAGTTTTTGGGTAATTTTTAGGTTTTAGGGTTTCTTTCTTCTCTCTTTGAGCTCTTTGTTTATTTTACACACATAAATACATAGATATACTTGAAAATAGGGGGATTTACACAAAAACACTTAGATTAAACATAGATATATAGTTTACAAGTATAGATTTACATATTTAAAGCTCATTTTTCCTGTAAGCTTTGGAGAAAGAGATTGAAGATCTTGAATTCAGCTGGGTTTTCTTCACCATGAATTTCAGGGGTTATTCTATCTTTTTCTCTTTTCATTTTATTATGGATTGTGAGTAGTCTTTTTTGTTGCTTGGGGATCTTTGAATTCCCTACTCATAATGTGAATCTTGAACTCAAATTGAATTTTTTTACATGAATGGATGGTCTATTTCACAAGTACTTATTTGTTTATCATTGATTTTTCGATCCATTAAGTTATTTTATATCCATGGATGAATGGTGTTTATCATATGTCTTGATGGGTATTGAGCCTAATAGATTGGAGTTTATGAATGATTTTGCTCAGTTTTTCTATCATGAATATTGTCTATTTTGGATGGCTCCGGAATGGGACTCTAGATATGTGGTATTTGTGATTTTAAAACTAAAGTAGGGAGTGATATAGATGGGTTTTGGGTTGCCTGGCTCCGGAATGGGACGGTAGACCGAACACAGGATTTTAGACCCGAGTTTAGGCTAGTTGTTGGGCTGGCTCCGGAATGGGACGTTTAGCAACTAGAATAGCTGGCTCCGGAATGGGACGCTTGGGTTAAGAAGGGTTATCCCGAGTTCATTCATGTATACTTTTATGTAAAAATTTATTCACATTTGGGTATGGGGTGGATAAGTGAACCCGAGCAACGCTTGATTTCTATAGATTTTTACTTTTGCTAATTTTTCAGAATTTAATACACTGAATTTAAATTTCTCTACATTACATACTTGAGCTTTACAGTTACATTATATAAATCAAACAACTCATACACACAAATAATTGGGAATTCTTTAGTATACAAGTAATCTTCACAGTCTTCACACACACATTTCCCTTGGGTTCGATATCGAGGGTCCTAACCATACCCCACTTTATTACTTATCGATCTAGTGAACTTGCTAGGGTCGCAACACATATCTTGGACCACGGTTACCATGAATTTGGTAGTAACCGTGATCCTCCTTCATAAGTTAAAAATTAAAAGTTAAGACCTCATATGAGGCATAAGATTAACTACTCTTTTCCTAAATCTTATAGTATACCTTAAATATAAAGTATATAATAATGAACAACCATAAACATATGAAATGTATAAGCAATATAAAGATAAAGTTATAGTAATTGATTCATGAAAATGTTTACTTGAATATGATTGGATTATACCGATTATCTATATGTAATTTTGATTACAACATTATACTTAAAGAACAATACTATATTATTTGATTTAACTTATTATATGATGAATTAAATTCTATGAATCAAATAACATATGAGATATGATTATTTGCCTACACATAGAACTTGGTGGTGGATAGATAGGCATGCCTATAGGGTTACATTTGCAACTGCTACATATTTGACCTCGTTTGGGTCTATATTTGTCCCCATTTGGGACCACAGGCTTGACCCCGATTGGATCCATATGTCTGATGCCTTTGAATATCCACAGAAACAATACCTTTAAGTATTTATATACATTTGATACCTATGGGTATCCACAGCATCCGTTATCCACACCCACAGGACTTTAGCAGGCATTTTACAGTATGAAATAAACAGTATATGTGTAGTATTGTTAAAGACCTGTTTAGTCTATTATGTTTGATCATTATACAGTAATGTTATAAGAATAACTATGCTATGTGAGTTATATTGTAACCCTTGCATGTTAATTATAATGTTTTGATATTAATAATGTTTATTGTGTGCTTGGAAATAATCACTGTGAGTAGTTGTTCATATAGTTATTATTTTCCACTAAAGGAGTTTTATAGGATCGAAAATCAGAAAAAGTAACAGGATTACCTGTTATGTGATTTGTGACACCAGAATCAATGACCCAATTATTGCTAGAGGAGATAAGACATGTGTTACCTGCTTTAGTAGTAACCGAAGTTGAAGATCCCTTTAACAATTCTTGGAACTTAGCATACTCCTCGACAGAGATAGTGATATTATGCTAAGATGATGAACCAAAAGTAGCAACATTAGCAACTTGTGCACTCTGATTTCGATTTTGTAATTTCTTATAGTATCGCTTTGTATGGCCTGGTTCTTTACAATAATAACGGACAAAATCGGTATTCCGATTATCATTATATCTATTTCCCCCCTTCAGCAAATTTCTTTTACCATTATCACCTTCACTTTCTTTGGCAATAAAAGCACTATTGAGTTGACTAGAGGAAGCATTATCAACATGCAATATTCTACTAAACACATCTTTAAGAGTAGGAATTTCAGAACCAGAGAGAATTTGAGATTTGGCTGTCTCAAATTCAGATGGCAAACCAACTAGAAAACTCATTACTGCCATTTTTTCTCTCCGAGCCTGTTGCTCTCTAATATCCGCACTAAAAGGTAGAATCATGTTCAATTTTTCATAAATTTTCTTAAACTCCATAAAGTAAGTAGTGAGTGATTTTGCTTCCTTCTCAGCATGATAAAAGGTTTTACAAATATCATAAATACGAGACTCATTTCTTTTCCAGAGTATAAAAAAGTCAAATAATCTATTAACTCTTTTACACGCTCACAATGAGAAATTAAGCCAAGCACATTTCTTTCAATTGAATTTCGAATATATAAAAGTAACCGAAAATTATCTCTCATCCAAATTTGCTTTTCAATTTTATCAGTAGGAGAGTCATCAGTTAAATGATCATTTTTATCCATACTGTATAGATAGATCCTAATCGTTCTACTCCAATTAAGATAATTAGTTCCATCTAATTTTTCTTTTGTAATCTTAGATAAAGGAATAATTTCACTAACAGTTTCCCTCACTCCTCCTTTGTTGTCAACCATAATATCCACAGAGAATAAAATCAATCAAAACAGCCAATATAAACTCAGAATACCCAGCCAAAATGAAAATCCAAACGACCAACTAGATCTTAACAGACTAAAGAACACATAATAGAGAAGGACAACACCTTATGGGAGATAAAAGTACCAGCAGAAGAGGGAATCAAGCCAAGACAATATTGGAGTCTGACCGAAAATCCTCAGGTGACGCCGAAGACAAAATTTAAAGGTCAAAGGTTAGGTCACACACCTCCACGCGCCGGCGCGTGAGAGAAGGAGCGTGAGCTTGTGGCTGCTCGTGAGGACCATTCGTCGATCGGAAGGACACTGGATTTTAGGGAATGGTCGAAAATCGTCTTGCGCTTCTTTTAATGCCGGCGGTGAGACAAGATGATCATCGAAAAATGATTACCCAACCCAAATAGTAACCCTAACCCCAAACAATAACCCAACAATGGCAAGAACACGTTACCCAACCCAAAAGAAACCCAAAAAATATCCCAAATCAAGCCTAGAAGGCTCTGATACCATGTAAGAAAATACACAAGAGAATTGAAATTCTATATTCAATTGATTACCACTAAGATTATGCTCCTATTTATACAAAAATTGGTGAAACTAAGTCAACAAATACAACTCCTTAATTAGCTCCTTAATTAGTTCCTAAATTTGCTCATACCAACTTTACAGCTATCTACCAACTTTATAGCTAGCTGAATAAATATATACTTGCCAGACAATAAAATATTTTTATTGTCTCTTTTTCATCAAAATTGCTCCTGATGTATATTATTACTCCACACTATCATCGATATCTTAGCACCATAAATCTTACGTGCTGAGTATTAAATATGCCCAATGGTGACTAAAAATTATAGTATTTTTCAAACAAGCATAATTGCATTAATTATGCAAAATCATCAAATTTTCTTATCAAAAATAAAATTTTCAATGCTCTAACAGTCAATTCAATTTAATGCCAATAATTTGGTAAACTTTTCAATTAAGTCCTTTATTTTTCATTTTATTACAAAATTACTTTTTTACACTTTAATTACAAACATGCCATTAGATCACTTATTTTCACTTCACATTCGATTTTTTGCACACAAATTTACTAGTTGGTCCTTATTTTAACTTTTTATGCAAAATTATATTTTAATACTTTTTCTTCTTAAAAGTTCATTTTTGGACTGTCTATTCACTAAATTACCAATTTACCCATTTTATTCATTTTTTTTATCACTTTTACTCATTACATACAATATTTGAAAAAAAATATCGTTTTGCCCTAAACTTTTTATTTCTTTTCAATTAGGTCATTTTTCATTCTAAACTTCACTTTCAGCTATCTTTTTGCATTTTTAACTTATTCTTATCATTATACCCCTAGTACAATTCTGGTAAAAAATTTCAGATTGAATATATGAGATATGAATCCCACAGAGCTATAATACAGATTGAAAAATGATCCTAAATTATCATTTTCTATAGAATAAAGTACATAACAGAGCAGATACTAAGAAATATCGGTGATCCTCAATAGCAAAATAAATCGTCATGACTTATACAGTGATATAGGTGTTTCTATGGCTAGCCAATTATATTTCAAGCTAGAATTAGATCACCTAACAATTACTAAATGGAAAAATCACTTAATTTCACTTTACTTTTCAGATTTTTAACAACTTCAGTAGCTTTTTCATTAAAAAAAATCTGTAAGTCAACTTTTTCATTTCTTTTGCACAGTTTATGAATTATTTTATAATAATTCACCATTTTCACTTATTTAATGAATTATTTCATAATAATTCAAAATATACACTTTATACATAATCAAATCCTTTTCTTAAAAATACTTAAATAATTTTCATAAATTTTACAAAAATTTATTGACACAATAATTAATTTCTAGGTTCATTTTATGACTTAATTCATCAAAATTACACAAAATTTAATTTGGTTTTCCTTAAGAAACCATTCGGCCAAGTAAGGTAATCTACCTTACACATACATTTAATTCAATTTAAGTACTCAAATAGTCATATTCAAGATTCTAAGTCATTAATCTAAGCTTAATTTCAATTACACATGAATTTTTTCTAATTTTTCCTAAGTTACAAAAGGAATATCATGCCAATTTAAGGGAAATAGAAGGATTTAATAGCCATTAACCTTTCTCATTAGTTTAGGCTTCTCTAGGTTTTATTTTTCTTGCCTTTTTCCTTAGAAACTTGCACCTTACTTGGAGAACCTACTACGGCTGAATTCTTTAACATAAAAAAATATATTTTTTGGTTCTCAGATGCTTAAATTAACCTTATAAATGAACTCTAGGCACCTAAAAATACTTGTACGTACCATAAACAAAATTAAAATCAAGATTCTCTTACCTCACTTTTATACCTTAAGCTTTTTAACTTGATTTATTTTACTTATCTTCCTCTAATCAAAGAAAATAGGCTTAAAAAATCATCTAGAGAGGCAGAATTTCACTCAGTATGCTTGGAATAAGAGAGAAAGAGAGGGAAAGCTTAAAGAAAATGGAGAGAAAGCTAACTATAGTGGTTCAACCAAAGCAAGAAGGAGATGAAGGCTAAAGAGATAAGGTTGGCTGCCAAAAAATCTCTCTCACTTGGCTTTTTTAATGGCTAAATAGGTTAGGCTTTGATCCAACCCAAGTCCACTAATTTAGGCCCAAAAGTCCAAAATAAAGCTCATTATACCATTTTTCTATAATTCTCTTACTTTTAAAATCCAAATCACTCCAAAATTGATTCCATCATTTTTATCATATTTAAAATAGGTTTTATATAAAATTTTAACCCAATCAGAGTCAGTTACTTGTTCGATTCAATCAAATCAATCGATTCAACAATTACTGGTGTCATCGAAAAACTAACTTTTTATAGCTAAAATATTCTACATATTATTTTAGGCACATATGCAAATATTGGCAATTTTTAAAGTTTATTTGCTATTTTTAAAGGTTTGATCAAATTTAGGTCAACCTAATTATTATTTAAACTGAACTGCTTCATTTTTTTACTTTTGGAGGTCTATTTGACCTCGATTTCATTTCAAATTTCAATTTTGGATTAACCATGGTCAATATTTTTCGATGATCAAATAAAATATTTTCATCTCCGGATGTACTTTTCAGTCCTAAAGTACTATTTACTATTGAAAAATACTACTCATGGTTGATCCGACGTTCAGGTCATTACAAACTCCCTTGAATTGATCTTCAAAATCTAGCTTAGCTAAACTGTATCCCCATCTTTAAAATCTTTCTATCCTCAGCAAAGTAACAAAAGTATCAGCTCACTGCATAAATTTTTAATGAACAAGTAAGTGCTCAAAAGAAATGGAGACGATATCAATACTACACTTGACTCAATGTAATACTAACACAAGTAAAGAACCATAACCAATCCAAGATAAGACATGAAATCAATTGAATTGAGTGAACAAGCAAACATGCCTCTAAAACCAAAATAGTGCAGTAAACCAGGCTTAAAATTATGGTAACTAAGTGAAGAAATGCACCTAGGACAAACTTGCATTACTGTTTAAAGTACAATATCAAATGTTGCATGATTGATAGCAACTGTGTGAATGAATGATCCCAAATATAAGGGTAATTGGTGATGGTTAGGTATAATAAGAAGAAGAGAAAGATTTTAATTGGTCATGGTAAGCACAAAATAACTAAGCCAATTTAAAAACAATCTTAACCTATATATAGCTAATAATAAGGTTTAATCTCAATCAATAAGTAGCTAATAGTACATGGAATACTAATGAACATAACTTAACTCAAAACTATGTTATTAGAAAACTTATGTTCAAGAACAATAAAGCCACACCAATTTATGCAAATTAATCTTAGCAAGTAAATCAAAGAATTGAGCATACAAAAACTAATGAAAAATGCCCCTAAAACTTCAAACAAAAAATGAAAGCCTAAACATTATTTTTAGGATTCAAAATAGGCATTTATAGAGGGGTAGAGCCCCAATAAAAATTGTTCATCTCAAAATGATATTTTTCAAAATATATTATAATAAGAAATCGGACAACTGTAATAAAAATTATAAGAAAAATAGTCCAAGCTGTAATAAAGACTCAATTTAAAATGTAATTTTGAACAAGTGATACTGTGCAGGTGAGGCCAAACTAAATTCAAATTTTGAGTTCCTTAAGTCAAGGTGTGTGCTTAAGTGAGTGAGATGTGTGATTGAGTTATGAGTGTAAAACAAAACACTCAGGTGAGTGTAGTAGGCCACTCGACCGAGTGAGGGAGGGTTGCCTTGAGAGGGGCTGAATTTGGACTATTTAAAGAAAGCTACGTAGGTGGGAACATGGTCACTCAAGAGAGTGCTCAAAAGCACTCGGCTGAGTGCTTATCTGCTGGAATAAAAGGCTAACAATAGGAAGAAAAAAGGAGAGTTTCGTACATGGGATAACAATCACTCGACTAAGTGATGAAAAACACTCGACTGGGTGTTTGAATGCTGGAATTCAAAGGCAAAAATACTAAGAAAACACTCAAAAAAGTGTATACGCACTCAATCGAGGGAAGAGTGATTATACCCACTTGATCGAGTGCTTGATGGCTGTCCCAATCTTGACTTTCTTTTATCCAATTTTTCATCCTTAAATCCTCCATTAAAGAATACTTACAATATTTGCTTAATTCCTATTTTATATTAACCCTTCAAACTCTAAACTAAATCACTCAAAACAACATTAAACCATGTTATTGCATTCACTCAATCAAATCAAACTCAAACAAATTCATGCTTAAAACGGGAAATTACATCGCATATTAATTCTAATATGAAATAACACTCACTCAATTACACTTCTACTTTAACCAATCAATCTTCCTTACTCAATATTTACTCAAAATCATGCCAAACTAATATAAAAACCCTTAAATCAATTAACTCATATTCAAACCACATTTAACACATTCATTAGGCAAATTTTTTTTTTAACTTATGAATCGCAATAGAGAAAATAAACTAAAGGAGCAGTCAACCAAATCAAAGCAAATTCAAAAGTTTA
Source organism: Excoecaria agallocha (assembly GCA_037975025.1). NCBI lineage: Eukaryota > Viridiplantae > Streptophyta > Magnoliopsida > Malpighiales > Euphorbiaceae > Excoecaria > Excoecaria agallocha. Next base: position 16,457,298 of record CM075823.1, on the reverse strand, counting down.
GTATACTTTTCCTAAGTTTATGAAGCATGCCAAGATAATGAAAGAGTATACCTCACCAATGAAAATATACTTAAAAACATAAATTCTCCTTAAGTTTAACTAAATTGCAATTCCCTTACCTCTAAAACAATATAATCTCTTTAATGATCCTAAAAGCACTTACTAATTTAATTATAATGATTAAGCATAAAAATCATAAGTAGCTTTTTTTTCAAATTAAATGACACAACCAAAATAACATAAGCAAACATGCATTAAACTATAGAAATGTATGAAATTAAACTAAAGACAAGATAGCAACTTATTGAAAAGAACATAAAAAAAACACAAATAAATAAAAAATAATTGATGAAAATTGAAAGAGAAGAGTTAGAGAAGTTCTGGTTTATCAAGTTGCAGCTCAACTCATGTTACTCTCTGGAGGCCTAAGTTGTGACTCAAATATAGGTCTTTTCGAACTTTACTCCCCATTTTCTCCTATCAATAGAAGAATTTATCATAGTCCACCAAAGCTGGAACTTTCATATATTTTATAAAGTATGACTCCTCCTTTGGCTCTTCAAAAATGAACTCTATTGGCTCTTCTAACTTAAATAAATTCTTCAAGTAGATTGAATTCAATTATTTGTTCATGAACATGATTAATGCTAAGAAATCTTTCAACCACATCACCTTTATTATTAACATAACACATAACAACAATTATTTGTTCTTTCACAGATACATCACGAGATTTTTCAACCAAAATTACAATATATCATCACCTAAATCATTAATGATGGTATCAATAGTGTTATTAGCACAAACATTTATAATCTCATGTTGAATAGTAGGAGATGTTAACTTGAGATTATTTAGAGCATTTTTACAAACAACATCATCAATACTTTTATTGTGCTTAGCTAAAAAACTTTAGAAGTTTATTAAAATTACCTTCTTGTTTGGAACCATAAGATTCATCATGACCACGAAAAGGAAGCCCTTGTTGCAAAAGAAATTGAATGCAATCAATCTAAGTAGTTAACTGAATTATATATTCCTTTATTACTTGATATGTATGTCTATTAAAAATAATTTCTATATTTTGGTCTTGTTTCAACAGTAATTTATATTTTCTCCAAGCTACATTATGAGCACTATTAGAGCCTCCAACATGAATATCTAACCTCTCCTTTTTATTTCAAGCATTGAAACCATCTATATTAAATGAAACAATGCGTTATATTTTCTCCAAGCTACATTATGAGCACTATTAGGGCCCCCTACTTTAATATCTAACCTCTCCTTTTTATTCCAAGCATTGAAACCATCTGTAATAAATGAATCGTCTTCTCTTTGCTTTCCAATCTCAATTCTAAAAAGATAACAACATAAGCAAAATGTTGCATCTTTTTGTATACTATACTCCAACCAAGTAGAATATTTCTTGTACCACTTAGGATTAAAACAACGAAAAATGTTTTTAATATTTCGTTGTTAAAATTATAGTTTTGTGGTTGACAATGTCCTTTTTAAAGATACGCTCTTATTACTTTATCCTAATAATTAGAATGATATTCTAATATTTTAATTCTCAATCCAGGATCATTAGGAAGATTATCTAAATTAATCTCATGATTAGCTTTTTTTGAACTATTTTTTTAATCTTTATTTTCAATTCTTTGGTCAATTGATTGCTCAAAAGGAATTTTCTCTTAATTATAAATCTATCCGTGACTGTTCAAAAAATAAAAATGTCAATTTTAACTCCAATGCTCACTATCTTATATATTGAAAATTTTGAATCCAACTCCAGTTAAAATTGAACCTAATTTTTATTTACACAATATCACAGTAAAATAAAATTAAAGTACCCATCTACTTTTATAAAGCATATTCAATTTTGATTTCTCCCATATCAAAGAATTGTAAATAATTAGAATTTTCATACATTGAGATTTGAGGATAAAATTATAATAAAAGAGATAAATATTATATTATTGTATATCTTTATAAAATTGAAGAGAAAAATTTGCAACCAAACTTTGTCATGTCCCTTTTGAATCTTTCAAGTGGACCTTCACCACATTTCAATGGCGTTCTCAGCGTTTGGACTCTTTCAAAGAAAAGAGTAAAGCTGATTCTTTATTTGTTGTGTTTGCCTTTTTCTCCATATATATATATATATATATATATATATATATATATATATATATATATATATATATATATATATATATATATATATATATATATTCAATAACTCCAAACTTTATGACCACTTGTCCTATTTATTTCTACTATTATTGTTGTAATACAAATAATAATTTTTAAATATTTTACTGAATATAATTTTTAATAAAAATATTTAAATATATTATTGGGATTAATTTTTTAATGAAATTAATTGTTAATGAGATTATTTAAAAATTTTAAGAGTCAATTTAAAAAAAAATTATCAAGGATATTTTAAAAAATTTTCTAAATTGAGGGGCTCAATTAGCAGGTGGCTACGCCACAGCTTATGAGATTATATTCAGTTCATGATGTGAACAAAACTCATCTTATCCGCAATTACACGCTTTGAGCAGCCAATAGAGTTGCTCAAATTAAATATATGCTTTCGCAAAATGCAATCTGAAAAGAAAAAAAAAAGAATATATTTTTTTTCTCATGTCCTTTTCTATTTTGTCATCAAGAATCGACTTGGCAGCTATTACCCTATAATTCAACAGATCCAGCATATTAAAAGTTTGAAAGAAAATTGAAAAAGAAGGCATACCAAAGTCTTATAAATCTTTCCACTCTTCGCGGCCAACTAATGTTGTTTTATGGTAGCTAAACCCAAAACAATTACAAAGGTTTTTTATTAATCACTACCTCAATGGTCAACTAATGCATCTAAAAAAAATATGAATAAAACAGAATTTTCTTTTTCAATTCCGTCACTTATGGAAAATATTTTGTAGTTTTGTATTATTTTTAATTTTTGTGACCAATTCGACCATGTCTAATTCATTTTAATTTTATAATCAAACTCGTGTATTTTTTACAAGTTTATGTTTGCTAGGACACAATTGAATTTAAATCTATATTTAAATAAAAATAATATCAAAAGATTTCCAAAAAGTACATACTTTCTATGCTTTTGAATTTTTTTCTTTATATTTCTAATGATTTACAATCCTTTGTCTTTATCGTACAAATAAAATAAAAATTATTTGAAAAGTCATTAATAAAACAAAAACAATAATTTGAGGGTTCCACAGTTAAATTTTTTAGATCTCACCAGAAAAAAGAAAGAAAGAAAGGCTAATAGTTCGAAGAATTTTTAATTTAAAAATAATGATACATATATTATAATCTAATTTCTTAAAAAAAAAGTTCTGTTCTCGTATAATTTTCAAATAATTCAAAAAAAAAAGTAGATTCATGTGTTTGTCGTTATAAATTTTATAACAATGCGATATTATTTTGTCATGTTTGCCATAAGTTTGGACTAATTTAGTTTATTAAATAAAATAAATAAATAGACATTACAAATAATTATGATAATAAATACTTCTTTCGTTCTTTTTTATATGTCACTTTTAAGTAAAATTTATATTCTATTTATCTGTCACTTTTAAACTTTCAATATAATTTAATTTATTTTTTTAATTTATTTTTCTTTTTCAATAAAGTTAGAACCAATCAGATTTGATAATTTGGTATTAATTACGTAATTTAATATTAAATTTAAGCTTATTTATTATTTTTTAATTTTGGTGAAAATAACAAAAGTGACTACTTCCTCCGTTCTTTTTTATTTGTTACTTTTGAGTAAAATTTAAATTTTATTTATCTGTCACTTTTAGACTTTCAATGTAATTTAATTTTCTTTTCTAATTTATTTTTCTTTTTCAATAAAATTAGAACCAATTAGATTTAATAATTTAGTCTTAATCACGTAATTTAATATTAAATTTAAGTTTATTTATTATTTTTTAATTTTAATAAAAATAATAAAAGTGACTGATAAAAAAATGAAATAATTAGTTATTAATACATATGTTACAATGTATTAAAATCTCTATTAAATCCTAATAAATGCATACTGACAAGTTTTCTATATATTTTCTCGACATTATATTTTATTTTCTATAATTAGCATTTCCACGTAGAGCGGATCGCCAACTAATTTTCTAATTAACAACATCATAATTTCATTACTGTTTAATATAGGAATTTGCAGTAGAAAAAAATAAATTAATAAGTAGTTTTTTTTAATGTAACATAATTCAGTAAGATAGCGTTTATTAAATCGATACAAATAAAAAATTTTAAAATAAGGCTGCAATACTTTTCTAATCCAGATATTAAATAGTCAAGATAAAACTGAAAATATTTCAAAATTTTTTTCAATTATTTGTTAAAATTTTTAGATTAAATTAAAAATATATTTTTTTAATTTTTTAGTTTTTTTTATCTGATAAAATAAAAAAATTAATATCTTAATACTATATCAAAATATGCATATCTGATGGCAAAGCCACATTGAGAGGAAAGAGGACAATTGTCCCCTTTAATTTTTGTATTTTTTTAATTATATATATATTAATTAGATAAACAAGTTTACCTTAAAATTTTGTTTTTATCAATTTTCCTTAATTTATTTCTTAAATTTTTTATCAATGAAAAACTTGATTTTTTTAACACGACTTATATTTTTACCTTCCTTAAATATAAATCATGGCTCCGTCACTGTGTAATTTTGATTTTTTAAGATATAGGCAGTCAACTTTTTTTTTTGTGGATTTCATTTTTTTAACAAACGTTTAGAAAGTTCAAAAATATTGAAATATTTTTTTCATTCCAATTTTTTTAAGGTTAACAAACACTATCTAAGTAGTTAATTAGGTTCTATTAAGATCAAAGAAGTGGTTTTAGTGCACCAACTCTTGTGTACAGTGGTGAATTACATATTTAAATATATGCAACAATAATTTAAAAAGGAAAAAAGAAAAAAGGTAATAGATTTTCAGCTTGCTCACCAAATGAAATCTAGGTATGTGGACTGTAGTGTAGTGTCTCCACCAAACCATATATAGCAGATACGCGAGGTAGGAAATTAATTATATGGAATATTTAAAAATTAAAAAATATATTTATAAGTAGAAATATTTTCTCTCGAAGATGTCATCTCACACTATTCTTGGGTAGGTGGAGATTGTAAGTACAAAAGATAATGAAATTAAATTAATTAATCAACAATATAGTATAATATGCATGATTCGAAGTTTTGGATAATTAATATTTTTAAAAATTTGCAAAATAAATTAACACAATGATAAATATAAATATAATTAAAATATCTCAATAGGTACGAATAAAATTTAAATCAAAATATAAAATTTAAAAGTTAACATTCGATAGTGTTTCTCTACATTACGTTGGTACTGATTTGAGAATTTTGATCAATATCTCAAAAAACTAACACAAAGATTAAATAATTAGATAATAAAAAACTCTAAGCATCATATACAAAATTTAATAGTTTACTTGAATATAGTAATTGCCTGACTAAAACTGAATATAATAATTGCCTGACTAAAACTTTTAAATATTTAGTTGATGCCTCTAAAATAAAAAATATAGCCGATCTCAATCAATTTTGGCAACAAGTGAAAATTTCGGCTGCAATCATAGCTAAAAAATTTTTAAATTTATCTAAAATCCGTCTTTTAGTTCTAAAAAAGCTAATTCGGAATTTATAGTCGAGCACTGAATAGGCAAGACCTATCTAACTATTTTTGGCCAAAATTAAATAATTTGGCTCATTTAATTATCTTCCATCAATTCAAAGTATCAAAACCAGAATTTTTTTTTATTAATTTACATACTCGTATAAATATTATGCTAAAAATAGATAAGTATTACTTTAGCAATACTAAAAGTAAATTAAATTAATTGGTGAAATAATCATATACTCATTTAATTGCATGAATTGGTAAATGTCATTATATATAATAATTATATATAATTACATTATTAATTTATATACTCTATTATTCATATAAATATTGAATAAAAAATAAATGAATACTATTTGAATGAAACAAAAAAAAATAAAATTATTGGTAAGATAATTATATACTCATATATTTACATTATAAATAATAATTATACATAATTATATTTTTAATTTACATACTCATATAGTTATCATAATAAAAATAGATAAATACTAGTTGAGTGACGCTAAAAATAAATGAAATTAGTTGATAAACTAATTATGTGATAAATTGATATATATATTTGTACAAAAAGAAAAATTAAGTAGTAGTTGAGTTACATTAAAGATCAATTAAATTAAATACAAATTATTTTAGTTACATATTCATATTTTTAAAATTATTATAATAATTAAATTATCTTATTATAATTAAAATATTTAATTTAATTTATTAACTAATTATTATCTTAATTTATTTAATGCAATTGATTATGAAGTTAAGTTTATATATAGTACATAGAGAATAGAAATTATGAATAATATTTATATATAAATTATTTGGTTCTTTAGGTCCAATTCGGTTCCAAAATATATGGTACAGTTCAATACTGTTCTCGGTTCAGTTCTGGATAAAATATTCATATCCGTTTCAAATAAAATTAATGATACAATTCGGTTCGGTTCTAGTAAAAAAGTTAACGGTATAATTTCATTTTGAATCTTTGTCCTCCTCTCTTCCTCTCTCTTCTTCTCTCCTCTTTTCTTCTTCCTTTTTTTTCTATGTTATGCACTTTGTCCCGAAAATTCTAGGAATTCTAGAATGACCCCTTCCAAAGTCGAATTTATTATATATATATATATATTTTATTATTATTACTATTGTTATTTTTAACAATTTATTTTATTGGTTCATTTCTAAAGTCGAATTGATCCAGCCATACTATTTGGGTTGGGACATTACAATAATAATAATAATAATTTTCTTCCAAAAAATTAAGAAAGAAAAATTCCAAAAAATTAAAAAACAAAAAATTAAGAAAGATAATAATTTTTTCATATTTTTGGATCAAAAATACCAACGGAATACCAATTTCGTTGCTAAATTTGCAACCGAATTATTTTCAGTTGCAATTTTAATCGTTGCAAAATTTGCAACCGAATTATATTCGGTTGCAATTTTAGCAACGGAAAACCAATTCCGTTGCTATTTTTAGACCCAAATTTTTTTTCCTTTATGAGCAAAAATACCAACGGAATGCAAACTCCGTTGCTAAAATTGCAACCGAATAAATTTTCCGTTGCAATTTTAGCAACGAAAAAACTAATCCGTTGCTATTTTTTGGATCCAAATTTTTTCATTTCGTTGGAAGCAAAAATACCAACGGAATATGAACGGATGTCATATTCCGTTGCTAATTTAGCAATGGTTGTCATATTCTGTTGCTAATTTTCGTTCCAAAACTTTTCCGCCATCTATTGGCTCCTATTTTAGCAACGGTTGCTAATTTCCGTTGCTAAATTTTGGCGCTAAAAATTCCCTCCACTATTAGCAACGGAAGACAACCAAATATTTTTCCGTTGCTAAATTTTCAAAGTTTAACCAATTTTAGCAACGGAAAATATTTTCCGTTGCTAAATTAGCAACAGAATTAATTCCGTTGCTATTATTCCGTTGCTATTTTCAGATTTTCTTATAGTGGTTGTTTCGATACAGAAATATTCAGATGGATGTACACGCTTAATTTTTGAAACACATACTAATGGAAGCTACATTTAAGTTCATCTTAATAAGATGGACATTGTAATGAGATTTTCATAGAGATTGTGTCACATCTGATTTGCCATATAAGTAAATTAGGTACATTTCTCAAACTTAGAAACCATATAGTCCTCATATTTCAATGTGAAGTTTCAACTAGCCACAATTTCTACTTTAAAATTATAGCCCCTCCTGCAAGAGAATTCAGGCACTGCACATGCAAAATGGCACAAGTAGCATTTATTGGCCATCAGAGATTAAATAAGTCAGATTTAAGCAAATTTGAATCTTATTGTGTTTTTTTTCTTTTGAATGCTTGTTATATTCTTTTCTTTCTCATAATAAAAGTTTAATCTTTATATCATAACGTGATATAATAAATAAAAATTTATATCATAATATGATATAACATAAAGAGTTGCACGTGTTATCTCGTTAGAAATGCAAAAAGTTTTGAATTAGATTAAAAATATAAAATCTTAAATTTTCATTTTTTTTTCCATGGCATTTACAGCAATACGTTGTCACTCCAAAGTCTGATTCTGCAACAAACTAACATAGATTCAGATAGTCTCCTACTATCCCACAATCAGTCTCAAAACACATAGCTTTCCACATATTTTTCAAAAATCTCATTTTTCCATTTTTCTAATTATTATTCATAAATCGTCCCTAACTATTAGACATATCAAACCGATAAGTTGGATAAATTCAAATTGGATCATTTTTGGATTCCATCATTTTATATGATTATACATTTAAAAAAAAATCCCATTCTCTAACAGGACTTTTTTTATAAATAGTATATTTGACAAAAATATTTAGTATTTTGATATATTTTGAAAAAATATGTTATTTTAATTTATTTTCGCAACCTCTAGTTGCGAGAATCTGCAACGGATATGTATACCAAGACGGAGGCAGAGGGCTGATAGGAAGACACTCCATTTTCGCAGCTGACCACTGTGAAAATGGGTTCACTTTGTTTATTTGAATTTGTGTCTCGTCTGGAGTGTGGCATAATGACAAGCGTGCGCATATTTCTCCCTATGACGTCTGAGCTTCGAATCCTATGAAAATTCTTATTCTTGTTTTTTTATAATGAACATATAACCAATTATAAAAAAAAAAAAAAAAAAAAGTATTGACTACGCATATAAATTGACAAACTTAGGTTAATGGTAATATTACACTCCACTACCAATAGGCATGCGGGTTCGAATTTTTATGACAACCATTTTTTTTCTTATTTTTCATATTAGAATTTACAATTAATTTTTATATTAATTTACATATTTCAATTAATCAAAATTTATAAATAAAAAATTAATTGCAGGTTTGAATCTTAACAACAACCATTTTTTTCTTATTTTTCATATTAAAATTTACAATTAATTTTTACATTAATTTTCATGCTTCAATTAATTAAAATTTTTAATTAATTTTTTAAAATTATTTTTATTTATTTGAAAAGATAATTATAATTTTAATTAATTAAAGTATGCAAATTAATGTAAAAAATTAATTGTAAATTTTAATATGAAAATCAATTTTATAATTTATTTAATATTTTCTTTATGTATTTGATAAAATTAATTATAAATTTTAATTAATTGAAGAGTAAAAATTAATGTAAAAAATATTGTAAATTATAACATGGAAAATAATTTTATAATTTATTTAATATTATCTTTATTTATTTGAAAAAATTAATTATAAAATTTAAATTAATTGAAGTATAAAAATTAATTGTAAATTCTCATATGAAAAATAAGGGAAAAAAAGATTGTCACTAGGATTTGAAACCACATGCCTGTTGGTAACAGAGTACAGTTTTTCTTTTAAGCCAAGTTTGGCACTTGATATACATATACAATTTATCTTTTATAATTTAATATATGTTTAATATTTAAAAAAAAACATAATAAGGATGTTGATAGAATTTGAATTCGCAATCTCGTAAAACATAACGTGCACACTTTGGCCATTAAATCATAAATTTAAGCTAATAAATATAATATTTTTAAAATTCGGATCTATTTTTGCAGCGATCAATTACGAAAATAGAGTGTCTTCGACTATTTCTCTACCTCTGCCTTGATATGTGTGTCCACTGTAGATTATGTAGTTAGAGGTTGCAGAAATAAATTAAAACACCCTACTTTTTCAATTATTTTTCAAAACAAAACAAAATACTAAATACATTTATCATATACACTATGTTTATACTTGTACGTAGGGTGAGTATAGACCCGTTAACCAGTTCATGAGCAAAAAAATTAATCAATCCATTAATATCGATTTTTTAAAATTACTAACCATTAATCAGTCCATTATATTTGGTTAACCAGTCTATCGATTTTTATTTTTTAGTTTGATTAACCAAAATTTTTTGGTTAACCATTAAAATTTATAACATAAAATTATTAAAAAATATATAAAATTCAATTCAATTTCAAATATGCAAAGTAATTTAATATAAAAATTACGAAACAAATATAATTTACTAGCCAAAATTCATATTCTATAAATTAATAGCTAATATTATAAAATAAATTTGATATTTGTTGGAAATTAATATGCTTAATTCTAATTCAAATAAAATTTCCTATGATATTAAATTTTATAATATAAATTTTAAAATATAAAAAAATATAATTAAATGCTATTAAGTAAAATATGAACACCAATATATGATAAAAAATAGTATATATAAAAGTTAATTAGATACTATATATAAATATTATTACATAATTAAACATAATGACATAATATAAATTTAGTTTAAAGTATTATATAAATTTTATAGGAAAATATAAAAAATTAAGGTCTAAAAATAAAAATATATTTTAAAGTTTTATTTTATATAAATTTTAGAGAAAATAAAAATAAATTGAAGATATAAATAAAAAATAAATAAATATATATATATATATATATATATATATATATATATATATATATATATATATATATATATATATATATATATATATATATATATATATATATATATATATAAACCAGTTAACAGTTGACTAACGGTTAACTGGTATTTAAAAATTTAAACCGTAATTATTAACAAAAAGTGTAAAAATTAAAAATCGTAACCAAATCAAGCGGATCGGTTAACCATAAAAATCGATTTGATTTCTGATCGATTTTACGATTAACCATATTTTCAATTTTTTTTTTGCTAAACCCTAATTGTGTTGACGTGAGCTGTTGATTTGCATAATCGAAAGTTTTATTCGTATTGCCTTATTTAGTTCAGTTTTTTTAGCCTTAAATGTTGTAAAGTTGGTTGTAGTTCCTTTCTTAAATAGCTTCTTATATCAGTATATTTGTATTTTTTATGTACTCAATATAGTGAAAAACACGATTATTTTAACATGGTATCAGAGCAGAGATCCTAGAACCCACACAAAAAATAAATTGAAGAATGGAGGAACTGACTACTTTAATAGAACAAACTGAAGGAGAAAAATCCACTCTTGCAGACCTAACATCTAGAATGGCACAAATACTGAACCACACCCAGAATCAAAACCAAACAACCAACTATGAGTCAAATACACAAATTGGCATCAAGTTGGATGGCACCAACTATGCCCTTTGGTCCCAGGTTATCGAGATGTATACCTCAGGCAAAGATAAGCTGGGATATATCAATGGGGATCTTCCACAACCCCAAGTAACGGATCCAAATTACAGAAAATAGAGAACAAAGAATGCGATGGTGAAGGGATGGTTGATTAACTCAATGGAAACAAGATAAGACTGATCAGTAACTTTTTCAGATTTCCAACAACAAAAACAGTATGGGATAATATTGCTACAACATATTTTGATTGCTCTGACACGTCTCAAGTGTATGATTTGAAAAGAAAAGTAATAAGACTCAAATAGGGAGAAGGATCTATTGAAACATACTACACCAATCTTCAAGATTTATGGAGGGAAGTTAATTTTCGTCATCCAAATCCAATGGAATGTGATGCTGATATAGAAAAGTATAACTCTATTCTACAAAGAGATAAAGTTTATACTTTTTTAGATGGATTTGATGATCGACTTAACAAGATTCGAGGAGATGTTCTTCAAATAAAGCCTTTCCCTACTATAGAACAGGCTTATACACTGGTTCGAAGAGAAGATTTGAGGCAATCAGTGATGATGACAAATGGAGATACAACATTTGGTGCTGCTATATTTTTGAAGGGATGACTAAAGCCATAATAGCTTACACTTCAGACATTTTCTGGTGGAAAGCCTCAAAATATGCCAAAATTAAAACCAACAGGAGGAGGAGGTTGTACACATTATTGGAACATGAAACATACCACCGAAACATGTTTCAAACTACATAGGTATCCAGATTGGTGGCATGAACTTAAAACAAAAAGAAAAAATAAATAGGTGAAGGTGAAAATCCTGGACAAGCAACTCATGTAACCATAGAATCTCAATTGTCTCTTATACCTCAATCTACAAGTAAATCAGAAGCTCAAAGTAATTCAGGTAACAATGAATATGCTTTTTTTTGGTCAAAACAAGAAAATCAAGATGGTTGGATTATTGACTCAAGGGCGAGTGACCATATGACTTTTGATTCTTATGATTTTGTGAAGATTACACAACCAAAAAGATCCAACATTGCCAATGCAAATGGAGTTATATATCCAGTCACTGGAGCTAGAATCATGGCTCTCTCTCCCACTTTTTCATTATCCAACACATTATTAGTTCCTTCTCTCTCTAATAAACTGTTGTCTATGGCAAGCAACTGATGAGCTAAATTATTGTGTTCTAATGTATCCTAATTTCTGTTTATTTCAAGATATTCTCACGAAGGAGATCATTGGTCGTGGTACTAAAAATGGATTATATTACATGGATGATTTCAGTCATGGCAAGGCAAATAGTGTGCAACACACGGGGATTCAAGAAAGGCGGATCTTATTTATGGCATAATCGGTTGGGGCATCCGTCTTTTTGTTATTTAAGATACCTATTTCCAGGACCATTCTCAAATCTGAATGAATCAAATTTAAAATGTAAATTCTGCATTCAAGCTAAAAATCATCGTGTACCTTATCCAATAAGTTTGAATAAATTTAAAATTACTTTTTCTATTATGCACTCAAATGTTTGGGGACCTGCTCCTATTTGTAATCCTTCTGGTGTGCGATGGTTTGCCACTTTTATAAACGATTGTACACGCATGACTTGGCTATGTTTGATGAAAAATAAACATGAGATGTTTGGCATTTTTAAATCATTCCATAATATGATTACAACATAATTTTTTGCTAAACTTCAGATTCTTCGTTCTGATAATGGCGATGAGTATGACAATATACAAATGCAAGATATACTTTCAGGCACATGGCCTACATCATGAAACTACCTGTCCTTAAACACCATAGCAGAATGGTGTCACTGAGAGAAAAAATTGGCATATCTTTGAAACAATCCAAGCTCTTCTGATCGGTGCATATGTTCCTCACCATTTTTAAACAGATACAATAGTTACTGCTGTTTATTTGCTAAAATCGAATGCCATCACAAGTTTTGGACTTCAAAACTCCTTTTCAATTTCTTATCCACCATGTAACTTTACCCTCTATTTTAATGTTTCACTAAGAAAGTTTGGGTGTGTTGTATATGTTCATCTTCACAAAAATTAGAGGACCAAACTTGATCCTTGTGCGGTTCGCTATGTTTTTCTTGGATATGCAGCAAATAAGAAGGGATACAGGTGTTATGATCCTACTACCAGAAAACTTTACACAACCTTGAATGTCACATTTCTAGAATCAAAGAATTTTTTTTCATTGCAATCTTTCCAATCCCCTCTTCAAAGGGAGATGATGAGTGAAGAGCATAATTTATGTTTAAGTTGGCAAAATTTAGATTGGCTAGACTTTTCTGTTGGTACTAATCCAATCAAAAATAAAAGGAATAATGAGTTTGAAAGAGAGGCAAAAGAGACAGAAAATGAACTACAAGAAAATCAAAGGACCGATGAGATTGAAGGAAAGGCAGAAGAGACAGAAAATGAACAACCCGAAGAGATTGAAAATGAACAGCTTCCAGAGCCTTTATCAGCAGTACCATAAAATGATCAATCTCCTACGAATATTCTTGAGGTACAATCTTTGAACTCTCCTCTAAATAACTCTTCAAATATTTTTGATTCCCATAAATTAACTTTCAGGCATAACGAAGGAAAGCCTCCAATTCGGTACTCACCAAATCATGAAGAGGGGAAATCAAGATACCCAATTGCTAATTATGTCTCAACTCAAAGATTGATAGAACCCCACAAAGCCTTTGTACATAAATTATCTATAGATCTTATCCCTAATACAGTAAGTGAAGCTATGAATGACCGCAAATGGACTAAAGCAATAAAGGAAGAGATGGAAGCTTTGAAAAGGAATGATACTCGAAAACTTGTACCATTACCAAAGGAAAAGAAGACCATGGGATATAGGTGGGTTTTCTCTATTAAACATAAAGCGGATAGGTCTGTCGAAAGGTATAAAGCAAGAATGGTTGTGAAAGGGTACACCCAAACATATGGAACGGATTACCAAAAAACTTTCTCACCTGTGGAAAAATTAAATACTGTGAGAGTACTGCTTTCCTTTGCTGCAAATCTAGATTGGCCACTACATCAATTTGATGTTAAAAATGCCTTTCTCCACGGAGATCTTAAGGAGGAGGTTTATATGGATATCCCATATGTTTATGCTACTTTTTCAAAAATGAAGGTCGTTTGTAAGCTGAATAAGACATTATACGAACTAAAATAATCACCTTAAGCATAGTTTGGACAATTTACTCTAGCAATGAGAAAGCATGGTCACAATCAAAGCAATTCAGATCACACTCTGTTCTTGAAATACCGACAGGGAAAGGTGATAGCTCTAATAATCTATATTGATGATATGATAATCACAGGAGATGATAGTGAGGAGATCGCTAGCTTACAAAAGTACTTAGCTACTGAGTTTGAGATGAAAAATCTTGGAGGGTTGAAGTTTTTCTTGGGTATTGAAGTCGTTAGATCAAATCAAGGTATATTTTTGTCACAAAGAAAATATGTGCTTGATATGTTATCTGAAAGTGGAATGCTTGATTGTAAACCTATTGACACTCCAATAATTCACAATCATGGTTTGGGAGAATTCTCATATCAAATTGCCAAACAAAGAAAGATACCAGCATCTTGTAGGAAATTTGATTTACTTATCTCACACACGACCCGATATTGCATATGTTGTGAGTTTAGTAAGTCAATTCATTCACTCTTCAAGTGATGATCATATGAATGTCATGGTTCGAATTTTACGGTATCTAAATTTCTCGCTTGGTAAAGGAGTTTTGTTTAAGAAAAACCATCATCTTCAAACTGATGGTTATACTGATGCAGATTGGGCAGGAAATATCATAGATAGAAGATCTATATCTGGATACTACACATTTGTGGGAGGAAATTTGGTTACATGGAAGAGTAAAAAACAGAACGTGGTTGCATTGTCTAGTGCAGAGGCTGAGTTTAGAATCATGACTAAATGGCTATGTGAACTCCTTTCATTAAATAAGTATTGGAGGAAATTGGATATCCATCTGGATCTATAATGAGTTTGTTTTGTGATAATAAGGCAGCTATAGTAATAGCTCATAATTTAATTCAATATAATCGAACCAAGCATGTCAAAGTGGACAAGCATTTTATCAAACAAAAACTCGAAAATAAGATGGCCCAATTTTCATTTGTCAAATCAGAAGATCAGTTAGCAGATATCCTTATGAAAGTTGTCTCTAGTAGAGTCTTTTACATCTCACTCAATAAATTGAGCATTGAAGATATTTATGCACTAAATTGAGGGAAGTGTTGCAGTGAGCTGTTGATTTGCATAATCGAAAGCTTTATTTGTATTGTCTTATTTAGTTCAATTTTTTTAACCTAAATATTGTAAAGCTAACTGTAGTTCCTTCCTTAAATAGCTTCTTATATCAGTATATTTGTATTTTTTATTTACTCAATATAGTGAAAACACCATTATTTCAACAACTTACACGAAAAACCAAAAAAAAAAAAAAGAAGATTACAAATTGAGTCGTTGTCATTGTATCAACCCCCAAATTAAGGCTTGATATTGCAATTCAAATCATATTTTTTTCAACAAGTCCAATATTATTTGAAAAAGCACATACACACCGCACTAGCAAGTCGTAACAATATATATCCCATCACCATCATATTCATTTTATTTATTAAAAAATGTTAAAATATTAACTTTTTATGTAGAATAAAGCAAAATAATTTTCCTTTTATGATAAGTTATTAAAATTTTGCTTTCTCTTTATAAATCCATCGGTGCATATTTAAATTGCTAAAAAGTAAATAAATTTCGAATAAAATATATAGAGAGAGAGTAGTGAAAAGGTAGAAGTATGGTGTAGGCAATAAATAATGCGAGTCGTCCAATAAATAAGAAAGAAAGGGAAGTAGGCAAACCGTATCATCCACCTCCATCCTAACTCTCCATTTACTTCCAACTAAACAAACATTATCCACATGCCAATGCCAACCATCCCATTTTTAGATTTTCTTTCTTTAAAATTACCAACATAACCTTAACATTTGGCTGCTTTCCTCAAAAATATCTTTTTTTTTTCTTTCCAATTCAATTTTTTATACATAATTTGATTTTTTATATATAAAAAAAATTAAACTCCTAACTGATTGAAAAATTAATTAAATTTTCAACGGTTATATTTGTGATTTCCTACCATTCAAAGCTTATAATAAACAGTAGTTCTTTCAATTCATTATCAATTAAAAGTTTTATTAGTTTACTAATGAAAATGGCATTGCAATGCATTTTATCAATACTATTAAAAAAAATACAAGTAGATGATTCTCAGCAATATTATTGAAATTACTAACTATTTATATTCATTAATCAATTTATCAATTTTGATTCTTGTAATTTTTTAATTTTATCCAATTAAAATTTGAGGTACATAAATTGACAAAGTTTTACAAATGTCATTTTATTTATGCAAAATATAAAATAAAATATAAAAATTAAGTAAATTATAAATAAATATTTCAAGAAAAATAGAAAATTATAATTATTAAAAACATATAACAACTCATAAATTCATAATCCAGTTGTATTATAAGTCAATATATAATTCAAAAAAGTAGAAAAATATAAATAAATTGATGAACCGGTTAACTATGATTATCGATTCGATCCTAGACTATTTCCTGATTAAGTATTTCTTCAATTATTTTGTACACCAGTGCTCATCAGCATCGAATTAAGTTGTGCTCAAGGTGGTTTCCATCTGTTTTCATTTTCATGAAAGATTAATAATCTTGTGTTTTTTTTCCTCCTTAATTATTAAGATATTGATAAAAATGGAAACATGTCTAAAGAACATGTCGGATTTTGATGTTGAAATTTAGGCAAATCTAAAAGAATTATCTTATCCAAGGTGGGTTTTAGCCATTAAGTGCCCTTATTCAACCCCTAAATCACAATATGCACTTCTACTTCCTATCAAATCACAAACCACTTGTTAACCTTCTCAATCATACATATGTTGCTCCTAATCCAATGAAAATTCGAAATTAATAATATTTTATTTTTAATTTAACAGTTTAAATTCTAACGGCAGTGTCATCCGTCAAATTTTGTAACTTTCAATCCAAAAGCTTTTAACACGGCTGGCAGAAAATTCTACACGGCTGTCAAAGTTTTCCTGATAACCTTATCGTCTGGAAAAAAAATACAATTCAAGGGATGGGTCATGGCTGCCAGGAAATCTAGACAGCAATGTCACTTCTCCAGCATATATTCCTGAAATTCAATTGTTTACAATTTCTCAATCGGAACACCACATCACAGCTGTGCAGAATTTACAGACAAGTGATGAAATCCTGTACTAAAGAATGGAAAATTAACTGATAAATGGAAATTAGTTGAATTAAGAAACCAATCACAGTTATAATTTTTATTTTCTTTTTTAAGTATTGCTTAATTTGTTTACTTAGATTAAATGAATTTATACGGTTTGTTTAGTTATGGAATTTATGAGTTTGTCTCAATCTCTCATCGGCTGTCACGTTCATTTTCCACATATAAATTACCAGCTCAGCCTTTACTTTATATGGACTCATTTCCAATTAATAGATACATATTATTTTCAAACGATGTTCATACTGAAAAATTTCGAATTAATTTTTTTAAAAAATAATAAATACACATCTATAAAAATAAAAATCTATAATCTAATCCATTCATTTAACTTCTAGTAGATAAGGCATATATAACTTCTAGTAGAAAAACAAATTCAAAAATTATTAATTAGGAGAAATTTGACGGAATAATTTTCAAAAAAGAAAAAACAAATTTTGATAAACATTGAGAGTTAAAAGCAAAACATCTTTGTATCAATTTTGATAAGCACACCAAGTGAACGTAATCATGGAAATTTCCAGTTTCGTTCCAGAAACTACCTATAACATAAAACCTCAAACCAAGAAAGTTAATATATTTAAAAAAAATTAAAAAATACATTATTCATATAAATTTTAATTAAATCGAACTTATTACAAGTCAAAATTGTAAAATTTCGAATATAAATTCTGATTGGTTTGATTTTTTTTTTTTCAATTAATTACAGTATATGAGAAATTTCAAATTCGAATTTTATTATCAACACGAAACTTATAATAATAAAAAGGAAAAAGGATTGTTCGAATTTATTACAGTAGTTTCAGAATCTTCTGTTGTGGGTGACGGATGATAAATAGGTTCCAACTTGGCCGGTTGATGGACTACAATTCAACCATGCAAACCTACAAAGTTGAATAAAAAGGCACTTTCCCGTATAAAACAAGACAGAAAAAAGGGAACTTTCATATAAATAACCATCCCAGTAACGAGCTTTCTTCCATATTCATTTAATTCTCATTCAATGCCTTTCTGCTCTACTCTTTAATACAACCATGAAGCTGGACCGCCTCTGCATAATTTTGCCGGCTGACTTGGACGAAATTGTCCCCTATGACCCCCGCACAGAGGCCAAACAAGACATGAAAAAGCACCCCCACCACCGTGGCTGCGGGGGTCAAGTTCTGTCCTTTCTTGGTCATTCTATTCGCCGGCTGTATGACTCTAAATGGCTTGGTTGTTATACCCAACGAAGACCAAGAAAACATCCGTCTTTTGTGTTTCAGGATTTGGATGGAATTCAATTATCTGAGAAGGTTGGTGGAGAGAATCCAAGAATTTTCAGCTATGCTGAATTATATATTGGTTCTAAAGGTTTTAGTGAAGATGAAGTTCTTGGCAGTGGAGGTTTTGGCAGGGTTTATAGAGCAGTTTTGCCTAGTGATGGCACTGTCGTTGCTGTAAAATGCTTGGCAGAGAAAGGGGAGCAATTTGAGAAGACTTTTGCAGCTGAATTGGTGGCAGTAGCTCACCTCCGTCACCGGAATCTTGTCCGGTTAAGAGGATGGTGCGTTCATGAAGATCAGTTGCTTCTTGTTTATGATTACATGCCTAATCGCAGCCTCGACAGGGTGCTTTTTCGGAGGCCCGAAAACCTGACAGTGGAGCCTCTTAATTGGGAGAGAAGGACTAAAATCATAGGCGGCCTGGCAGCTGGATTGCATTATCTTCATGAACAATTGGAGACTCAGATCATTCATCGGGACGTGAAGACGAGCAACGTGATGCTTGATTCCAATTATAATGCCCGGTTAGGTGACTTCGGCCTGGCAAGGTGGCTTGAACATGAGCTTCAGTATC
This sequence comes from Excoecaria agallocha, assembly GCA_037975025.1. Taxonomy (NCBI): domain Eukaryota; kingdom Viridiplantae; phylum Streptophyta; class Magnoliopsida; order Malpighiales; family Euphorbiaceae; genus Excoecaria; species Excoecaria agallocha. The sequence continues at coordinate 16,437,722 of CM075823.1, read as the reverse complement.
AAACCAGGATGCCTTCCATTAGAAATCACCAGTTTCGCTTGGCAGAAACAACCAGAATTGGTGGCACTATTGGTTATTTGCCACCAGAAAGTTTTCAGAAACGGAGCATTGCTACTGCAAAATCAGATGTATTCAGCTTTGGGATTGTCGTGTTGGAAGTGGTTTCTGGTAGGCGAGCAGTTGATCTTACATGCCCAGATGAGCAGATCATTCTACTTGATTGTGTCAGGAAGTTGTCAGATGATGGGAAGGTCTTACAAGCAGGGGATACTAGGCTCCAGGACGGTTCCTATGCACTTTCTGATATGGAAAGATTGATTCATTTGGGGCTTCTTTGTACACTCCACAACCCACAATTTCGGCCTAACATGAAATGGGTGGTGGAAGTACTTTCCGGTAACAATTCTGGCCAATTGCCTCGTCTACCGTCATTTCAGGCACATCCTCGATACATATCATTGTCCTCCTCATCGAATACGAGTACAAGCAGTACTAATAGCCCGACCACTAGTACAGTGAGCTCGAACATAACCGCAGCATTCACTTTATCAACATTTGTCACAGCCATTGGAGAAACTATTTATGCAACTGCTGAGATGGGAAATAATGAGATTAGTTCTTCGAACAACAGAAGCCAAAGCCACCGACGAAGTGATTACTTCACGGTTGAAACTCCTAGAGAAATATCCTACAAGGAAATCATTTCTGCTACAAACAATTTCTCAGATTCACACAGGGTAGCAGAGGTGGATTTTGGAACTGCCTACCATGGTATGCTCGAAGACGGCCATCAAGTCCTGGTGAAGCGGCTTGGCATGACAAAATGCCCTGCAATACGAACAAGATTCTCAACTGAGCTCCAAAATTTAGCCAGGCTTCGGCATAGGAACTTAATTCATCTCCGTGGATGGTGCACCGAGCAAGGAGAGATGCTTGTTGTCTATGATTACTCAGCGAATCGCCTCCTAAGTCACCTCCTTTTCCATCATGATAATAGGATTGGTCATGTGGTTCTACGTTGGCATCATAGATACAACGTTATAAGGTCTCTTGCTTCTGCAATTCTTTATCTTCATGAGGAATGGGATGAACAAGTCATCCACAGAAATATTACCTCTTCTTCAGTCGTCCTTGATTCAGACATGAACCCACGACTAGGTAACTTTGCCCTTGCAGAATTCTTGACCAGAAATGACCATGCTCATAAAGCAGCCAGTAAAGGCAATAGATCAGTCCGTGGGATTTTCGGTTACATTTCACCTGAGTACATAGAATCTTGTGAAGCAACTCCAATGGCCGATGTTTATAGTTTTGGAGTGGTGTTGCTTGAGGTGGTCACAGGACAAATGGCAGTAGATTTCCGGCGACCAGAGGTGTTACTAGTTAACAGAGTTCATGAATTTGAGGCACAAAATAGACCATTGAAAGAACTGGTTGATTTAAGGTTGGACGGCGAGCATGACCCTAAGGAACTAATGAGACTTCTGAAATTGGGAATTACATGTACTAGATCGAACCCGGACTTAAGACCGAGCATGAGGCAGATTGCAAGCATACTTGATGGTAACGATCAACTCTTCATGAGAGTAGAACAAAAGAAGGAAAGTAGAGAAGAATGGAAAGAAAAGAATGCTTGTACCTTGTCCTTGGTTAAGAGAATTCAAGCTCTAGGAATACAATGAGATTGATGAGTAGTACAACAGATAAAAGCCTAAATGATCTTTGAGGCAGTATATGAGTTCTTTTGTTCGCTTTGTTTATGTAACCTTTGTACACTACACTGTATAAATGCTTTGTTTGATTTTCCTTTTTTTAAGATATAGTTTTCATGAAAATATAGCGAAGTTTGGTTCATATTGATGAATAATTCCACTTGAGAGATACAATTTTTTTTTTTTTTTTTTGGGGGGGGGGGGGGGGTTCTTCAATATATTTCATGCACAACTCTTCTGAAATTATTTAGACGAGAAGAAGAGTAAAACCAGGAAAGGAAATGAATTAATGATAATTTATCAACCCGTACATCGATTAAACTTCGCCATTTGAAAGGATGGCATAAAATATGCAAATATCATAGAGTTGCAACATTTAAGAATGATGAAATTTCTAAGACATTTACATGATGATCTGACCTCGTGTTGGAGTATTTTACGATGCCCTTGATTTAACTTTCTATCACCAGGTTGTCTTCATCGGAATCAATACCAACCCAGTTTATTAAAGCAAAGAGGAACTCCCTGAAGCTGACTTTACCATTCTTGTCCCAGTCCATTTCTTCTGCATTTATTCACCAGAATTACAAATGGTTCAAATAAATTAACCATTGAAAGTAAAAATGGTACGTGAAGGAGATTCTTACTGAACCGCAATTTGGTGATGTGTGCAGGTGATTTCTCCCATGGATAATCCGTGTTCAAATCTTTGAGCACATCTTTCTTGTTTAGTTTCCCATCACAGTTCTTATCAAGAAATAATATAAAAAATATATTAAAATTAAAAAAATAATTCATTTTGATTTTAATTTTTCTAATTTTATTGTGCATATACAGTATATATTTTCAGTACAATGGTTATGCACTTTAATTTTTTAAAGATGGTGTGACTTTGTACTTATTATTTATAAAATTAATAAATATATATATATATTTATTAAACCGTCATTAAATTTTAAATATTTAAATAATTTATAAAGTGGAATTCGGTGAGATTTTTTTTTTTAATAATACTTGCAATTGAATACTACCATCTAAAAGGATTGTTTTTATTCTTAGGCAATACAATTTTTTTATGATCTTTCGGTTTTTTATCCGACTTTTTTATGTTTATGGGATTGATTAATTTAGAATCGGATATTGCCAGTCCTTCCAATAGTGTACATTGCATATGTGATTAATTAAATTAAATATTTTTTATTTATCTTTTTTCCTTTTAATTATATATATCAAATGTAACCTATCGTTAATTAAATTTTCCATGTTTAGCAAAGTGACATTTATGAATGTAACTGAATTTGGAAATTGAAAGAACCATATTAAAATTGTTTTCCATCATACCACAACTAGAAAATTGTTGCCTTTTGATTCTTAAATAAGAATGCTTCAATTATAGTGTCAAAAGTAGCATCAAGCTCTGGCAAACCTGTTTTTGATGTCTGAAACAAATTCTTAGACCATCGAACATATTGAATATCTATGCAATCTGCAAACATCTCAAGAAAAAAAGAAAGATTAAACAAAACAAAAGTTGAGTTATTGTGGATACACTATGAGGAGAAGAGGAAGGCTCCACAAGGAGATAAATGAGACACAGAAGAACAATAAATTCATTGAATTGTATCCCTTGGCTGCCATCAATGTCACAGGAGTCAAACAAATCCTGAATCTCCAGCTCTTTTAGGGTGATACGCAGTTTCTGCAAGCCTTTTTTGAGTTCCTCGCGGTCAATAGGGCCATTAGCATCTTCATCTACCAGATGGAATTATAGAGAGTAAAAATGCGGTACATGTGCATCATGATATCTCAAGCCAAAGAAACAAGACGTTGCAGAAACTCATCATACCGTTCAAATACACCTCTGATGTTTCTCAGTCCCTCTTTGAACTGCGGAAACCTCAAGATTATGCTGTTAATAGACTTAAAATTTGTGTGTCCAGATGAACTTCTTCTCACTTCAGATAGCTTCTTTTGGAGCTTGGCATCCAACCTCATATATTTGGTTTGTGAACCGCAGTGGCAAAACATGCATCCTAGTTTGGATGACAAGGACTTCAGAGAAGGGCAAGAATAAGATGTGCCTTAAAACAGACGCGCAATGATGAATCAAATTGCAGCTCAGCGAGGAGAAAAAATGGATATATATGCATAGTTCTTAACATATGTTAAACACACTTAATGTATTTGCAAAGACATCGCTGCACCTTTCACACTGATAAACAGCAATTAAGATGTTAAGAAATCCTTCTGTTGCCTCTGTTTTCGAAGAATATTTTTGCATCTAACATTAATAATTTAATACAGAAAGCCGAAACCCAACTATATTTTTTTCATCTTGAAAAAGGTATCGAATAAAAACACCACCAAAATAATTAATTTCTATCATTCTTCCTCCCATTCATATATGAGAATATTATCTAGGCAATCTAGCATTCGTTTTTGAGTGCCTTGATGCTCCAGTTTATTCTACAATTAATACACAGAACTCAAATCCCCGTTGCATTTTCTGTATCTTGGGAAAAGTAGGAAAGAAAATGTCCCGGAAACAATTTTCCTCTTTGAATTCCTACTGCCAAGTTTCTCCAAGACGAAAATGCAGGCTGTGAGATAACTAGTAGAACTTAGAGTGTCAGTTCCATTATCTACCTTCTTGTATAGCCATCTGATGCATAATTTATCACTTATCAGAGCTTCAGATAACTACTCCATTAGGTCAAAAGTTGCAGAAAAAACCCCCACTGAGTCGCTAAAATAAAAGATAATACACAGAGATTAGAAACTTATAAAATTGAATGAATTACAGAGTTAAGCTAACTGTACAAGGTCCTCCATCTTTATTTTATTCAAACTTAAGCTAATTGTCAAAGGTTTATGCTCAATGGTTTCACTTCCACATCCAGAGTTTCTGGCCCATTTTTACATTCCTTTTCTGCTCCATCTCATGTTGGGATTTCATAGAAGCCAATTAATTTACAAAATAATAAGAAAGGGGAAAATTAAATTAAAAAAAAAGGAAAAAAGAAAAAGAAATATAAGAAGAGAGAGACATACCCAATGAATCTTTCATAGCTGTAAGAAGAAAGCAGCAGCAGCTGGTTGTTCCAAGAAAGCAAAAGAAGAGACGAGGAAATTAAGAAAAAGAAATGAGAAAAGGAAGTCTTTTTATTTACAAAAATGAATTGCCCATTAAGCAATTAGAGAAGAAAGAGGGTCTAGAACAAGCATCTTGAGGATGTCTAAAGTGGAGATGCCATTATAGCTTTTGAATAAGAATCACCATTAATCTCTCTCTCTCTCTCTCTCTCTCTCTCTCTCTCTGCCTCTGCGGTGAGTCATCTCCCTCCAATATTAAATTATCGGTACTGTTCATAACTTATTAGCATTCCTATAAAGAGGAACACCTTGCTTGTAATACACTTTTGATTAGGAATTCAAATATCACATGCCAATACACAAGCTAATTCGATTCCTTCAGCAATAATACACATTGGAATCAATTTTTACTCCTTTAATCATATTAAAGAAAAGAATTCCTTTTATTTTCATCAAGTTTTCTTTTTTTTTTTTTCCTCAATCTTTGATACAAGGCTCTAATTATAATTCAAACTCGTAACCACACAATATAGTGAAGAGTACAATACCATGGAGTTTTTCATCGATTTCCATGCCCAACTCCAGAAGCAAACTAAATATGCATTAGACTTGATAGAATAGGAGAGAATTGCATGTTATAATAACACAAAGGTACCCTCTAACTCAAAAAGACAGAAGACTATACAGACCACCAATGATACAGTTGATTAAGGTCAAAGATTACTTTCAGATCAACTAGACAAAGAAAAAGTACCCAAAAGAGAAACAAATAAGTTTCTGTTTGTAGGATGATCCTCTTTACTATCTATCCAATATTGTTCACCATCCATTCTACTTCTTGCCGCATATTGCCACTGCCATCCAAGGGCAACGAATCTCCATTTCCAAACCCAGCCCTTGGTCTTTTCTTCATGGAAGCAACCTGTGAAGCCATCCCCATTGGAGACACTGGACTCCCAGTTGATGTCAGGCAGCTCTCCACAGAGCAATCACCTATTCGAGCTGGCATATGTGAAGTACTTTTGTTCTCCAGAGCCGCTGCAAGTTCAGATAAAGAAGACATTTTTATGCTGTCAACTGGGACTATTCCTTGGCATTCGTTGGAAACCTTGATTGCTAGTTCAGATAGCTCTTCTCTAGCAGCTTCAAGACCAGCAGACGCAGCAGCCTGATCATTTAAAGCTTTACAAGCTTTCTCAAGGATTGACTGTAGGTATTTTTCCTGTGCTTCAATACGAAGTTGGAGGCGGCGCTGCACCTGCTTAGAATAAGATCATCAACATGAGTTTGGCATCACAGTTATGCTAATGCGAATATTAAACATAATTCTTTAGATTAACGTTGAGTAGCTTGAATCAATAAAAAAATCTTCAGCAAAACAATCTCCTAAGCAATAGAAGAAAAGAATTCCCTCTGACAATTAATTTTGTCCAACTTAATATTTAAAAAAAAAATCTGTTGCTCCAATGTTTTATGATAACCAAAAGGAGAAGTACAGAAGCTATATTTCATCAGATAAACTAAATGTTTGAATGATCGCTGACCTCCAGCTGCTCATGCAGTCTTCTTTGGACTTCCATCTGTACACGCAAAGCCTCAGTGACCTGGTAACCGCTGTTAGAAGAATGAAAAATCTTGTAAGGCCACAGAGGCAGGTCAGATTTTTGGCACGAAATGGGAAAAGATAGCATACTCATTCAGGTCCTGTGCAACCACTCTAGATGATGTTGATGTGCATGAACCAGTATCCTGACTTTCTGCTACAGATGCTGCAATCCCAATAAGACACCATCAAACAAGAATTTCAAGCAACAGCAAATTATTTGCACTTGCCAATCTCATATGGTAAATGTTGTTTGAATGCTGTTTCCCTAACTCCACCTACCTAGCCACACAAATCCATCCTTTCCCTCACCCTGCTTTTCTCTCCAAGTGATTTTCAATCTTGTCTTATCGTTTTAGTAATTGTTATAAGCTAATCGAAAGAAGAATATTCTATTAAATGTATGAAATATATTGAATTCACAAGGATTCTAAAGCATCAAGATTATTACCATCTTTGGAGTTATCATTTGATTCCTTGCAAGATTGCCTTCCCAGCCTGTATTTCTGCATGTATTATCATCATGCAAAACTATGAAAAACTGAAGGGAGCTAAATACCTTGAAGATCAATATAACTCGAGATATTTTTATCAACAAACCTGCAAGTGAGATTTCAAGTGATAAAGAGTGAGCCCTTTTACCCCCATTGTTCTCATAATAGTCTTTGGTGTTGCTTCTGCAATAAGAGTCAGGACAAGCATGAACTCTTTGTTAAGCAAACAATCAAGAATTGTGGATTCCAGAATTGCAGAAAAAAAGGGGAAAAAAAAACAACAACAACAAAAAGGATCACTAAAAGTATAACAGCTGGCCAATCATAATCAGGTTCCAGCAATCAGCATGAAAATCTAATTTATATGCCTTTACCACTAAATTATAATAATACTTAAAGTTGAGAAAATTATGAAACCATAATCTCTAATAGCAGAATATCACTAGACATCCACTAAATATGAGCCCTTAAAATAAGTACCACAACAATCTTTTTCAAAGGTCAACCGTAATGCATCAAACGGCCATTGCAAATTTGCACTAAGCCTTGAGGTCGGGTTCTCGCACATGCAAGCATGTGTTTGTAGACACTTCTCCGCATAACCATCAGTGCCTATGTCCAATGCATCTCAAACAAGCCAGTTTCCAACCATATAAAATATAGCAGTACATGTCATAGGATGTCATTTGCAGACCACAAGAACCCTATGACGCATCGCATGACCATTTACAGCAGCTTGAGCTCCTTACTACAAAATCTATAAAATTCATAATAACTTTCTCTTTTTGAGCAGTTATTGGCAGTCAAATAAAATGTATGGCAAACTAACAATCACTAAAAAAAAAAAAAAAAAGGAAGAAGGTTGCAAGCATAAATCTAAGGTCAGAAACTCTATCTTTCTCTTATAGATTATATTTGCTTAGCAACAGCTCACAAGTCTTGTCCCTCTCCCAAAGGTTCCCCTTAGAAAATTACCAATAAAATATACAGCTAATATTTTTGTGACAATCAACCAGCAGATACTTTCTACCACGAGAACTCCTTCTAAGCTTCAACAAAGAAGTCGATATAGGTGCCTTACCTGTAACTTGTGAACGTCCTTTTCACCTAATGCCATGACCGAGTTGTTCATTTCATTCATGCTCTTTATTCTAATTCAATTTTGAAGAATTGAACTTCTCAATAAATTGCATATCACATCAACGTGAATACTACACAAAACCCTTGTTTCCAACAAAAAGAAACAAGCACTAACACCTCAAATAATTGAGAATCGCTCCATAAATCAACTACGCTTTCAACTCCAATATAGATTGGCATTATGATGGTAGGCACATAACTAATTATTTATTTCTAGCCAACATGATGGCCATCACCTACATAACATTGGCGCTGCAATAAACAAGGTCCCAAAAAATTCCTCATGACCAATAATGTACTTTTTCTTCTGAAAAGTTGTCCTTTTCAGACAATTAAAATGTAAACGAAAATAGCAGGAGCTTAAAAATCCTAATTCCTTCAGTGAATAGGGGAAACAATCTCCATGCTTTAATCAAAGAGATAATAAACAATTACATGCGGTTATGGCTTGTGTGAATGCAAATTTAGTTTGACCTTAAAAAAATAATGAATCAAAATAAAACAACTATCCTCTGCTTTCCTGAGACATGCTTTCCCCCTATTTCTACCTCTACAAAAAATGGAAAATTCATAACAAAAGTTGAAAATTTAGATTTAAAAAAATAAAAACGTAGGATCAATTAACATAATTAAATAAAATTATCTTTTGCAAATCAAAGAGACACAATAACCAAAATTTATTGCATAAGGGCATTACCACCGTTCATCCCTTAAACAAAAGAGTTTCTCTTATTTCTTAATAGCAGGTGACTCATAACATATTCCTGAAATACCACTATAATAAGTATAGTTCAAATAATATAGCTTAATGTTAACCTTAATTTTATCAAAATGATACCTTGTTAAGCTAAGGTCAATTTTCCAAATGATACCTTTTTACACTTAACTTTTCAGAGACTACTAAGATTAACATTTGCATTAAAAGGAAATAAACCAATTCAAAAGTTTTACGACTGTTAATAAGATAAATAAAACTCAATATCCGTTGCTCGTTTGTGACTGGACATATAATATCCATTAAATGGCCAAACCACAAATCTTAATACATTCAACAGAAAATATTCTTTCTCGAGGAAAGAAAAATTTCTATAGTGCATTTAGCTTGTCCCTTTAGCGTATTATCCTGACAATAAAATAAGTCTAAAATGCCCAATGGACAGACAACATCAACAACAAAAGTAACAGATAGTATAAGAATTACAAAAACAAGAAGCACACAAAATCGCAAATGAAATACTGAAGATAAGACTCCTTTCAATGTCAATATCATACCTCCATTCGAAAAATAGATTGTAGTATGAAAAAAAAAAGGACAAGTCTCACTGGAACGCTGGTCAGAATTGCCCATTCACCAAATTAAAATAAAAAAAAAGAAAAAATAAATAAATAAATAAAACAAATTTACAATGAAAAAACAAAGGCCAATCATGAAAGTAACAAGAAAAGAGGGAAAAAACACATTAGAAATGAGGGCAAAAAAGAAAAATCCTTTAATCACTTGACCGTCATTAAGAACTAGCAGTCAAGCAATAATCAAAATCATTAATTATTCGCTATAGTCGACCCACAGAATCACAGCAAAACAAGTTGAACAAAAAGCATATTTTGTCAGCCATTAAAACCAACGGAACTAAACTAATTAAGCACCCAAAGCTCGAATTACCCAAAAAAAAAAGTACATATATATTCATTTGTGACCCGAACCCAGAAACAAACATTCAAGCTCATAACTTGAGCACGGTATCCTTTTAAAAAGGTGAAAAGCAAACAGAAGCTCGAGTAACTCGAGAAAATCAATGAAAATAAAGAGTGGAACATACATAAAGATAAAACCTTTTATATAAAAGAAAATGAAAGGAATATATACGCACTATCGGGTCCGCCCAACTGGGTGACAGCATCAACGAATCTCTCATGAAGCTCAGCAGTCCATCGGAGGCGGGGCTTCGGATCCGTAGTGAGAACCAGGCAAGCATCCCCAGGCAAGTTGTTCCCACCAAGGGGCCCTTGAAAATCGCCGTCTCCTACGCTCCCATCCAGCGGCAGCGAGTGTATCGCCGAGTACATTTCTGTACAAATTATTCTCAGGAGCCGGTAAAAAAATGGACTGCAAATGCAGCAAGAATCCTACTCGGGTCGGAGCTTGTGGACCCGAATTAGGACAAGAGGGAGAGAAGATGTGCTCCGTTAAAAAAAGAACAGAGGACAGAAGATGGAAAATAGAGAGAGAGAGAGTTTCAAGTCATGCAGAGGTTCAGACAGCGACGTGGCCGATTCGTGCGATATGTTGCGGGTCAGTGTTTTGGCTTTCTCTCTCCTTTCCTTTGTTCGTTTCATATATATATATATATATATAAATTTTGTACTTAACAATTATAAATATTAAAAATATATTCTAATAATCTTTTTATTTTTATTTTTTATTTTTTATTTTTACCCATACCAACTTTAGTGAAAAAAATTAAAGTTCTTAATTCCAATTTTTTGTTAACTTGTTATTAATTATTGAAAATATTCTTATAATTAATCATCAAAACTTTTATGAATTTATGAAAGGTTAATTAATTAACTAACAACATGTATAATAGAAACACAAAAAATTTCCAGTACCACTTGTAAGCTAACATACTTAATTCTTTTAATATTCATTTCTGGTAACAAATAATCCTTAAAGTATTACATTTATAATTATTATAATTATTTGAACAGTAATTAATAGATGGACAAATATTGAAGTTAATTTCAATTGAAACTTCTAAATAAATGAAATTAAACTTTTCTAATTAAGAATATTTTTTCTATATATCACATATTCTTTTAATTTTATCTTAACTTATGAAAATATGTTAAAAATTAAAAATTAATTAAATCTCAAATCAATTAAACGAAAATGATAACTAAAGTATAAGATATACACAATTTATCAATTTTATTAATTTTATTAATATGATAATAATAATTCAAACATAAAAAAAAACTATCATATATCAAATAAATAAATACTTTCAAGAACAAATAACGGAAGATGAAGACAACTTTAAGAGAAAAAAAAACCAAAAAAAAATGTAGACAAATATATCCAACTTACCAATTTTTATTAACACGATAAAAATATTTAGCGAGTAAAAAATAAATATTTATCATAAGCCAAATAAATAAAACAACAATAAAAGAATAAAAGAGGAAGAAGAAGAAGAAAAACAACTTAAAAGAAAAATATATGTAAATAATCGGGGGATTTTTTTAAATAATGTAATTTAATAAAATATTATAAAAATATGGCATGTCAGAAATTATTGATGGATTTAAAATTTTTGCAAAAACGCAATGACGAGTTGTGTCATTGGTTAAATGAAAGACGCAATAACGTGTTGTGTCACTAATAGAAATTATGATGGGATTCCGCTTGAACATGCAATCAGCTGCTGCGTTATCAATCATGTCTGCCACTTGTCCAATGACATCACACAATTTGCATTTTCCATTTGCATCAAATATTCCCACCATTACTCGATTAAAAACTTTTTTATTGAGCTCTTACATAAATTTTGGATGCTGAAGCTCATTTACATTCAAAGCAATTGATATTGAAATCCCGATGCATACGAAAAAATGTCAACTGCTGAAGGTCCTAAAAATTAGTTAATTCACGCATTACGATTTTCTATTGTAATAGGTAAAAATTTTTATTCAATTATTTATAATTTAATAAATTAATTATATTTGTGTTAGAATGACATTAACTTTTCATTATATTTATTTAAAAGTAGGAGTACATTAAGAATTCAAAAATAATAAGGACTCAGTTAAACCAGCTATTAAAAATAGGTATGTTATTAATTTTAGTATAATTTTTCTATTGTCATATATATTTACATAATATTTAATAAATTTGAATGAATATTTAGTATTTATATAGCATACCAATAATATATTTATTAATAAATTTGATGTGATAATAAATTTTATTGGTGATAATAATGGTATATTATTAAAGTTTAAATGTGGATGGATTTTTGAAATATAATTATGAATTCGATATAGTATATTTTTCGTAATAGTTATGTTAAATTATAGGATTAATATTTTTTAGTTTTAATTGGAAGAAATAAATTAAAAAATTAAAAAATATACAAATTAAAATTTTATAACTTTATATATTTTTGAAATGTACAATTCCGAACATCATGGTTTAAAAAAATTATGATAACATTATTTTCACATATAGGTTGTTCGAAGATGTCAACATATATCAAATTTTATTTGCACACGGGAGGAAAAATAAGTTATGCAGCAGCAGATTTTGGATACAATATAACTACTCTGAATGTCATAAAAAGAAGACTAAAACTAAAAAATAAGCCAACTCTTACTAAATTGCAGCATAAAATCCACATTAAAATGAATTTATGTATCAATGACGTAATTTTTAGAATTATATACGAGAGTCTATTATATAACGGAGGATCGTTATGCTGGATGGCAATGGATTTAGCAGATGATGACGATGTAGATGCAATATATGACCATTTAAGGAACATCAAATGTATGAAATTATTAACCTGGTCAAGATATAATAGCCCACCAATACAACGCATGATTCATGCATAGGCAAAACATTGTATATGATAGTCCATTGTATCTGCTGGTATGTGACTAAAATGTTGAGTCAACCACCTCATTTTTATTTTTGCTCCTCTAAATACTTCTTATGGAGGAACATTCCCCAACAACCGAGCACAAACATGAGGTCAGTCATAATTTAAATATCCTGTAACAGCTCGTTTTTTCATAAGCAACCAGATGAATACTTATATATCCTCCAGAGTAATTATACACTCACCAACAGAAAGGTGAAAAATATACGTCTCTAGCCTCCACCTCTCGACAAGAGCAGCCATCAAATCTATATTAACATTCATAGCACCAATTTAGGACACTCCATAAAAACCTGATAAATGCAAGTAAGTTATTATCCTTTCATCTATGTTCCTATAGTGTCCCTCAACACCAGCTCTACTTGCAAACAAAATATTGTGTTCGACATGAAATAAATAAAATTATGAGATAAATATATATAATAAATATAATTTAAAATTATCTACTATTTAAAGATAAAGTAAAAATAAAATTACAATTTCGCTCCAAACCGCATCGGATCGATGCTTGCCATTTAACGTGAAAATCTCATCAATCTACGAACCAGTTTTAATAAATTATGCTCTTCTAAAAGGCTCTATATTTTTAATAACCTATTTGCAAAACCACCAGCAATATGTTACGTTTGCAAGTAAAATAAAATTATTACTAATTAATTGTATATTTAAAATAAATAAATTTCGCATAAATATAAATTAAATACAATTATCATTATTTAAAATCAATTTTTTAATTTTAAAATATTCACTTTTTATACTAATTTTTTCCTACGGGTACAAATATTTACAAACAAATAAAAAATGTTTTGATTTTTTTAATACATTAATTTTTGTTTACTTTAGCAAGAAATTAAATAATGGGCCTTTTTTTGGGATCAATATTATAATTTACATAAAATAAATAAAAAATTACATAGTAACACAATTAATTTTACAATAATTTAATATTTCATATCTTGTTTATTTAGTTTGATAAACCATTTAGTTTATTCAAATTCAATAATTTAACTAAAACCAATAATTCATCATATACAATATACCAAAACTAATACCAAATGCATGTAAAAAAATAATTTTATAATAAAATTAAGCATAAATTTTAATATAACATAACTCATAACGTATTTTTTATTAACATTAACATTAATTTTTTCACAATTTATCAAACTACTATTCTAGTAACTAGAATCATTACATATTGTATAACATCAAATAAAATGAGGATTGATAACTTGTCTTTTTTACTTTGTCTTTGTGTCTCCAAACAAAATAAGAATAAATACCTACAAATTACACATTAATAATATAAATTAATATTTATCAATTTTATTTAAAAAATTAACAAAAATATTTTACTTAGTACTTACCTCCTTCAACTTATTTGACTAACTTAGTACGTGCAGCAATAAAAAAAGATTGCACTCGATCGTTTGAAGCAAAATAGGGAGAGGATGAGTGTTGAAGCTTAAGAGTTGTTTTGTTTAACTCTTTAGAACGAAGAAACATAAGACTAACATTAATATGGGAAAAGTATAAAGGAAAAATCTATTAATATCATACCCACCAACCATGAGTCAACGTGATTTAACCATTGCATGAAGACTTCAGGTGGAGGATGATAGCCTTTATGGAAGACGCAACTAGTCATTGTGTCTTTAGTTAATGTTGGAATTTCACTAACAACGCAGCCACCTGCTATATCTTCAGACGCTTTGCAGCCAGTCACGTGGGCCGAAACCTATTTCGGATGATGCGACAAAACACTGCATTTTTTAAAAAAGATCTCAAACCCATATATAATTTATGACATATTCTATTTTTACAAATATTTTATTAAATTACATTATTTAAAAAAATCTTCCTAAATAATCTGATAATCTGTCATATTTATATTATTGTATATGCAAATAGCAATTTATTTTATATTCAAATTATTTTTTCATGCATGCAATTTGTTTTACATTCAAAATCTTTTTTTATACATGGATATTTTCCTTAATAAAAAAAGTTAAATATTATTTGACATATATTATTAATTAAATGTCACCGATTTACAATTTCTAATTTGGATAAAAATTAGACTATTCGTAAAAGGTTATCCATCTTGTTGCACGTCCAAACCAACTTAGGATCCATTTGGATGGTGGTAGCATGTGATTTATTAATATACAGTATAATATGATATAATATTTGAAAATACTGTATGATAGTATGTAAAAATTAAAAAATATTAAAAATATAACATATATACAAAATAAAAATACACTATTAGTAAGGTAGATGGTTATAAAAAATAATTATAGTAAAAAGTAAAAATTTATAAAGTTAAAGTAGTAAAAATAAATTCAGAGAATTATGGAATTGGTGATTATTAAAATTTAGTAAATCCATAATTCTTAAATCATTGATCAAAATTATAGAGTATAATATCATGAAAAAAATCATGCTCCCAAATATTATTTTATAAAGAATAATACATTAATCAATCAAACCATACCACCAAACAAATGCATCCTTAATATAACACAAATACTATTATGTGTGGTTATTTAGTCTAATATTAGAATAACAGATGGCCATTTAAGTTTAAAATTTTTTTAAAGTTTTCACCCTACTTTATATATATATAAACTTTAAAAATTCAATATTACTGAAATTGAATTTAAAATTTATCAACTTTAATGGATTTGATGAGTGCATACCATCATAAGCATGTGTAATAAAAATATTAGATACGCTGATATATAATCAAAATATATTGAAAATAAATATCACATTCGTATTAAAAATACATTTTTCATGTTTCTAAATTATTACATATTTTTATATTGAGTACTTATAGTTTAAAAATTCAATATTGCTCATATTAAATTTAAATTTCACAATTTTAACAGATTTTGTAATGCCCTCGGATCCACCGTTTGTCGATATTGTCCTCTTTGGGGTCCCATGTCCCACACATCTGCTTTTAAGAGCGTGCCGGGCTACCACTAACCCCTCAAGGTTTTGTTTTTCTCAACGGAAAAGGCCTCGACAAGGGAGAGGTATCCATAGGCTTATAAAGCCCACTTCGTTCTCCTCTCCAACCGATGTGGGATCTCACAATCCACCCCCCTTAGGGCCCAGCGTTTCCGCTGGCACACCGATCCGGCACTGGCTCTGATACCAAATGTAACGCCCCCGGATCCGCCGCTTGTTGATATTGTCCTCTTTGGGGTCCCATATCCCACACGTCTGCTTTTGAGAGCGTGCCGGGCTACCACTAAACCCTCAAGGTTTTGTTTTTCTTAACGGAAAAAGTCTCGACAAGGGAGAGGTATCCATAGGCTTATAAAGCCCACTTCGTTCTCCTCTCCAACCGATGTGGGATCTCACAATCCACCCCCCTTAGGGTCCAACGTCCCCGCTGGCACACCGATCCGGCACCGGCTCTGATACCAAATGTAACGCCCCCGGATTCGCCGCTTGTTGATATTGTCCTCTTTGGGGTCCCATGTCCCACACGTCTGCTTTTGAGAGCATGCCGGGCTACCACTAACCCCTCAAGGTTTTGTTTTTCTCAACGAAAAAGGCCTCGACAAGGGAGAGTATCCATAGGCTTATAAAGCCCACTTCGTTCTCCTCTCCAACCGATGTGGGATCTCACAATTGCCATGCCACCTCCGGTCATCCCTGCAAGCGTCCTCCTCCTCCTGTGGCATCATCTCCTCTGTTTCTTCTTCCTCACCACCATGGTTGTCCTTCTTCTTCTTTTTTCTCTTATTTTCCGGTGATCCCGACGGCGGTTGAGGGAGCTGATGGCACCGGTGGAATCCCGAGAGCCAGGCGCTTCTTCGACGTCATTCACTCCTCCTCTCTCGCCGATGGAAGGTAGATCGGAGAGAAGGATTGACCGGTAATTTTTGTTAGATCCCGGTCAACTCCGACGGTCATTGGGCGCGTGACCACCCACCATGGGATCCCCGAGCCTGGATCTTCAAGTGGATAGCTTTGGTGTATTTTTCGACGAGTCTCCGGCAAAGCTCTAGCGACCGGTCCAGCGAGCCCAAGGATGATAAAATGCAGAAAAATTCGAAGATCGACACTAACGGGTATGTGGATACAAACTACCCTTAATTTCATTTAATTTTGAATTTTATGGTGAATTTTATATTAGGTAAGTATATGAATTTAGGAATTAATGAGAAATAATTTGAGTTAATAATACAAATTAATGATATAGTATGAAATAGATGAGAATAGAAGAAGAAATTGAGTAATTAGTTGAAAAGCTAATTGGTGCCTAATAATCCCCATGAAAATCCTAAATTGAGATATGGTGATTTATTAGGAATTATGTATAAATATAATATTTTAACGATAAATATATGTGTTATGAGGGAATTTAGTTAAGGATAATATATGGGTATGAAATTATATATAAAACATAATGATATTCATGAAGTTAATAAAAAGACATTAAAATACATTAAGTGATAATTGATATATATATTAATATACATTGATGTTAGCAACATAAATGGCATAAAACAAAGTATAAAGAGATTCGTGAGTGTTAAAAATTTTATGTTAGTCGAATTGTATATAATGGTATATAAAATGAGTAATTGATATTAAATAGTACTTTACGTATATAATATGTTATATTAATTTAGAAAAGTATAATTAGAATAATTCGAGTTAAATAAACTTCTTAACATAAGGTGCAATATAGATCCATGTATATATATATATAGTAATGTAACATTGTGTAGCTATACATATAAGTGAACAAAAGGGTGAAATAAATTGATATAAATTAATAATGTTGTGAATTAATATAAGGAGAATAGTTCATTAATTGAGTTGAAAAGTAGTAGGGTATAGCACTACGGTGCCTACAATGGTAAATAATGTTAATGGAACAAAAAAAAGAAATAATAATGAAACGAAGTTATTAAAGATAAGGAAAATGACAGATACCATGGATATATATAATGCTAATACATGTAGATGATACTATTTAATGTCTTTAATGACGATATTATGTTTGCCCTTAGTAAAACTAAATAGGAATTGGGGTAATCGGATAAGGTTGGCATGCCAATTAGGGAAAATTATAATGCGGCGCCTTGATATGTAACATCGGATTGGATGGCTCCAAGAGCTGAATTCGGTGTATGTAATTTAATTGAGTTGTGGGTTGGATGGCTCCGAGAGCTGAATCCACAACTGCATGTATATATATGTGTATGTAATAAAATTGAGTTGTGGATTGGATGGCTCCGAGAGCTGAATCCACAACTGCATATGTATATATATATAGGTGTGTTTGTGTGTATATAGAAATATATATATAGTTACTAGAAAAATTGTGTATATGAAATAAGAAAAAATTGTTAAAGGGGATTGGATGGTTCTGAGAACCGAATCCCCCGATTATATCTCGTTTATCCAGCTCGTTGCAATTTCACTGGATTTTGCTAGGGGCAAAAATGGTAATCTTGTATGAAACTGAGATAAAAGAATAATTATGATAATTTGAACGCCATAATTATAAATAAATAGTAAGTAATGTGAAAAAAAAGGATCAATGGGGTCAGTAAGAGTAAAACTATAATTACATGATAAAATAAAGGTAAATTGGTTAGTTGGACCAAAAAGAGTAATGAGAAATTTAAATTTGCTAAATAAGACAGAAAGGGGCAAGAATGTAATTAATAAAAAAAATTAAAGGACTAAATTGTAAATCTACCATCTTTGGAAAATTCAAAGAATCAAAATGTAATTTGTACATTGGAAATTCAATAAAAGTCAAATAAAGCCAAAGAGTTAAAATATAGGTTAATTAGAGAAAATAGTAAATTGAAATATTAATATGGCAATTAGAGAAATCAAATTGAATAGATAAGTTAAGAAGGATAAAATAATCATTAGTAAGAATCTTAAAGATCAAAATGTAATTCGTCGTTATGAGAGAAATTTTAGGATCTAAATTGTAATTTATGCACTTAATTGAAATTAAAAGATAAAGGAACTTAAACCAGTTAAAATTGTGATCAAAATTGGTTAAGTTAAGAAAAAGTCAATTTCAGGGAAATTGAAAAATTAATTAGAAGGAATAAGTGATAAAGACATTTAAAGTAAATTATGAGTATATTGAGAATAAATTATGGAGTTATATGATAGAAGGAGATTACAAGGATTTGATTTGTGATTTTCTATTTAATGAGGAAAGAAATGTAGTCAAACAAGAAAAATATATAATAAAGATAAAGACAAGTAATGAAGGTCAAATGACTTAAAACGAAAATAAATAAAATTGATGACTTGATTATTAAACTGTAACTAATATCAAAAGAGAGAATTTGAATGAATTTTTATAAATAATGAATGAAATCATGATATGGTCAAAGGAAGAACAAAAATAAATAAATAAAATATAAAATTGTGAAATGGACCAAAGAATGAAATTAAAGAACAAATTAAAAGGAAAAATAATAGGTTTATGGTGAGAAATGAGCAAAGAGAAACGAAAGATAAATTAGCAGTTTGGAGTAAGTAATTAACGAAATATTGATTTAGTTAGACAAAAAATTTTACATTATAAGTCAAACAAAAATAAGTACCTAATCGAAAGTATAAGAGGAAAAAAAAAAGAAACTAATAGGAGAATGAGATACGACAAAATATTAAATAGCGAATGAGAAAAGAATATTAGAAATAAAATAGAAATGGAATGTTCCAACTAATGAACTCTGACTAGTAAAAATTTACTGTATAAATTATAGTGAACCAAAATAAAAATTCTAAATAATGTAACAAAAGAAGGACAATCTAAACAAGGAGGTGGCCAAGAACCAATAAATAATAATGAAAATTCCAGGGATAAGTTAGTCAAATGAATGGTTTTGCTTAATATAATAATGATAATAAAAAAATTAGAAATAAAATTTTATCGAATGAAATTTTGAGTAGTTGTATCCACCACTAAGCGATAATTTTGCTTAGTGTGCGATTGTTGACTGCGCGCAGAAAAAGAAGATTTCGAGATGTAAAGAAGAAATTTTCGAATGGCATGTACATAAAGATATTGGAAACGCATAAATTGAGGTAGAATGATTTTATTTTTAATGCCTAATATTTTATAATCAGAGCTATTATTGTTTTAGTAAATGAGTTGGATTAATAGATATTTGCGTGTATCTATCTAGTATCGCTATATATTATGTACGGATTTATGGAAAAGAGTAGGGTGTTACAGATTTGACTAGCACTTAGAGTCAAATGGGACTTTTTTTAAAAATAGTATATTTTAAAAAAAATATTTAGGATTTTGGGATATTTGCAAAACTATTTAAAAAAAATTGAATGTTTTTCCATTTTCGCAATCCTTTGTTGCGAAATTAGACATTGGATCTCACTCACTCTCTCTCTCTCACACACACACACACTCTCTCTCTCATTCTTCCTCTAACTCACTCTCTCACCTTCTCTCTCTTCATATTTTTCAAAATTATTATCATACTTAATTCTATAATTAATTATCTATATAATCCTGCAAATAAATAAAAAATATTTTTAAAAATAATGTGAGGTAAAAATAAAAAGACTCCAAATGAAAATTAATTTAAAAATAAAATTTAAAACAAATTAATAGTTAAAAAAATGATAGTATGGTAAGAAAAAGAGAGTACAGTAGTTGGTGATCTTTATAAAAAATTCAAATAGAACAATAAGTTAAAATGTCATAAAAATGACTTTATTTAATGAATCTTTTTTATATACCGTATGTAAAACTAATACTATCATTAATTAATTTTTTTTACCCTACTGCCATTTTTTCACTATGAGTTGCTTTAAATTTTATTTTTGAAACAATTTTCACTTGAAATTATTTTATTTTTACCTCACATTATTTTTAAAAATATTTTTTATTTATTTGTAGAATTGTATAGATAATTAATTATAAAATTAAATATGATAATAATTTTGAAAAATATGAAGACAGAGAAGGTGAGAGGGAGAGGGAGAGTGAGAGAGTGAGTGAGAGGGAGCATGAGAGAGAGAAAAGAGAGAGAGAGAAAAAGAGTGGAGCCCAGTGTCTAATTCTGCAACAAACAGTTGCGGGAATGGAAAAACAATTTATTTTCCCAAGGAGTTTTGAAAATAGCCCAAAATCTTAAATATTTTTTTAAAATACACTATTTTAAAAAAAAAATCCCGGCTCAAATGTGCGTGTAACCAAAATATTTTAAAAGTAGAACTTAAATTCATATAAAAAAGTATCGTTTCTCTAAATTATTATATATTTATGCATTGAATCCGTACATTTCAAAAATTTAATTTTGAATCACTCACATCAAAATCTATATTTAACGGATTTGAAAGATTTCATCTTTGAACGCAATGTGAGTTTTTTAAAAAGTAAAAGAAACCCAAAGTTAAATTTAAAAAGTATATGGATCCAATAAATAAATTTATAATAATTGAATTAATTACATATTTAATCATTGAATTTTAAAATTTTTAAATAAATAGTTACAATTAAATTATTTGTAAAACAAAAATTATAAACTTTTTACTTTGTTTCAATTAAAATAAAAATTATCTAAAAATTAATTTTATATATTATCAGAGTGGCAATTAAATGCACCGTATATAATTATTATGTCGTTTTAAAATCAATAAATTTTATAATTAAGTTAGATCAACAAATAAAAAGAGTGCCACATCATCATATAAATATTGAAAGATGATGTGTACAAAAAAAATTATGTAAATAATTATGATATACTTGTGAAGTTGCCAAACTCCAAAATGGTGTGGTAATTATATGTGATATGTTTAAATGTTATTCCGATGATATGTAAAATTTTTTTTAAATCATTTTTGTTTTAATTGAAATAAAATAGATTTTTGATAATTTTTGTATTATAAATTATTTTATTACAATCATTTGGTTGTAAATTATAAAATTCGTTAATAAACATAATAAACCCTGTAAGTAATAGTTCAAAAGGACATAATGATATGCCATTTCAAAAATAAAATACACATTTAGTTAGTGTATTTACCACGTTTGTCAATAATATAAAACTTAGATTGGATACGAGTGATTTAAAAATAAATGTGGTTAAATAATAAATTTTTAAAATACATTAATTTGAAGATATATTTTTCCAAACATAGAGAGAGAAAGAGTTATACACTAATTATGCATATCGCACTTAAACTTTTACTGCGTTGAATTGATTTTTTAAATTTATATATAAACTAATGTTAAATTCAAAACAATCTAAACATTATAAGTATTTAAAAAAAAACTTAAAACAATTAAATTGCCTAAAAATCAAGAAAAAAAAATAGAGGAAAGCTCTAAATTGTTTTTAGGGTTGTTTGGATGGAGTTTCTCCATTGTATTGTACTTCTTGGCTCAATATGGATACTTGTTTCCACTTTTCCTTGTATTGTATTCTTTTATAATGTTTAGATTGTTTTGGAAGAAAGTTAAATATGTCTCCTGGTGTATTGGGGTTCTTCCCCTCTTTCATTTTACTACTTTGTCTCTTGTTCTTCATTTAATTACCAAAATGTCACCCAAGTACTTTCAACCTTTTTTTTATTATATTTATTTTTTAATAAATTGATAGCTGTTGTAAATCAAATTATATTTAATTTGTGAAAATAAACTTATAAAACATAATTAATTACTAATAAAAAATGAGAATGTATTTTAAGTTTTTAACAAAATTATTATCGATAAACTAATATTTATGAAGTCAAGAGTAGTTAGTTAAATTTATCCTGTAATGCAATACAACAAAAAATATTAACTTAGATTTTAAATAAAATTTTAATGTTTTTTAAAAAATAATTTAATTTAATTTAATATTAATCACTTAATTAAAAAGAGAGATAATAAATAGAGTGAAATAAAATTAAAAAAGTTTGAAAAGATATTAATAAACGGGTATTTAAATGGATATCAAATAGTATTAGCAAGTGGATATGAAACAGGTCCGCTGATAGTTTAATGTTAAATTTAAATAGGCACAAATAAAATTGGAATAGTTTATAAATGGGTTCGGACAGAGTATAGCAACTTCTACGGATACCCTACCAGTTAGCGGTTGCCAGCCCTAATATGTAATAATTATAAGCATTTTTCCTACATGAAAATATAAATCCTACGTACCTAAAATTAATTGCCTTTTTAATCAAATATGTTACGATATTTCATCCTAATCAATAAAGTTTGGTATTTTGTTTATTTTACATTGTTGGAAACAAGATCGGAAATGCAATTAATTACATTATAAAATAATGATGGGTGGCAATGTGAATTAACTAGCTATCAAAATATAAGCTAAGTAATCATACAATGTAATTTTCCTTCGGATCATTGATTAGTGATGAAATTCAATCAAAATAATAAGCTATCGGAATCATAATTTAATCATAATAATATATTCCCTCCGTTCTCTTTTATTTATCACTTTTGAATAAAATTTAAATTTTATTTATCTGTCAATATAATTTAACTTATTTTTTCAATTTATTTTACTTCTTTAATAAAGTTAAAATCAATTAGATTTGATAATTTAGTTTTAATCACGTAATTTAATACTTTATTTAGGTTTATTTATTATTTTTAATTCTCATAAAAATAATAAAAATAATTAGGGGAGAGCAACGGTCGGTTTGGTTCAATAATCGAAACGAACCAAAATAACCAAAAACTGAAGTTTCTTTTTTTTTATCAATCGAACCGAATTTTTAGAATAACCGAATTTAAATCGAACCAAAATTTTCGGTCGGTTTGGTTCAGTTAACCGAAAAATCGAAATTTAAAATTATTTTTTAAAAAAATAAAAAATATTGTGTTTAAAAATTATAAAAAATTATAAATCATAATATACTAAAGTAAAAATATCTAAATTGTACAAATAAAAGTTCAAATTAAAGAAATAATCCCAAAATATATAATAAATAATACAACAAAACCATTAAATAAATTTTATTATTTAATCGATTTTCAATTTAATGGTCAAAATTCTAAATTATCACCTAAAAATAGATATTAATAATTGATAAATATACTCATATAATTTACAATTAAAAATAAAATAATTTACATGTATAAAATAATTATTTAATAAAAAATTAAAAAATTAAAAAATTATATAAATTTCGGTTCGATTTTTATGCTGTTTTTTCCTTCAAAAACCGAAATTTTTTAAAATTTAAAATCAAAAACCGAACCGAAAAATTGAATTAAATTAAAAATCGATCAATTCGGTTCGATTTTTTTATTTGGTTCGATTTTTACTCACCTCTAAAAATATTAGATAAAAAATAACGGAAGAAATATATATTATTAGCATGTCAACATTCACCTGAATTATCGCAACACACGTGAATATATATATATATATATATATATATATATATATATATATATATATATATATATATAATCTAACGTATGCATCATTACATTTTTTGACAAAATATTATTATTTAGAAGAATTATAGTATTATAGACCTTTGAATAATTGCACTTCCGACCATTGTAACCGCATAGGAAAATTATGATAGTTCCAATACATTGAAACTGGATTATACATGTAAACCTTGATTTTAATACAAACCCATATGAGTTAAATTGTTGGATATTAAATTATGTCATTTCTTTCAGTCATATCGAATTTTATTATCACATTAATTTATAATAAATGAAAATAGCTGCCAATACGCCTTATACCAATGCATATTTTGAAATCATAAATAAAAAAATCCATAAAATTAAGAAATTAAATATAAAAGTAGGAGATCAATAATTGGGCCACACCGAGAAAGAGTTAAGGTCAGGTAATACATGGAGGTGGGTGGATAAGGTGGGGAGAGAAGGGCAGTCCAAGGCAACCAAAACAAGGGCGGCCAATTTCGGTCCCCACACTGTTTCTAAAACTGCCACTAATGCTTGCCCTTCTATTCCATTTCATTTTTAAATTAATTGCAGTCCTTTCGCCACTTACTTTGCATATCATCCCCTCAATTTCCAATATTTAATAAACTTCACCCTCAATATCCAATTCTATTTCCACTCCAAAGATTAGAGATAGCGAAGCCAACGTTTCCTTTAAAATGCTTTTATCTCCACATTCTAGTATCTTACAACTTTGCCTATCAAATCAAAACTAATTGTTAAGAATTAGCTAATTAAAATTCACTTAGGAAATGGACGCAATAGCATTGAATCATGTCCAAAATATTATTGTAAGTAGTGCTATATAGTAGGACAGAAGTGGACAGTGAAGGTGGAGACAAGAAATTGTCCTTGAAAGAAAAGTTTTCCCCTGTGAATATGGCGATTGGGAGTGGGGTTTGCTTGTGATGGTTGACAAAATAAGAGTGTTGGTTAGTGCACTTTTTTCAGGATATTTTTTACCTTGTAATGGTTAAATAATTAAGAAGTGAAAAATACTGCTTATTATCCCACAAGCAGACCCACCATTTTCAAGCTTTTACTTCCTTGCTGCTTTAATTAGCAATGGGGACATTACAAGTGGAGGATGAACAGCTCATTTGGTGATGAAACTATTTGGAGCATTTATTACCCAAAAATGTTGTAAAGCAGAAACCTAGTTTTAGCGTTATTTTTAGGACATTCTATTATTATAAACTATAGATAATAATGTAAATGTAGGTTCTATAATAAATTTCCTAAATAAATCCTTTTTTGTTTTCTATCAAAAAATTTATTCCTCATCCATTGTAGAGGCACAATATGGTGCATTCGTGTGTGCGAGTAATGAGTGCATTACTGTTTATGTATGATCGGATGGTGCGTATGGTGTAGTGTACCGAATCACGACTCTCATTCTATTAGCAGTAGGAGATGGGTCGGGTCTGCATTTCAATTATATATATATATATATATATAGTATTTGTTTTTAAATTGTTTAAATTACAAATTAGAATGCCCATTCATCATTGCCTTGGCCGCACAAAAGAATTAGACAAAGTACAATGGATGTGAGTTGGTAGCTTAGCTCTTGTTCTTAATTAACTCATTATCACTATCAATTATTATAAAATATTAACTAAAATTAGCTTTACATTATTCGATTTTTATGTATCTAAACAAACCTTTCTCTCTAAACTTAACCCACATCAAGATTAATTTAGATATTTTCTTTCATCAATTTACTAATTATCAATATCAATCGGTATGATGATAGAAACTTTTCTTAATAATTTGGACTAAAATCCACTTTTCATTCTTGGTTGACATCCAAATTTTGTCCTTTATTTTGTCCCACTTATGCAAAAAAAAAATACATTTTTTAAAATCTAACAGCTCAATTGAGTGAATGATTGTTTTCATATTTAATTTCTTTTTTGATTGTGATACGAGTGAAATATGATATTAAATAACTTTAACTACTACCCTAATTAATAGCCCAATTGAGAAAATAAAACATAATTAGCTAGGGTCCTAAATGTATGTGTAAGCATATGAGTTATTAATATTAAACTTTTAGTTCGATTGTTTTAATAACAAAAATTGACTTTTGGTTCCCATCCACCTAATGCTAAATTGTTAATGACTATTTATTATTATTATTATTATTTGTAAGTAGACATCACTGTCCGGATTAGGACATTTGTGAAGGAGAATTGTTGGATTGGTTGGTTTGTTGATTATCAAGGCTGATTAAAGTTATGGAAAGAAACGAGCAAGGAGACTTTTGCTGAGGTGATAAGGCTTTTAAGCTACGGTCAAGAACTTAAGTCAGCCCACAAGTGGAGTCAGGACCAGCTTCCAACAAACACAAGACTCCAGTAGACATGGAAGTGGGTTGGCTATTTTGATATCTTACCAGATCTAGATCCGACTCCAGTAAAATAAATTTAAGCAGTATTTAAACAGATTTCAAAGGAATTCGCATATCAATTTTACCAACTGTTACTAAACTTATTATTTATTATCCAAAAATAACTGATTTATATTTTATAACTTAAATATTATTGAATTTATCATTTTTTACAGAAAAATCATCTTATTCGATTTCTGGCGATGTTCTTGCCGGAATGCTGACGTGACATGCCACATCATATATCTGAACAACACGTGACATTATCACGTTAGAAACCACGTCATCAAAAGAGGTCACATCAGCATGTCCCACCTGTTGAAATAAACAAATAGAAAAATAACACATAAAATGGATCAAAATTGAGTTTGGATCGATTGTGATACGACTTGTCATGGGCCATCTACCGAAATACACATTTTACTAAATCCATATCCGACTTCAATAGAATAGATTTAAATCGTGTTTAAACATATTTCAAAGGAATTCGGAGATCAATTTCATCTACAGTCATTGAACTTACGACTTATTACCCTAAAGTAACTGATTTATTTTTTATAACTTAAATATCACTGAACTTATCATATTTTTACAAAAAAAAAATCATTTTAACCAGTTTACAGCGATACCCTTGTTGGAATGCTGATATGGCAAGCCGAAATACTGATGTGACACTCCACATCATATACCTGGACAACAGACAACATTGCCACATCATTGGACTAGGTTACATCAGCATACTCCACATGTTGAAATAAACAAATAGAAAAATGACACATGTCAAATAGATAAGAAGCGAGTTTTGATCAATTGTGATATGACTTGTCATGAACCATCTACCGAAATACCCATCTTACTAAGATGGGGGACATCCAGGCTTATAAACCCATACCTCTCCCTTTGCCTTTTCGATGTGGGATATGGAAAGGGATGGAAAATACAAAAAGCTTAAGAAGACTTTTCAAGCTTTTTGTATTTCCCATATCCCTTCCCAAACTTATAGAATATATATATATATATATATATATATATATATTGCTTTTTTCACCTTTGAATCTATCACATACACATCATTTTTCTTGCTTTAACCATGTCTAATTCTTTCACGAGATGTATATGTGATGGTTAAAGCAATAAAAATGATGTATATGCGATGGATTTAAAGGTTAAGAAAGCAAAAAAAAAAATCATATAATATAATCTTCTCAACCTTCCCATATCCCACATCAAAAAACTAAAAGGGATTTGTTTCCCTTATAAGTATCCCATATTTAAAATAATAATAAGAAAAAGGTGATACATATCCACTTATAGTTTGGTTGAGGCAAATGGATTTCAGCTTTTGACACTTTGTTATTTTTCTATTTGTTTATTTCAACATGTGGGGCATGCCGGATTATGTGTGTCTAAACATATGATATGGCTTGCCACATCAATATTACGGTAAAGGCATCATCGAAAACCGGTCAATAGGGATGATCATGGGATGGGACGGAAGCGGGGAATGGCTCCCCACCTACTACCCCACGCGGGGGCAGGGCCCTCCTTGAAAGTATTTCGAGGCAAAAATTCCCCCCATTCCCATGGGGATGATCTCCGCATAAAAATATTTTATTTTTTTAAAAAATATAATTATAACTAAAATATAATATTTAACAATTAATTATAATTAAAATATAATATTTAATAATTAAAAAATATAAATTCAATTACAAATCAAATTAATATAAATTTTAATAATTGACAAAATTAAAATTAAATATAATTTAAAACTAAATTATATAAATATAATTAAATTTAATTACTAAATTTCGAGGTGAAAAAATTTCGGAGCAGGGATCACAATCCCCATCCCCATCCTAAATTCTAAGTTGGAGAATATTTTTTCTCCGTTTTCGCCTCCACAGGAAAATTTTTTGGGAATTTTCCATCCTATTCGGGGCAGTTCTCCACCGAGGACGGAAATTTCCGCTTCCATGATCATCCCTACCGGTCAAGATGATTTTTCTGTAAAAAACTGAAAAGTTCAGTGATATTTAAATTATAAAAAATAAATCATTTACATTTAAGCCACGTGGGATTCGAATTCATTCCTGTAGGTGAAATTTACCCGCTATTAATTTTAATATTCATGTGGGATTCGAATTCAATCCTATGAATATCTGCTATCTTTATTCATTCATAGATTTAATTAGTACTTAATTAAAATAATATTTATATTTATATATATTACCTAAAATATAATTTTTAATTATTTTATTATATTCGAGTATAATCTATATTTATAAATTATATAATACAGTTGTTAATTAAGATCTATTGTTAATATCAAATATATTCAATTAAATTTTATATGTGAATTGAATTTAGGTACTGAATAATAGTAAACGGATTTGAAACATTCATATAGATTATACAATAATTGGATTCGAATATATATTCATTTGGATTTGTACTTAAATAGATTTTTTTTTTTATGCATTTCTTGGCCTTTTTCACTTAACCCCAAGCCCTCTTTTTCTTTTTTTTCCTTAATTATTCATCGTACTTTTTTTCCCTTTGATGACCTTATGCAAAACCAGATTTTAGCTAACAAGAGATTAAGTTGGAGTATTATCTACGTGTCAATATTATGAATAAATTAATTGAATTAATGAATTTTGAATACCTTTATATATATATATATATATATATATATATATATATATATATATATATATATATATATATATATATATATATATATATATATATATATATATATATATATATATAAGTTAAGTGCATTCTTCAAAAAATGGGTTCGTGTTTTAAATAAACATATGTTAATGGGCGGTACTACTTTAAAAATAATGAACTTATAAAAATTTAACTTTAATCCCTCTAAAATCCAGACGTGATAACCTTTGTAGCCCATAAACATAAACTTTAACATTTCTTAATTTTGCGTAACTAAAAAGAAATGATCAAGTACCACACTTGAGTAAATTCATAAATGATAAATTGTCATCCTCCATTTCTTTTATATTCTTTTCTTTTCCGACTTTTTTACATACTAACTATGTATGCCTATACAAAATGCATGTCTATTCCTAAAATACTATCCATCCATTCATTCATTGCAGTAAATTCGGCAGAAACTTATATTAATTATTGTTTTAATAAATAAAATATAAAAAAGAGAGTTTAAATTGTTAATTGCTCGAACACATTTTTTGTCTGCAATTATTTTAAAATACTTTTTTTCAAGAGAAAAAATATGATTAGATTAGATTATATATAAGGTATAGAGTATAAGTTTGATTAGTTTAGAATCATGGATTCCAAAATACAGTTGTAGCACATGGCATAATGGATCATCGAATCATCATCAACTACTTTAATCGATTTTTAAGAAATAATATTTAAATAACTATTAGAATACGTATTTTAATGGGTATAATAGCAACATTAAGCATTCCCATATGACTATTGTCACACTTAATTAACTGAATATTTATTTTTTAAAATCATTTTTTTTTGCGTGAAGGCCCACCAGAGACTCACATTACTGATCTTAACCACAATAGATTATAATTACATTATTAACAAAAAAAAACATTCTTTTCATTATATAATTAAGCTAATGTTATGATTAAAGTCGCATTATTATATAAAGATTCAAATATTTAAAAAAATAGTAGATTATGAGTTAATTAGTCAATTTAAGAAAGTTGTTGGCAAATGTTAATTATAATTGTTGGTTTCACATTTCCCATGGAAAGATTTTTCTTTTGGTCCTTCAAATATTTTAGTGTTAAGAGCTACAACCCAGCAACCTCCATTTCTTAATTTCTTTCTTCTTTATCATCATTAGTTGCTTATTATAATATATATATATATATATATATATATGTTCTTTTTTCTTCATGTTGGTAGATTTTTTTTTCTTGGGCAACATGTTAGTTAGTTGGTAGAGATTAATTAAATTAATATATGGCATCATCATTAGCACTACTATATATCCATTATTTTTTCAGTATAAGATTGTGTAGAAAAAAAAATCCATCAAATATATGGAGTAAATTTAGGGGTATGCAAAAATCGACCAGACATATTCGGGTGAGATTAATCGGATTGTTAGGATCGGTTCGATTATTGATATGTGTGTTAATCGGGTCGGGTCGGGCCGGGTGAAACCCCGACTAACCCAAACAACCTGAAATTTTTAATATATAAATAAATAAATTCTAATTTCTCTACAATATTAATTAATATATAATATATATTTAATGTAATTTTGAAATTGTTAGTTAGTTGTATTTTTAAAATATTTTTTATGATATTTAATATTATTTATTTGTATTAATTTAGGATTTTAATTTAAATATGTAAATTAAAAAAAAATTTCGGGTTGTTCGGATAGGGGTCCGATATTTATATAGGGTAGGCTCGGATGAGAAAAATATATAAATTTTGGAATTCAGGTTAGTCGGGTTCGAGTCGAGTTCATCCGAACCTGACCAATGCACACCCCTAAGTAAATTAGATATGTTTAGCCAATAAATAATCTTTATTATTCATCAAATTGATTGATCAAACCTCTTCACTTATTAACATTGATATTAGGGTCCATGTTTGATGTTATATTTGATATGATGTAATATAATGGAAAATATAATAATTTCTTTATTTATATTATATTTTAATGATAAATACGTATGTATATTTTAATATATTTGTTAATATATTTTTCAATTTTAAAAATATTATAATATTTCATCACATTAATTATTCTCTTTACGCAAAAAAAAATTACTAAAAATTGTTAAAACTGATATGGATTGTTTTTTTAAATAACATATGATGAATAAAGGGGATTTTTTTTTTAAAATTTTTGGTGTCATTTTAAAAATTGTTAGAAATCAGGTGCTACAGGAAAAATAATTAGAAATACCTAGGGTTTTGGAAAATGGCAACCCCATGTGCTATTTTCTGACATGTGGGGCCCCAGTAAAACTTGGTTAAAAATTGCACAGAAAACAATAAGGTACAGTGTTATTTTTCATATATGGCAAAATGACGTCATTTTAAAACTAAAAGATACGACAGATTTGAAGAAATAAGGTGGGATCCGCATGTCAAAAAAAGGCACTGAATGTTGTTGCGTTGTGTACAATTTTTTTAAAAAAATTGAAGTTAGAGTAGTAATATTATTAAAATCGGACCAGATCGTTCAGTTGGTTTAATGCTTAAAAACTAAATTGGCTAAAAATCATAAAAAACTGGTATGAACCGGCCAAAAACAGGATGGAATTGAATGAAAACTAATTTTTTATGAATAAAATAATAATTTATAATTGATGAATATTTTATGATTAATGTTTGATGATAAATATATTTTTTATATAGTTATATTCTCATAATATTTATAGAAAAATTTAAAATAATATTATTTTGAAAAAAAGTAAAAAATCCGGTTGAACTAGGGGTGTGCATCGATCAGGTTCGGGTCGGGCGATTAACCCGAAACCCAAAATATCACTTTTATCCTCACCCGATCCGACCCTACTAAGATGTCGGGCCCCTACCCGATTAACCCAATAAATTTCGAGCCCCGAACCGATCCACCCGAAATACCTAAAATTTAATTTTCTTTTAATTGATTAAACTGAATTTTAAAGTAAAATACAATTAAATACCATAAAACATTTTAAAAATACAACAAACCAACAATTTAAAAATTACAACAAACATATATGACATAATAATTAAATACTAACAACAATAATAAAAATAAACATCCATAAATAACACTAACAACAATAATAAAAATAAACAATAACATCCAATGAGTTTTCTATTTCCACCTCTGCAGGACATTGAAACGAACTATTATCAATCATACTCCCACAAGCTTTGATTTGAACATCACAATTATTGAAGTCAATTGGTAACAAACGAGCATTACTAACCAATCACAAATATAATATAAGCCATTATTCACCTCATAAATACTATATAAAGTTCAACTTGCCACAAGGTACATCTCATTGAGCTCTCGAAGGCTTCCATTTCTTTTTTTTCTCGAGATGCTAACTTGACTGTCAACTCTTTCTTGCTGAAAATCCACCAGTATTCTACTTTTCAGGGGTGCTCATTCAGGCAGAAATCAACAATAATAATAAATCAACTTAAATAATTTGGGTTTGAGTACTTGTGCTTCCCCTAGATATATGAAACATCCAATTAGGAAACATGAACAATTAGAGGGTCACTATACTAAGCCAGTTTCATAGCTAATACGGCCTTTTCCAAGTCTGTTTGTCATATTTTGTTGTTTCTTTGGTATGCTCACATTTGCACTTTAGGCAAATAGTATTTCTACTGAAATTCACGAAATCACATATGCAGACAAAGAAACTATTCATTAACAAAACTTTCAAATTAATCTCAATATTGCTTGCAAAATTCATGAATCCACACCTGCACATGGAAGCTGAAGAGATAACGTACACAAACAAAACAAATACCACCAACATGGTGCAACATTCATATCAAACATCAATAAACTGATGCAATATCCATGTCAAACACTGCCTGACTTTTTAATAACAGTACGTCGATGTATATTTACTCTAAATTATGCATATGAAAGATGGCAGCTCAAAACCAAGGCTAAAGCAATTATTTTCAGATATGAGTATTTATGTTTATAGATGCATATATAGAATCATGTTCCTAAAACAAGCTTCCTTTCCAACTAAAAATTAAATTTTCTTCAAATCATTGATCGCAAAAGCAATTGACAAAATGTTATTAGAATTAGTTGTGTCTCCATCTTCTAGGCTATGATGCTCCTCCTAAATCAATTGGCTAAAAGAATAGTCATGGTAACAAAATTTATGTTTTCCCTCTATGCTACAATCATAGGGCCAATTTTGATTTATAGTTTTTAATCCTCTGCCGATGCACTCAGTGAAAAAAAAAAGAATTGGTAACTCACAGCAAGCAATTCTATGCATCTTACAAACACGAGGGTAATCTCATTATATATAAATTATAATTGTTAAAAAATGTAAAACGAAAATTTAAGCTAATTGTTAATTAACACAATGAGATGCCAAAAGAATTAAGGGTCTGGCATTTAAATTACCAACCCTAACTCTATGTAAACTCGCATTCAATTTCTTATCAGAACAGAAGTAAATTTATGAGGATAAAAACGTTTCAGTCCAACGAATTCCAAGTAGACATAAAGGATAAAAACACTATGATCATACAAAAGTTTTGTCAGCAAAAAACTTAGGATTTTGGGATCAAAATGGGTATAAAGAACATGCTCATGCAAGAATCAAGAAATTAAGAAAAATAGATCTATAATAAAGAAGTTGAACCTGATGCCTTTGCTTCAATCCTTTCGCTGGTGATCACTGATCGGCAACTGGGTGACGAAGGCTAGGAGGCGGCCAGAAAAATTTAGGACGACGGAGACTTCAGAGAGGAGAGGAACGATCGTGAATTTAGAAGAGTAACTGATGAAGCGAAATTAGGTTTTTTTATTTATATAGTAAATCGGTCGGGTCGGTCGGGTCGATTTTTAAGGATTTTCTCCCCATCCAAACCCGAAATATTCACAATCCTCCAAACCGAACCGATCCTACCAACTCGATTAACCCCATCCGAATATGTCGGTTCGGTTCGGATTGATCGGGTCAGATCGATTTTTGCACACCCCTAGGTTGAACCCTATCAAACCGAGCGAATCAAGAACTTTTTGCATTTCTGGTTTTTTATCCAGTCCATTTTTAATAACATTGTAGAGCAGTGAAAGAGTAGTGGGCATTGACTTTGAGCATCCACTCTACAACATCACTCCGAGCTTCAGCTAGAGATGGGTTGGTTTCCAATTTTTTATACAGTTGATTTTGCTCTTGCTTTCAGAATATAGAGGTGAGCTCTTCATCTTCCCAATACAAATCTTATTCTAACAACACTGGACAAAACTCGTGAGTTTTATTATTATTATTATTATTATTATTATTATTATTATTAAAGAAACAACTATTTGCTTCTTCTTGTTCTTGAAAATAGTCAACATCTACAACTTCACCCTCCCAATTCTCCTCAAAGCAATAAAGAGCATCATTAAGAAATGAAGGATTTGCCATCTTCTTAAAAGAATAAGATAAAGTTAAGATTTTGGTTCATTATAGGGCAAATAAGAAGATGAATGATGAAGAGAGAGCCAAGGACACAGCTTCAACCATCTCTCTCTATTTCTGTCTTTGTCTCTGTGTGTGTCTGAAAGGAAAGAAAGAGGAAGAAGAGAGGCAGTAAGCAGGAGCCCGAGGATGTGTTTTTATTTGTTGGTTTCGAGCTAAGGGGATTTTTTTAAATAATGTGTTTTTTAAAAAATATTAGATTATTGAGGTATGTCAGATTTTATTTATAAGGGATGAATTTTTTTTAAAACACAGCAAAACGCTGCATTATAGGGTTGGATTTCGTGCTGTAGGTCCCAGACGCTCCAGTTGAAGACTCCACGTGGCATGCTTCTATTGAAGATGCGATGGCTGACTGCGTTATCAGCCATGCCATCCCTCTTTTCGCCACGTGGTGCGCAGTGGTTGAAGAAGCAGTGCCTGCTTGCGTGGTCAGGTACTGTCTACTCTCCAATTTCAAATGCTTCGTGATAATTCCATTGAAATTTTTAACTTCAGAGGCCTATATAAACTCCGATGCTGGATTTATTTGCATTCTGAAATAAATTTTATGTTATTCAGCTTACAGTTGTAGCATTCGAAGCAATTCTTTAATTTCTGAGCATTGAAAATTTGATTCACATGTAATAAATTTTTTTGTTACAATATTATTAAATTTTTAAGATCGACTGCTGGAACATGTATTTTTTTTGAATCGATTATATATAATTTAATGTATTAATGATAGTTGTACTATAATGTCGTTAACGAGATCGCAACTATTATAGTAACCGAATACAGAGATTTAATATGATATATTTGCACGGTCACATATGCACACAAGATGAATGACTTGTAATGATTCTTAATTGATGAAAAATAAATAAAATACAAGTATTATCAAATAATAATCAAGATGGATGGCTAAATGTCTTTTTATCATCAAGTGAAATGAAAATAATCGGTTCTGCCTTTTCTCTCCAATTTTCTTAGTTAACATGTCCATGTATAAAAAAATTATTATATAATATTTAAACTTAACAATTCAAAATCACTTTCGATTCAAATAGTTAACAATTTTATATTCTCTCTTCCTAAATATATATTATTAAAAAGCCTTACACCTATTTTTAGAGCTCTTTCCATTTTTCAATTCAAAAGCATTTAAATCAAACAAAATTAAATTTTGATATTTATGTAAGGGAAAGAGCAGTAAATAAATCAACTTATGCTCAAGTTAGTATTTTTTATAAAATATACATTATCCGGATCTATTTATCCGATTAATTCAAATTTAATTATATTGAACAAATTTATATAAAATAACTGCATTCTAAATATTTAAAAATACCATATAATCGATATTTAAATTCAAATCCTCCAATTATAGAAAATGGAACTACTGATTAAATAATAATTAAACCAAGATGAGAGAGAATCAATAGTTTCATTTTCTATATTATTAATATAATTAAATAATAATTTCATTTTTCAGTGTCATATATTATTATTAGAATTATATATAATAATGCATTGATGTTAAATCTTGCTGCATAGTATAAAGATTTAAATCGTACTACCTACATGTTTTATCAATCTCTATTTTACTATTGTAATTTTATATGAAGACATTTTGAGCAATTAGGGGCTTCCATTTGCTTTTTGCTATTTAGAGCTTGACCAACTAGCGTGTGCCACGTGACGGAGAAACAGAGGGATCAGCTGATAACGTAGCCATCCGTTGCATCTTCAACACGAGTGCACCATGTGAAGGAGAGAGATGGGCCCGATCTGCCGTGTTGGATAATGCAGCCATGTGCTGCGTCTTCAGATGAGTGAAGCCCACATCAGGTACAAGCAATCCAATCCTATAATACAGCAAAACGCTGTATTTTCGTAAAAATATCCCACATCCTCTAAATAAAATCTTATACACTCCAATAATCTAATATTTTTTTTTAAATATTATTTAAAAAAAATTCCCTCGAGCTAGTGAATTTTTTTTAATTTAATTTTTCTTTTTGTTTTTTCCCAAAAAAAGAAAAGAAAAATTTTTGTATAGAAAACGGAAATTGTCGGTGCCATTTTCTAACATGTGGATCTCACCTTATTTCTTCAAATCTGCCGTGTCTCCTAGCTTCAAAACTATGCCGTTTGCTAATATCGGAACGATGTCGTTTTGCCATGTATGGAAAATAAAACTATATCTTGCCGTTTTCTATGCAATTTTTAAACAAGTTTTGTTGGGTCCCACTTACTAAAAAATGGCACACAAAATTACCATTTTTCAGCACCCTAGATATCTAATTATTTTTTATGTAGCATCTGATTTCTGAATAATTTTTAAAATAACACCAAAAATAAAAAAAAAAATCTCTGAATAAAGGGTATAGAGTAATGAATTTTAGCTTCATTTTGGATGACTATTTGAATTTCTACTTAATTAGTGAATCAACTGATATATTTTTCATTATATCTAATAATAAAAAAAAATAGGTGAGAAATTTATTTAATGGGGATATTTGAGTATTTATGGTAATTGTATGTCGAATTGAAGGTTTTGTGTAGTTGATATATCGTTGGTGGTTTGAGTTTTATGGGACAATTTGTTTGATATTTTATAGTTACTTTGAATATTAGATTTGAAACTTAATATGAATCAATATAATTTAATTGTGGAAAATAATATTACTATTTAGTAGAATTGTATTTTTACGAGATTGCATTTTTAATATAAAGAACCTTTTTTTAAATATTATGCTTTATTAAGTTGGGATTTTTGTATTTTTATAATACAATAAATATATAAAATAATTTAAATTAATTTATGATTTTATATATAATATAAAATAATCATAAAAAATTAAATAAAATAATTATATACAAAAATTAGTTGATAATTATATATATAATTACATCTTAATACATATATATAATCCAATTAAATATAAAAATATATTAGTATTTATATCACGTTGCTAATGCAATCAAATATAACAATGCAATTATAATTTCATTTCATTACACTGTATTACATTTTATCAAATAGCCTAAAACGTTAGAATAATACATTGTTCTAAAAGTGGGCCTATAATGGCATTGTAACTTATGTCATTTTTGTGTAAATCCATTTATTTATTTACTTGTTATTCAACAATAAAGCAATAGTTTTAATGTTATTTGATGACAAGACAAGACATGACAATAGATATTCACTCCGTATATTATGTATTGGATTGAAACAGTATTCCATATCCATATGCATATACACCGCATTAAGTTTCAAGTAATTCACATATTATTTTTATTATTGCCAAAAGAATACATATATAATTTTTAAATCCGGAGCTTATTTTTTCTCATAAAGGTCCAATCTACATAATCCATGTCATAGCCCGTAAGGCCCATTCATAGCACAGAAGAACAGTAAAAAGGTCATGGGGAGGTTTAAGCATCCTGCACCAAAACCCTGAACCAGAAATTGTTCCTGAAGAATCCACCTGTTGGATTAAAATGTTATTTCGCTCTCTGAATTCTAAAAAGCTTCAATGTTTCGTTAATGGGAAAAAAGGTATTTTTTTCTCCTCTTCTTTTATACATATGAGTGTATAAAATCATTTCTTATTTATCACATTTAATTCTCATTTCCTCTGTGCAGTGGTTTCATATGATTCTAAAGCTCTTCCGCTTCAAGCCCTTTACTCCACTCATGTCGTCGGTGACAAACCAATTCTTGTAAGTCTTTTGCTTTTATATATCTGTTCATTATTTTGCTTTCGGAATCTGTATTTCAGTTCTCGATGGTTTTATTGTAATGTGTATGTGTATATGTGAGATTTTTTCTTAATTTTACAGGTTAGAGATTTTATTCATTCCGCACTATACCATCCTAATCATGGGTACTTCTCGCAAAGATCAAGTTCTGTTGGAGTTCTCCAGAGTAGTATTAAGTTCAACCAACTTGAAGGTGCTTATTTGTTTTATTGCTTTTTTATTTGGTTTCCCATTTTGTTGATTGTAAGTTATTTGGAGTTTTCTAAGCTTACAGATTACGATATGGGTTTTTTTCGAATTAATGCAAAAGCTTAGAACTAAATTATCTGATGATGAAGAATCTTTGAATTATTTCTGCATTTGTTTTCTATGGTGTTTAATACCTTTTGTTACCATTGTACATTTTATGGAATCTCTATAATCTTAGTTCTGTTTCAGAAATTGCATGTTGTACATTGGTCATCCGCACCAAATGTCCATTTATTGTCTAACTGAGAGGAAAAATGAAAAATACTTGGATTTGAAATTTTGCAACAACTCCCTGAAATTTAAAGAAAAACAATTTAATGCACCTTAAGGGGCCTGTTAAATAAGATCCAAGTTACAATAGCATGTTGGGTTTCTGCTACTTGATGTGCTAGTTTTGCATCTACTTGGATTACCAAAAGCAGTCTGTTTATTTGGAGAATTCATTGTGTCAACTTGGCTTGCTTCATATTAATGTTTATGGCTTACTTCTTTTAGTACTTCATATGATCATGCTTTTACTTGTCAAATTGCATGCTATTCAAAATGCTAGAGTTTTCAAAAAGAGTTTTGATTCTCATACATATTGCTTCTTTTGCATGAATAGGCAGACAAGCTTATATGAATCTCTTGGATAAACTCTATAAGCAGAGTGATGCATCATGGTTTACTCCAGTTGAGCTCTTTAAGGTAACATGTTCTATCTGCTTTCTTTACGGAAAAGAGAAATTTCACTTAATTATATAAAATTAAATTTCATGTTTCTCATTTTATTTTTCAATAAAGAAGGATAACCATTATTGCTTATGGAACCACAAAAGTGTAATGCATTCAAAGCTCTCTCTCTCTCTCTCTCGGTCTT
Source organism: Excoecaria agallocha (assembly GCA_037975025.1). Taxonomy (NCBI): domain Eukaryota; kingdom Viridiplantae; phylum Streptophyta; class Magnoliopsida; order Malpighiales; family Euphorbiaceae; genus Excoecaria; species Excoecaria agallocha. The sequence continues at coordinate 16,398,095 of CM075823.1, read as the reverse complement.
CTTTAATGAGCCTTTTCTGTTTATTTTCTTGTTCCAAATGTTCGTTGACTTGCATTTTTTTCTGTTAGAGTCCTTGGAATGCTAGTTGCATCTTCTTGTTTTGCTTGCTATCGTCTACACAGTCTTGGTTTTTGTGGCTTAGAGTTTGATACATGCTTTTATAAGTGTCAGCTTTTTATTGGACAGATCTTATTTTGTTATCAATGGAGGTTTTTACCTATGGTTGGCTGTCAAATAAAAACATATGTCTGAAATATATTTTCCAGGTTCAATCTAGTTGATGGTATGCACTATGAAGTTGAACTGGACAAATCTACAGTGTAGATAGGTCATAATTATTAATGTATCTGCCTTTTGTGCCTTTGTAGAAATGGGTAATGGAAAACCTCTATGCCACTTATTAACAAATAAAAATCAGATGGAAAAAATAATCTGCATATGTTTTGCTTTCTGGATTCTGATTTCGTGAACACTTTTCTTGTAGCCTTGGTATGCCCATGGTATTGCTGAAGCCCTACTGCGTACGGCTAACCTTTCAGTTCCACTAAGAGTAAGTTCCATCTTCATCAGTCAACCTGTTAAGTTATCAGCTGCATTCATTTCTATAGCTGTGCATTTGATTTGCATGCAGTCTTAGTTTTTCACCATTTGCTCATGTTATTCCTCAGTTCTCACAAGAAAGCTATTTTATCTAAATGGTACCTAAGGCATGGCACATGGATTATCTTGTTTTAGTTGAAAGGTATGAGGAAATGGTCAGTGCATTGATGTGGAAGTGTGCTGAATTTGTGAATGGGTGCCTGGTTTGCTCTTTCTGAGAAATTAATTGGAGTTTGAAGAATGTTTTGCAAATATATTATTGATAAATCTGCTGTGTCACACATTTACATAACAATGACCTCACAAGATCTTCCTATATTCTTTACTTTCACATTGTAACAGATTAAACATTTGACATTGCTCATGTTAATCCTTTTTCTTTCTTTGTCTTAAAAGCATTTGTAACATTTCTGACAGATTCTAAACTTTGTAGATATATATAGAAATTAACATGCAATCGAATTATTTTTGCACTACTCATGTCTGTTAATGCATTGAGATCACTTGAGACTGAAAATTGATCCTGCTAAGTACATTGTGCACTCAGATATATGAAATTGGTGGTGGATCTGGAACTTGTGCAAAGGGCATAATGGATTACATAATGTTGAATGCATTTGCAAGAGTGTACAACAGCATGACTTACACGTATGTGCGAATACCATTCTTTGATCTATTGAAATACATATATGATAAACTTTAATCTTGCATTTGTGCAGCATAGTGCAATCATGCTCTTGGGAAAGAAAAAAGTGTATTTTAAGTGTCTGTTTTTTGTGCAATGTTCTTCTAAGTTTGAAACACAGAAACTTTGAAGTGAAATAATTTTTTTTTTTAAGTAAATCACTCAACTTCAAATCACAAGAGTTATTTAATATTTATGCGGTGCTGGTATGGTAATATTAAATTAATCTAAAATTTATGTGGCATTGTATGGTATGTTATATATCTAGGCTTGCAGGATGCTTTTTGTCTGGTTTTTAACTCATGTTGAGTTTGGTGCAGTTCAGTCGAAATCAGTCCTTCACTTGGCGAAGTACAAAAAGAAACTGTTGGGCAAGTTCGCAGTCACTTGCCAAAGTTTAGAGTAGAATGCCGCGATGCTGCTGACCGAGGTGGATGGGGTATAAATTCTATAGTTCCGGACTTGCTTTTTTTCTCCATGAATGCTGACTAAATTTTAGTTCCATTAATTGAGTATGGGCAAGTCAGCCAAAAAATTCGAAATGCACATAAAGATTAGAACATTGCTCAGAACTGAAGACGCATTCTGATTGTTATTGATATGGTTAAAGTCATTGATACTCTCCAGTATCCTTTTTCCCTTGGTATCTTATGTTCAAGTTGTATAAGCATCAATGGTTTTGTTAAATTTTGAGAGCTCCATGGAAAGAATACAACAGAGCATACTAAATCCCATGAAGCAAGCAGCTTTTATTATATACATAAATGAGAAGCAATTCTTTTATTTGTATAATACTTGCTTTATCCAAGTCCTGCTTGTGGAGAAAGAAATAAGTTTGTCAATCATCTTGTTTCTTAACTACATTTTTAATTATGTATGTCCATTTCATTTTTCTTTTAGATATAGCTATAAAGATATTTAATTATGTAACTGTACCTTTCTTATTATCAATTTGAGCTTTTAAAAGTTAGAACATAAAAGCTTTTTTTGCTTTTCAAACAGGGGATGTGGAGCAACAGCCATGTTGGGTAATCGTGCTTGAGGTGTGTTCCTTTGTGCACAAAATTTTGCTATTGGAGCAATAAATTATGCTCCAAATTTTTGGAGATGATGGATAGTAAGCTACTGCTTCCTACCTACTTGATTTGTCATAAGAAACAATTCACAATATTTTTTTTACTATATTTGATGTATACTAACATAAGTTGGGATAGTGTATGAAGAATTGAAGCAATATGTTGAGAAACATAACATCTCCTTAGATGTTTTAGTTTATCAATTTTACTCTCTCTTACTGTTGGCTGTGTTGGGTTGGGAGGGGGGGAGATGTTAATGTCTTATGACTTTCTTGGAAGCCTGTTATGCACCTTTTTTTTTTCTCTCTTGATTTGAATACCATATGTTTTTAAGCACACAGATAAAGAGAGTCAGAAGTATATGGACTATAATCGGATGTGGGAGGATAAAAAAATGCTAAAGATAGAGCTCTATCTTATGCAATGGCTCAGTTAAGAGTTAATTGTTCATTCTTGGACTCCTGTTATGAGTGTGCCCTTGTAATAGAAATACTTGTAATTATGGGCTTAAAAGTTGTCTTCTTGTGCTGGTATTGTTTCCAATTTTTTTGAATAGAGACACTGTGATACAGTATGACTAGTTGATTGATACCTTTAACTTTGGGGTGGAACTCTTATCACCTGTGTCATATATGCCATTAGCAAGTATAATTGTGAATGCCAGCCCATAAATTCATAAATGTATATTTCTTTTTTTCAGGTTCTAGATAATCTTCTACATGACCTTATCTATTCTGAAAACCAAGTTTTTCCATGGAAAGAAGTTTGGATTGAGAAGCAACATGACAGGTAAGAAGCAGTTGGACACTGGCATTCCTGGATTACTTTCTCATTAGTGTGCAATTGATTTTTATCCTCTTCAGATGATGAGTATCCTATCGAAATATTTGATTTCCTCTAACTAATTAGCATGTTGAGAAACCCCACAATGGAGCGTAAACATCAGTGTAACTGCTCTCAATTTTTTGAAGCCATCAGCTAACTTTCAAGACAAGTTTTCAGCTGCATGTGCATGTATCATCTTTTCTGACATAATGCTTGTATTTTATCTGCTTAAATTTTTTCTATTAGGTAACAAAAAACTTCATGAATTTGTCCTTGTCTGGATGGTTAGAATCTTACTGTTTTGTGATGCTTGAATTTTTCCCACTTTAGCTATTGACACATCGTAGGCTTACATTTCTAAACTGAGCATTATTTTTTTGGAGCAGAACAGTCATCTTACTTGCAAAAACCACTTGTCACCTGAATAAAATGATCCTCAGAACTATAACGTTAAGCATTTAGAATTATAAGGCTTCACTTAAAGTTGGTACAGCCCTATAGTGTGTTAATTACAATTAATGAGGTTTCTGTCATCTAACGGTTATACAACTGACATGCATATATTGATTGCTTAGTTTTATGCATTTGCAGGGAAACACTCTCTGAGTTGTACATGCCACTTCAAGACCCGATCATTAAGCGGTGTATTGAGATAATGGAATTGGATAGTAAACAATCTATATCAAAAGCTAAAAGCATTTGGTCTAAAATCTTCCCAAAACCCCGAAGATCTTGGTTACTGACAGGCTGCTTAGTAAGCACGACTTTTCTCATTTTTATACAAACTTTCTTCTTGCTTTAATACTTACTTGGCCATGCAGAAATTACTAGAGGTGTTGCATGGGGTATTACCGAAGATGTCAATAATTGCCTCAGACTTTAGTTACCTACCTGATGTCAACATACCTGGTGAAAGGGCTCCTTTGGTTTCAACCAAGGTAATCTCATTATTTGTAATTATTTTGCAGTATTGAAGCTTTTCATATCATCATTTAGGGGTGAGCATTCAGTCGGTTAGGTCCAAAAACCGACCAAACTGAACTTGACCTAAGGAAAACAAAACCGAACAAACTTGCTAGTAATAACCGAACCGACCAAAAAATATTTTGGTCGGTTTGATCAGTTATTTTGGTTCATTAGCTTTTGATGTTATGAATTCAAGAGAGACTAATAAAAATTAAAAGATTACAACAAAGAATTAAAGAAGAAGAAGGAGAACAAAATGAAAGTAATCAACAGCCAAAATTATAGAGTTCAATGAAAATATAAAGAACAATCCAAGTTAATTCCATTCACAAAAGAATGCAAAACGTTATTTTTGCCTAAAGGATTTAGAATCCGCTACCCATTAGTAATCTTAGAGGTAAAATACATCCTTAAAAGAAAAATATAAGTATGCCCCTAGTGATAGATTGGCAGAAGAAAAGGAAAAGAAAATAAGCAATTTTATCAAATTTTTTTCCTGGTACCAAACAATGCGGTGACAAGATCTCTCAGTTTTCCTGGATTTTTTTAACCCACCAAAGGTTATAATAACAGTGAAATAACATTCAGACACAAACTATATTTTTTTGGTAGAAAAAGATATTGAACATTGAAAGGCCAACCAAAAACCAACAGTTAAAAGGCATATAAAGAACCCAGCATATCCAGGATAAAGAATCTCGTCTTTGCTCCCAATCCAACGCTTATCATACTTCTTGCAGAAACACTTCAATTAATCAACAATACAGCAACCCAGCAGCAAAAAAAGCCACTTAATTGTCTTTTTACTCTCAAAAATCAAAGGCTTTGGGAAATAGGGATTTGTTGTGAAAGAGAAGAAAGAAATTTGAAATCAGCATATATGGAAAATAGTGTAGTTTTGAGTTTAGTTCCGTCGGTTTGGTTATTTCAGTTTTTGGCACTCAGAAACCAAACCGAACAGGCTGAATTTTACAAATAAAACCAAACTGAACAGATCAAATTTCTCATGATTTGGTTCAGTTTTCAGGGTCGGTTCAGTTTTGCTCACCCCTATCCTCTTGTGTGTTTTTTGCTATTCTATGTTCAGAACTCATGTCAGCCGGCACATTATGCTTCCTATTATCTTATTGTCATGTTATAAATTTATGTTGCAACATCATTTGCGATAATCTAAAAAACCATAGTTTCATCTTGGGATTGGGCTTGGAGGGACCGGCTATAAATTGATGTGGCCTTTAGCAGTTTTACTTGAAGTGTGTATCTTTGAAGCTAAAAATCTTCAGGTGTGGTTTTTACTATTTGAATATGATAGGAGCAACTTAAAAATGAAATCATTCAATACCATTTACTTTGAGAGCAATCTAAGTTGGGGAGAAGATATACATGATTATGCATAAAATTGCACTACGCTCCATCTTATCTCCATGGCAATATCAAGTTCCTTTCAAGAATCCTTGAAAATTAAGACATAAATTATGTGTTAGCCCTTAAACAATGCTTATAACTTATAATAAGATTCTGCACATATATGCATCCTGGAACAAGAATTTTCTCGATCTTTTGATGTTCTTATTTTATATTGATGATATTCTCTTTTTATTTTCATTTTTTTGTTTTCATTTTTACTTAACATATTTGCCCTTAGTTTCTTGTTAGATGATATACATTCATGCCAAAGATAATTGATCCTATTCACTCTTTGTTCCACAGAAAGATGGCTGCAGCTCTGATTACAAAAGCTATCTGGATGCAAAGGTGTTCCCCTCTCTGTCAAACACACACAAACATGTGCACATTATTCCCTAGGATTTTTTTTTTTTTTTGATATGTATGAAATGTCTTAAGCTGGATCAATGGGATTTCCTGCTTTTCCTATGTACTTGATAGAAACTCAATCAATACTTGATGAAAGCCTGAGTGGTTACATCTATAAATTAGTTCCTGCTTTCATCAGACGGAAAGATAATTTTGCAGGACTATACAACTGAAAGCCCTATAATATAACCTGTGGTTCTCTTGTGCTCCAAGGTGCAATTGACAAAAGTCTATTGGATTTTGATAATTACTTGTAAATCCATTTCATCCTGCTGAGTGCTGGTAGCTCAGAGCCATGTGGATACACAGTGCTGCACACAGATCAAATGCTTGTGAAAGTGGGGCTGAATTTCTATCAATATTTTAATTTTATCTTGGTAAAATCTTTTATGTAATGTTCAAAATGAGCCCACAGTCTGGCTTTTACTGTGCCACTAATGGGAAATAGCATTCGTGATTAGCTTATATTTTCCTTTTTCTGCATCATGAAGGCTTACTTCTATTAGTACTTGTTGATCTCAAGAGGAGTCTTCTTGAAGAAAGAAAATCTCCTTGAGCATTTTTGGACATTATTCTTTTCATGTTGTTTCAGCTGATAGAATTATATGAATTATATATCTTTGCATATTTGTTTGATCTGATTCCGTTGTTCATCAAATCACAATGTGGGGAGGCAGATGAACAAATTTGACAGCATTAACTTATTGAAATAGGTAAAAGTCGGATCTAGATTAAGCAATCTGTGTGTTCATTTTTTCCACCTTGTAGTAGCCTCAGAAGGCAGTCCTTAACCTTCATTATGAGACTCTTCAGAATATATTCTGTCCAAAATCCCTTGAGTTGTTTAAATTCCATGTCCTTAGCCGCAAATATATTTTGGCCTGGTTTTGCACAAGCAGGGGAATATTAGGATTTAATGACGTAGTTTTCAGGCTCCAATCTCACCTCTTAGAAAAATAAATCAAAATTAGAAGGGAAAGAAAGGATAGGAAAAGGAAACCTTCTCTTAATTGTGTTTTGCAACACATTCAAATCATTGAGAGCTTTGCAGGTGGCAGTGACAGATAGTTGGTATTTCACATAATTTCACAAAAATATGAGACAAAATATTGTTACGTTAACCTGCTTACTCCTTTCTTCAAGTCACGTGCCTGTATCTTGCTAGGTGTCTTGTTCTGTGTTACATGTTTCTAGGTTCTCTTAAGAAACTTATAGTGACTGCAGGGCGATGCTGATATCTTTTTCCCTACGGACTTTTGGCTTTTGGAACGTATGGATCACTACTGTTCTGGGTGGCTGAAGCTGCAAGGGGACAATACATCCAAGCAAGGGAAGAAAAGGCGAACACTTGTTGTAAGTTCTTTCCCGGCCCCTTTATCTCCTCTAAAGTAGTATAAAAAAAATTGAAATCCATTGTAGTACTACTCCCTGGCAAATCGCCATTATTAAGAAAGCATCATTGCTTCTAAAATTAGCGTGTAAAAAATTACGAGCCATCCCATGTGTTGATCAGCTGATACTGTGTTGAGCTGGATATGGATTGAAATTATCTGAATAGCCAAAGAAACTTGATGAGAAATGAAAGAACTGGGTTAGGCAATGAAGACCTGAGCACATTTATCTTTTTTTATTATTTGCTTTATTATTATTATTATTATTATTATCTTTTTTTTTTCTTTTTTTCCCACGTTCCTCTGCTTTTTAGAACCTTAATATAAGCTTACTCCAAAAACACTAGTCACTTATTTCACTCGCTCAAAACTCCCTACATATGATGTAGCTGGACACATCATCTTTTATGGAAGAGTTTGGTTTGCCTTCCAAGACAAGAACGAAGGACGGATACAACCCACTTCTAGATGACTTCAAAAACACTAAATTTTATCTGAGTGCTCCGACACATAACATAAAATAGGCATCTTGGGGGAAAGCAGATTAGACAAATTTGAATCTTGAATCTGAAAGTGACATCCAGAGAAAGAAACAGGAATAGTATGGATGATTGGCTCGCATCTAGATGAAAAATGACTGTCAACATCAAGAGAGACGAGGGCATTTTCAAATTGATACGTTGGACTCCCTGAAACTATTTTTGTTTTGTTACCTAGACTATAAGATTGAAAAACAATGCAGTTAATTATTTGTGCTTAAAAATGAAAAACAATTGGCAGAATATGAACTGAGAGAGCAGAAAGTAGACGTCATCTTGTATTCTTGATTATTTTCTGTCTGAATTTGAGAACTTGTTATATTGTTTCAAAAGAATTACATGTTTGTTGCTAGTTGCTGTTTGTTTCAAAAGAATTGTTGCTAGTTGCTGTTTGTTTCAAAAGAATTATGTCTGGCAGTTGAACTTGATTAAATTTAATTCTTCAATCAGTTATGATTGATTTCATTTCCAAAGTGATGCATTAAAAATGAAGACAAACAGTAGCTAACTGGGTTGTTGGTGAATCCAATTTTCAGAATCAATGAAAGACAAGCTAATTAATTGGTTCAAAATTTGAGGGCTGAGCTGCTTTTCCCATCTAACCCTTCTTGAAGTTGAAGCTCCAGGCCCATAATTCCCATACTCTGCAAACGTTACGCCGTTCCTGTTTGTTTTTCTCATTAGAAACATGCGAACATTTTACAAGAAACCATTTCTTTTTTTGATCTAAAGAATATCTATACCCAAAATAATTGAAGAGGTAAAGAACTTACTCATGGCCAACATAACTCCAAGCATCCCAACCTCTGGGGTCTATCACATTTGAAAAACTTGATCTATAGAATATAACCCTTGCATAAGCTCTCCACGGCCTTCCTAAGTAGCTTGAACCTCTCCCAAACACATTGCATCCTTTGAACACAAATCCATTCCCGTCATTTGGGTTTGCTCTTGCATGTGCTGTGATGAACCCATTCCCAAGTACTTCTATGCTACAACCCTACACTTACAAATACAAGTATCAGAAATTAACCAAATAAATAAATGAATAGAAAGAGGCTCTGAATTATGGATCCTAATAGCATGGATACGAAACACCAAAATATATGTTAGGAAAGTAAATAAATTTTCTTTATGCAATATCTCTATAATAGGACAAGTGATGGGAGTATCACTACAAGAAAACTGTCAAATAGCTATAACATTTTGCGAGGAGAGCAATAATCATTGCCATTTATCAAGCAAATGGCGACGATGGACTATATTTATTGCCACGAGATACTATTTGCAGGGAATTAGCATTAAATGTCACTAATTGTCAATTTTCTTGCAGTGTATATATTAATATGTGGATTAAATACTCACAAGTAAATACAAAAAATAATTGACCTTATTGTATATGGTTAGAGATCAAAAGTACCTCATAAATAGATTGAACAGCACCAAAAATAAAATCCACAGTACCCTGAATGCTACAATCCTTGAAATAATGTCTGCCTCTCTCATCCCACAGAGTGTCTTGCACCCCCGTAAACCCACATCCGTAAAACGCTGACTTATCACCATAAATCATTGCCGCCACAGCAGGCACTATGGGGTTCCCATTGCGAGGAAAATTGTATGAATTCTGTTGGATCAAATAAAATTTACTCAGAATTTCAATTAAAAAAAAAACCAGAGCACTTGTAATAATAAAGTGAGTGATTTCTTACCACAAAGTTGATATCTTTAGCTATGATATTATCTGCTAAAGACATGAAAGTAGGGCTTTGTTCTATTGAATTATGGTCATTCCAAACAATATGAGTTCTTCTTTTGCCTTCTCCTTTGAATAGTATGTATGGCTTGTTGCTTGGGATCTTCACCTTTTCTCTAAATTATTTACTTACCCCATGAACATTTCTTTTATAAAGTTTAAATTTCATTTAAAGTACATAATAAAAATGAAATTAAATACAAAAGAATACCTATATACGCCAGCTTTGATATAGATACAAACCCAGTGCTTATTGCTTGAAGGAACTGAATCAATGGCAGATTGAACGGTAGAGAAATTGCCATGGCCTGACTGATCAACAAAGGTTGATAAATAAGGCAATGAAATACTTTTTCTATGCCATTTTCTACTTGAATTTAGCTTGCCATTGGCCAATGCTACTGAATGAGAACTACCCATCAACAGAACTATGAATAAACACGAACACCACCATTGATGCAACATTTTCTTAGCTTGCTAGAGAATGAGAAATGAAGAATAACTATAATGTATTTAATGTAAATGTTTGTATTATATATATTTATTTAGTCTTAGAATCTTCTGTACTAAGGATTTTGAAGGTAGGGGAAATGCAAAGACAAATTCTATTACGACAATCGGTTTGTTCTTTATCTTTTATAGCATCATCATACCATGTGAACGTATTATGACTTTTCTTCATTGCTTTTAACTTCTTGACGTGTATTATTTATGATGATTTCTTTTGCAATTAATTCTTTTCTGTTTTTATTTAAAAAAGAAAGAAAGAATACATATGATTTCATAGAATTCAGATCAGTCTTAAACTGATATGGAAACAAAGCACTGAAATCAAGAAACTTGTTTAGGAACAAAAGAGCCTGAAGATGCCAAAAGTCACAATTAAGAGAGATCGTGTGCGAATCCATTCGGGTTTTTTCTTCCAGGAAATGGATTTTCTGTACTGGAAATGAAAACCCTGTTGATCCGATGAGATTCCAATTCAAGGTATAATTATGATGAGAGCAGTGAAAATGATAGAAGTGGCCTTATTAGGAACTTTGCTCCTTTCATCATTACTAACAAAATCTGTATAATGAAGTGATGAATATTTTGAAAGTCAAAAAGAGCACATTTTCAATGGAAGATAATCTATATATACATAGAAATTATATATTCTTGATATTAAATTCCATAATTTAGTTTTAATTTTACCATAAGAAATTTTGACCGTTAGATATATTAATAGTACATGATTATAAAAGAACTAACGGTTAAAAACCAATGGCTAATGTCAACAATGGAGGACTATATAAATATATTGTATATATCTCTTTGTAATCTATTATATCCTCTAACAACATTATTCAAATGTGGAGATTAAGTTTGAGTTGTAAGAGAGATTCAGTCATTAGTGTCTATTCTTATAACTTATATATTCAAACGACCTTTAATAATTTTCAGATTGCTTATATCCTAAGTAAAGAAAAGAGTTTTGTATTATAACAAAAATATTATTAGTTAACTTCGGTATATGATTATCTTCTCTAAATTATTTGATTGTAATTCTTCACAAATAGGCTGTACAGTTATTCATGTGGTCTCATATATACTGAACTGACTTTTAGATTTACGAAATATATTTGCATAACAAACAGGATAATAAATATTTAAACAAATGTATTTAGCAAAAACATTGTCTTGCATATCTTTTCTAATAACCTAAATTTGGTGATAATAATCTATTATCCAGAGCTTACGGTTTCATGTTCCATTTCACTTTCCGACCAGAGTTCTTTTCACCCTTCTCTCACAATAATACTTCGTTATCAGTCACACAGGACTATTTAACCTTGCAAGATAGTTCTCGGTAATTCATGTGCCCCATGCTATTCAGGTCAGAGCGTAAGCTGGTGATATTTTCGGTTACTGTGCAGCACACCACTGCCTCGCCTAGCAAAACTAGACAAAACGCACTTGTTGCACTTTTTAAGTGGCACGTGGTAGCAAATAAGAATTTTACTGCACGAAATTTCGTTATTAAATTCAAATGGTTAATAAGTACAATTTTTATAACTTGAGAAATCTAAGTTGAAATGAGTAGTATGTTATTTTCATTAGATTCAAGTGTGTGATTGGTGATTGTAAACAACCGAGTGTGCAACACAATATTTTTATCAAGTAATTAATATGTATTATCACAATTAATTATTATATGAAAATTCAACTGATTTTATGGATCAAGAGAGAATAATTTTGTTTTCCCATCACTGAAAAAATAATAAAAAGTGATATACGACACAAAAGATTAATTAAGTGCCATAACTTTCCTAGAAAGTGCAGGCAAAATCTAAGCATAGGCACTGAACTCAAACCAAAAATTACGTCTTCTCCATCTCCTAAAGCCTTAGGCTTTAAATCCCCAATATATTTAATTTTAGGGTTAAGGTGGTAGCCCTGTGGCATGTTTGGTGAATCTTGGCACATTCAAGTTTTATCTAGCTCTTGTGGGTTTTTATTTCACTGCTTTAAAATTTTATCTTTAATTAAATAATCACTAAATGAAACAGTGCCTAAATATCAAATACGAAAAGTAATTTTTTTAAAAAAATAAATATAGCACTTTGTAATTGATCTCATTCATACAGAATTTTCTTGAAAAAAATACATACCAAATTTTCTAATTACACGTGTCTTTACAAATAATATTTTATACATTTAAAATTGAAAAAAAATAACCTATTACACATTTGAGATTGACAAAAATAACCTATTATCCACTTAGACTTGATAATGCACACATTACTTCTCAACGTTACTAAAAGCGTACTTATTATTATCATCACCAGAATTCTTTTTCAAAGTATGGTTTCTATTGTTTTAGAGAGTAATGGAGTCATTTTTGCCAAAACCATGTAAATTTAACCAAAAAAAATTTACACATAGTAAAGAAATTATAGGGTAAATAGATACACAAATATAATATGTGCAAATTGTAAAATTTAAATATGTAATAAATTATATTTGACAGACTGTAAAAAATCATTTATAAAGTTTAACATCCGACCAAGAAAAATCCTTTCGCACATCACCTCTCCAAGTTCTTTTATCGGTCATGTTTTGGGTACCCTCAAAAACCCAATCAATCCAGATTTACCTTAACATGAGATCAGAAAATTTTACACTTGGCACCAACTTTCAGTGCCTATTGTGAGATGAAGGATGACTTTTAAGAACAAAATTGTCCTTTTCCCAATATATTTTATTTTGCATCCACAATATTTTTATTGCTAATATGCTTTTATCCAAGACGAAACTATAATATAAAGCTTACAACTCTCAAGTCATTTTCTAAATATATCTTGGAATATAAAAATAAAACGTTGATGTTAATAAAAAATACTCTCCTACTTTCTTCATAAATGAGAATCCTCATCTCATCATATTGTAGCTGTCAAATTTTTGCGCTATCAAGAGCCTCTACAGTCGTCATGCATCCATTTCTGATTTCACATTTTCTATGTTCAGTAGAATTTGGAAAATGAACCAAGAGATTTTTGAAAACTCGATGTTATGCCTAATATAGGAAAAGGTACTACAAAAGAAATCTATATTGCAAGGGCATTTAAATAAAATTACTACCACAAAATATAAATCCACTCAAGAGAAAATTGCTAAAACAGAGAAAACAGAATTTTGGTTGAAATAACAGTAATCTCAAATATTTCATCAAAAAACAACCTTAGTTTGAAAATCAATATTTGATGGGAGCAATGACGTCTAGTTGGGTACCCAGCTTCTCCTCAGCAGTCTTCTCAGCTTTAACCCTTAGTTTTGCCAACTGCTTCTTTCTTTCATAGGTCACTTGGGCTCTCTCCTTTCTCTTCCTCTCAAGCTCCTGCAGGTAATAACAGCCAAAGTAAATATTCATCATATGATTTCTTATTAACAAAGAAAAGTTCAAACGACGCCGATGATATAACTTTGGTTTCTAGATTCATCGTGTTGACAATGAATACACAGCTCAGCTACATAGAAACTGAAACAGGGATCAAAAATCCTAAGCTGCAAACAGGAACTGGGATGAAAGCTACACCCACAATTCCTTCAAACATTTGCCTGCTAAAATCATACAGATTGTCTAATGTCTTATGAAACTAAAAATATCGGCTAAACATGGCATATAGGAAGCAACTGCTAAATTGGATACACAACGATTAATGTAGAAGGTTTGAATAGTGAAAAATTGGTCAGCATCACTGTACCTTGATGGTTTCATAGTGGTTCCATCCAACCTCGGATGAAAGCCTGCCCAACAAACAGTACTTGTGTCCCGCCTGAAGTCTCAACACCCTGAATTTTCCAATATCCACAAAGAAAAAATCAGAATCTAACGAAGGGAAACAAAAAATCAGATAGTGATACAAAGGCGTTGAATTCAAAAAAGACTCACTTAAGAGCATCAGGAATCACCATCCTCTTCGTCTTATCATATGGAGGTGGAACACCCTCATAAACCTTCAAACGTTCAAGAGCAGCCTCCCCGCGCTTAGTCTTGTGAGGGATCATCCTTCAAAGCAATTACACATTTAGAATACAAAAACAGTACACCAAAAAAATAAACAAAGAGGGCAGCTATAAATATTCATCTAAAACCAAAAAACAAATCCAATAACCTACACATAAAGATAGATTTAAAATCCGAAACAACATTCTTAAACTACTAATCAATGCAAAAAAACAGAATTCGCCCATCAATAAAAAAAAATCCTCAAACTCAAATTCACAAATTAAAACATCCAAATACGATCAATTTCCCATCAACCCAAACAAATTAGCAAAGCACATTGATTTAAATAGAAAGCATATTATCCTCAGGGCATAATACTTGAGCAACCAGGAAGACGAATATTATAGACTGAACTCAGCATCAATAAAGGTCTTTTAAAGGTCTTTTAACTTTATTATCCAAACTTCAAAAATATTATCGTAAATCAAACATGGGTTTTCTTCTCATTAACGGAAAAACTATAATAAATAAAATATATTGAGTATAAGAAATAAGAAGAAAGCTCACCCGCGAATAGTGCGCCAGAGGATCTTGGAAGGAGCACGAAAGTGGATGGGACCATGAGAAGGCTTAGTGTTCATGCGCTTACGCAAGAACCTCATGTACTTCATCTTCTGCCTAACCAATCCACCAGAAATGCAAATCTCCTCGCAGCTCACAACCACAACTTTTTGGCCATTCAGAAGCTCCTTGGCTAAGATGGATGCGAGCCTGCCGAGCATGTGGTGTCTTGCATCCACCACCACTCTCTTTGCACAGATTCCCGAACCCGACACCATTGTGGATGCGCTCTTTCTCTCTCTCTCTCTCTCTCTCTCTAGCTCAGCGGCGAAATGAGGTATAAGAAGAGAAAGATAGGCTCTTTAGGGTTTTTGTGGAAGTGGGTCAATGAGGGTTTATATGGGTTCGGGTTTGTGTGTAGTTAGGTTTTGGGCGTCAATAGTTAATTAAGAGCCTATAATCTCTAGTCATATTTGGGCTTGGGTTTTGTGAGTTTGGGCCATTGAAAAATTTAGAAAATAATAATGGGCTTCCTATAAAGTTACACAAAATATCCCTTCTGACCTTCGTCTTTGAAGTTTTAGATTTATCATTTTTTAATTTTTTTAATGGCAAAACTTAATTACCATTTTTGTTTTTAATGGGAAGACTTTCATTTTTACATATAATCCTATTTACTCTCTTGTTTTTCTTCTGATATCTCCACTCTTTTTTAATAGTTACCGTTGCTCATTTTATTTTCTCTGCAACTCTATTTTCCTGTCACTAAGGTGCAAAATCTATCCCGATTAATGCTATTTCTTTATATAGAAAATATAATCTGATAGAATTAAGAATATGAAATAGAGTGAAATTTAATACGAGATATATACTAAATTAGATCTAAAAGAAAAGCAAAAAACATCATCACTTTCTAGGATGCATATTCGACATGCTAATTCTTAATTATATAAATAAGTTTCTAGAAAACTAATAATAAAAACTGAAAATAAACTTTCACTTTTAAGAAAATTAAATTTGAAAATTAACATACAAGATACCCTTAAAATTCTAGGCATTAAAATAAATAAAACTATAAAATTATATTGTGCTTTTAATCCATAAGTTAGTTTTAATTTACTGTTTTATTGGCGGTGTGATATGTTTTTTTTATGGTATTGAGAAAAAAATTATATATAATTAATTAATTAATTGCAAAGGGTAAGGTACAAATTATTGATTAATAATTTTCTTATTTCAATATATATATATATATATATCGTAAAACTGAAGCTTTTGTAAAGGTTTTGGCCCAGTATCTTAGATTTAAAAAGTTATTTCTCTGTTTTCTTATTAATTCTCATTGAAAATTAATTATTAATCAATTTTGTTAATTAAAATAAAAAAATTATATATATATATATATATATATATATGCGCGCGCGAGGAATAAGTCCGAGTCTTCTTAGCCTTGACTGAAAGGCCCACGAGAGCTTCTACAAATTATTGGATTAGGACAAAATTGGAGTGACCAAAACATTATAAAACCACAAAAGCAGAAATGGGTGAAATGAATCAAAGAAAATGACCCTACATTTTTATGGCAATATCTGGCTGCACCCTAATACTACCAAATATTGATGCCTGACAAGTCAACCCACTGGCCCAGAAGGTACCGGACCTCGTTGACTTTTAACACCTCATAATTTTGTGCAAAATCATATTAATTGCATTTCCAAACAAAATACTATCTCAGAAACTGTCTCCTTTTTCTTCAGCTATCACACCCACCCATCATCTTCCCCACATTTGCATGTTATTATAAACGCAGAGATTAAGATTGGACATGGCTTCACATACATATAAAAGTCAATCACTTTTGTACTATTTTGTTTCCATGCGATAGTCAACCATAATCACACAAGTATAGTGTACACCATAACATTAAATTCAATTGAGATAAGGAACACTAAACAAGTTTCATACTAACAAATATTGTGAGGCACTACATAATTAGATAAGTAATTTGTGCAGATATTAAATCTTAAACACGAAAGAGTATTCAAAAAATTTTATGACGTTTCAAATTTTTTTTAGGTATAATTATTCGATGCTCAAATTCTACTAATTCAGCTAATTTGGATTGGCAACAGTCCGGCCTATAATATGGTAAAATATTTACTTTCAAATATTTAAATTTATTTCGTATTCAAAACTCGAATATAAAACATTTAATTAAAGGATATTTGAAAGGTAGGAGGTCAATTTCTAGAATGGAGGAAATCTAAAGGGGTATGATCCACCTTTGTATAAATTCGTTTTTACTTGCATCAAATAATTGCATATGTTTGGTCTATGTCCCCACACATGGACTAATTTTTAGTTATTATCTAAGTCTCATTTAGTAATATGCATCAATAAATAATTTTATATCCTTAATCAGTTGAATTTTGGAATATTCACTGAAAATGAATAATGTTATTTAATTATCACTTGTTTTTCTTCATATTATCATATCTTATAATAACCACATTCCACAAATACCTCAAAACAAACAGGCTCAGAATAATAAAATAACATTAAAAACGTCTAATTAGTTACAAATGTAAAAGTAATTAAAGCAGTAAAATTCTGATGGAGGAAGTGCAGAGAAACGTAAATGGGTGTTCACCAGAATCACTGTAATTCATGGTTCTAAAACTAAAGTAACAAACAAGTGTCTGTTCCTTTCAACAAAAATAAGGAATCCAATTGGAAAAAAAAAAAAAAGTTAATGATCAGAAAGATCCATATAGGGATTGATGAAAAATACAGAAGAAACAGCTCATCGTTTTGTCCATTTTAGACCTAAATCACAAGCTGCTGTTTGCATGAATGAAACTGAAAATCTGTTGAACCGAGCTCGCTATATCTTCTGCTGTGAATCTAGCTTCGCTTCCAATCTGCACACACAAAAATAATGAAAAAACTTGCTCTCACATTCATTCGTTAACTCGGTCTAGATAAGCATTTTCCAGTGAATCGAATAAAATTATCGATAACGCGAAATTTTATCTACCATTTTTGTAAAAATTAAAATAAAAAGATTTATCATGTAATCATATGAAAAAGAAAAGTAAGAATTTGTGTACCTTGACATTAAATGAATAAAGGACAGTTTGTTCAATGGTGGTAATGTTGGTGTGGAGAATATTAAGCTGCAAATCTTCAAGAGCTGCAATGGTTTTAATGAGTTGGCCAGGTCTTCTTCTAGAGAGAATCTTGATCATGGCATCAAATCCTAAAAGCTTAACCTCAACATCAGCTAAGCAAGATTTGTTCTCGGCAGTTTCTTCTCGGAGACCGGTTTCAAAATCCATGAGCTTGATTTGATCATCATTAGAAAGAGGTAGCTGAGGAAAAAACGGCGGCTGTGGCTGCTGAATTGCCACGGAAGAATCTCCCATTTGTCTCGAAGCGGCTTCTCCATAGAGCCGCCTTCTCTTCTGGGATTCTAAGCATTGCAGAAGCTGCTCTAATTCTCTCACAAACTCAATAGCTCCGCCAATTATCGAAGCTTGATCTCCCTGCAAAACAATCAATCTTGTTGTTAAATTTCTTGAATGGAAAAAGAAATGGAGATTTTGATTGATGAAAATAGTACCCTTTGAACATAAGAGCCGGGCATGAGAGACCTCAAAACTCGAAGATGTTCATTCATTTGTTTTCTTCTGTTTCTTTCAACAGCTATGTGAGTCATTCGTTGGCTCTCCACTTCTTCATTTGTTTTTACAGTTCTTGGTCTTTTTCTTTTGTTCTTCACCGCTACTTCAGGGAAAGGACTGTTCTTGTTTTGACCTTGATCTTGATCTTGATTTCCAACGAATTGAAGTTGAACGGATGTATTATCAGAAATCCTAGCTTCCTCTTCTTCCTCTCTAATTCCTTTCTCCTCATTTTCTCCACCAAGTTGAGAAGGAACCATTGGAGACTGTTCCTCTCTCGTATCATTCAAAACAGGAAACTTCAAGAAATAAACTGGATCAATCCCAGTTTCTTCCTCAGATAGCTTGTTTTGATTTAAGGCCAATTTAGGCCCGAAATCAGCAAATTGCATGACATCTGCAAAGCTTAACTTATCAAGAGAAGTAGAAGTACAAAAACCAGATGAAATTTGTTGATGAGGATGAGGATTATTGAGCATGTAATCAATGATTCCATTGTTGGTGTTGCTGTTATCAGAAGTTTCACCGATTCGCGGCTTAATGAGCTGATGCTCTTGTTGGTGGTGGTGATGATGATGATGATGATGGTCTAGTGAGTAGTCTAGACCAGTAAAGGTTGTCTGCAACAAGGCGAGCTCGTAATCAGAGCAATATAACATGGTTTAATCAAATGGTTTTTATGAACAAAAACATATATAAACAAGCTTTCAGCTATTCAATTACCGAGTAGTTGTCTTCTTTGTCCATTATTGCTAAACACACACTCATATATATGGAGATAACTTCTATCAAAAAACCCTAAAGTGATAGCTTCAATCCATGCAAGGACAAGCCCTAGTGAAATTTCCAATTGGGTCCTCCTGCAAGAAAAAAGAAAAATTAACACTTGCCAATTTACGTAGAGTAAATAAAAAAGAAAAATGACACTTGGATTTCATAAATAGTAATTTTAGTTTAATTTTTTTTTTGTATATAGAAAATGATAGATTTAAGTATATTGCGATCAGTTTTGTTATTGAGATGTCCTTATGTGCAGATAATTAAAACATCATTAAACATGTAATTAAGCATGATTATATATACGTATGTATATGATATGAAATGGAGAAGTTGCATGAAAATTAGAGAAAAAGGGTACAAGACCTGACAGTAGAATAAGACAAAAAGTGAGGTTAAGAAGAGGGGTGGGGTAGCACAGCAGCATCCATGGAAGGAAGAGGATATATAATCTAAAAATCTAAATTAAGAGCTGCCTTTGAGTTTGAAGAAAGAGAGAGAGAGGAGCCTCGTAGATTAATGTACACCTCAATTATCCCTGATATTTAAGTCGGTCACAGGCAACACCAACGCTCTACACCTTGCTTTTACCACCTCTTTTCATGATCCTAATTAAAGAGATTTTCAACTTTTAAACTTTGAATTTTCGTTTTTTAATACATGGACTATCAGCGTCTTTTGCATGTGATCTTCCTGCCAACTTTCTCATGTGACTCTCCTCAAACTTTACGGAATTTAACATAAATATGATCATACAAAAATTAAACAATATCCATTTACAAAAACTATATATGTAGATTCTAAATAAATAATTGTGCATGGGGAAGGTACGTAGGATTTTATTGACGGCGTCAAGAATTATCAACGTCAGATTTATCATCGCAGGTCATGCCACTGCAATATGTATTTGATATTTTAAATAATTTTTTAATTACCATTTTACTAATTGCAACCTCTAAATTGAACTTCTCAATCGACCCCAAGCAGAATTTTCAACTAAACCAGACTTTTATTTTCCATCAGATATTATGGCACCTACTAATTTTAAATATGTAAACAACCCAGTTTCCAATTGTCGAATAAATACTACCAACTTAATAGCTCGTCAACACTCAGCCCATTTCACAAATGTTCTGATTTGTTCAAAACCGAGCAAATTTGACAAAATTAACAATTTGTTTAAAGCTGACCACGTTTCGTAATTAAAAATTGGTCCAGAATTAACAAAGAGAACAGCATAAAACTTTTGAACTAATTCATCACCTATAAAGTATAAACGCCTAATTTAAAATTAACCATTACTCAAGAATTCAAGGGCCGACTTGGCCCATATCATCCTGAAAAATAAATGCAACGATGAGCTCACAAATATTGCCATTGTCATCGATGAAGATCACATCTCTTGACAATAAACATGACAAGCCAACTGAATGCAACAACAGAGAATACAGTCCAATTAACCAGACGCTGGTCACAGCCTTTCAAGATCCAAGAAGCGGAGGCTCAAGCATATCTGAGTTTCTCCCCCAGTTAAAAGCACCAAGCACCACAATTTCCAAGTGAAGACCATCAAAAAATCACTGCAACTGGAATCATGAGGTGTACTCAAAAGGCTGAGGAGGTTGGGGTTCCTCATCAACGGCCATTGCTGATGCAGAACCTTGTTGTCCAGTAGCAGAGCCACCAGCAGACGATACTGTGGATGAAGGTGCATCTATAAGAGAAAGAACCTCTGGTTCATTCGGTTTCAAGTCTCTTAGGAGGACAAAACCTGAAGGTGCTAGCTTCACTGGAGCATATCTGCTATCTTCCATAAATTTGATATATTTCTCCTGGGCGGGAACAACCCTTGCTGGGTTGGTCAAAATATCAAAAGAAGGTTCAGGCTCTGCTTTCTTCTCTGGCTGGCTATCAACCTATCAAGAGATAAAATCAACACATGAACGAATCGCGCAAACCATTCTCTGATAACAGCAATCAAAAAGCTTATATTAACCTGCATGGAATCCCCATCTTTCTCACTGGAGGATTTCTCTTTTCCAGCACTCGTTGCAGCAGATGAAGACTCCACTCCAGCTGCCTTTTCGGCATTTGCTTTCAGCTCTGCTTCTTTCTTGGCCCGAGCTTTGGCCTTTGCTGAGGTTGACAGAACTGCGGTTGGAAGCTTCACAGCAGATGTAGTAGTGGGCACAGTGGTTGGCTTTGGATACTCGAATAGAGAAGGTTTTGCATTGGATATGAAATCAAAATTTGGAACTTTTAAGTCATAGTTCAGCCCAATAAAAGCTGTGGGTGAGAATGATAAGCTTATGAAATAAATGAGAGGATACCAGTACCAAAACTGGCTAAAAACAGCTAGTCCAACTACTGCAGTGATTTTATCATGTTTTGTCTTAGAAAGCAATCTTATTGTCACATTCCTTCCACCAGCATCAAGTATTCCAGAAGCAAGAATTGCACCCATCTTGCTCATGGTGTCTTCATGCTTATCAAGAATTATCTTTTCCAATTGGCGCCTAAAAAAGGTGACATGCAGAAACGTCATTAACTTTTTCCAAAATATGGAGGTGGACAAAATACATTAGGATATCTTTCAGTGCAACAACATGAAAATCAAAAGAATAATGTAATACCTGAAAGTTCCAACACGAGAATCACTAGCCTCGTTCATTTGCACCATTACCATAGCCATGGCAATAAGAGCACCTTGACGAACAAAATCAACAACATCTGATGTCAAAGGTTCTAACAATGATATAGCCTCACTCATACCGGTTCCTGCACAGGAAATGCCCACTGCAAGAGCCGCACCATATCGCACGTGTGGGTTGTAGGACTCAGACAGCAAGGAGACTATTCTAGGAGTCTGCAGTAGCGTGCATTATGCAGTGAGATTTACCATAAATATAACACCAAAATTATTAAAAGAAAAGGAGCAAGAAGATGAAAACAGTATACTATTAAAAGATGGAAAGAGCACATGGTAACAAAAAGAAGGGGTAAATATTAAAAGAAAAGAGCAAGAAGTTGAAAACAGTTAAAAGAGTACAAGAATGCAACTCTAAAAGATGGACCACAGAACATAAAAAGGAGAGGCAAGAAAAAACCTGTTCTGGATCGGCATACAGAACAAATCCAAGTGCTAGAACCGCAGTTCTCCTGACATCATCACTCACATCTGATACAGCAAAGTGAAGAAGCTGACGGATGGCCTTGTTGTTTGCTGTACCCCGGTAGGCCAATGCCAATGCATACATGCCACCATAACGAAGTATAGGATCCTGATCACGAGTCATCTGCTCAATTAGTGTGTCCGCTTCTTCTTCTCTTCCGTAGACTGTGAGGGCTATCCCCAGTGCCAATCCCCTGCAACATATGACCTCATTATGACAAAGCGGACAGCAGTGTTGAAGACTCAGCCCCAATAAACAAGATTTAAGGCTCAAATTACCTAATAATCTTCTCATGTTGTGTCTCATGAGCATATGTAAGCATCTCTTGTGCTTTCTCACTTGCTGTTCCAACCATTAACAAACCCATACTGATCCCAGCAGCCTCACCGGCAACAGCACTATCAGTGTATAGAGCACTTTTGATGTCATCATATATATCTTCATCAGCAGTTCCTAAAGCAGCCAAACCAAGACCTAAGCACGCACCATGTTGAATAACCTGCAAAAAAGCATTCCCATATGAATTCCAGAAATCTCTCAACATCTTGGTTTAAAATAAAATGATAGCATGCTTAGACATTAAGTGCACCTCCACATTAGTGCTGCGAAGGCTATCACGAAGGAATTGTTTTATGCCCTCGCCATGGTTAGCATGAATGAGGCCCAAAGCATAAAGAGCTCCACCTTCTGAGTATGGACTTCCTCCACCACCAGATCCACCCTGGGGTAAATAAGGTCTCATCAGTGACCTTCCTTGTTGCAGGTGCCCTCTGTGGATCACACCGAGCCCTGCAGTGGCACTAAATTTGGCCCAATTTGTGGCCCTGCTCAGCCAATCCTGGTAACCGATATGAGCCAAAACAACTAAGTACAAGAAAAACAAGTATAAATAGAAGAAACAATCCAAAATATCAGGATCGATCACTCACCAGATTCTCCCTGAGGAATGTATCCACAGTAGTTCCAGCATGCATAATTGCATTGGCATAAATAGTAGCACTATGACAAACACTATTTCTCATCTCAACGGACTGCTTGATTGTCTTGAGGATAAGTAGATCCGATCTGCAAGCAAATTATAACAATTAGTATAATTCCTTTCAGCTACTACAAGGGAACAGCAACTACTGAGTAGTTTGAAGACACATAAAAGAGTTTCCAAACTTTAAGAATTCAAGCAAATAAAAATTGACATAGAAACAAACGCCTCACTTGTTGTGACTGTATAGAAATTGTAGAGTCAATTGTATTGACGTCTCCCCGGACAAAATTCCCTTGATCTTTGTCAGCCTCTCAGCATATATGGCTTCATTTGGATCCATTTCATGTACAATCCCAGTTGAGGCTGAAGTTCCCTCATTCATTTGAACATCCTCTGGAGCGGAAGAATTTTCATTCCGTGCAGGATCTGCATCACTAGATTTTGGTTGCACTGGCTCGGGAGCTTGAGTCTTTGGTGCTGAAAGGCGATCCCTAACATTTAAGAGAAAAGCTTGGTGTTCGTTCTCTACAAGATCAAAGGCGATCTGAAATGCAAGCAAAGCATCATCCTTATTTTGAGACCGCAGAAGCTTTTCCAATATGCTTGCTACACCCTCAGGTTCATCCAAGAACATGAGACATTGACAAATGCTGAGATAATCAGGAGAAGGAAGTTGTTGATAAACATCAACTAGAAGACGAAGAACCTGCAGAATTACCAACACATTATCAGTTTATGTTACCATTCTCTTTCAGTAAAATGCTAAATATTCAACAACCATGGCCAGAAGCAACTGCCAATATAATAAGCCATAGCAGAGTTGCTTCAGCAAAATGGACATGACACATATCGAATTATGAATATTTCAGAACATGATGTTAGCATCCATACCTGGCAACGATACTCTCTCCGATTTACGAAAGCATGGGAAACATTGATGCAGTATGACAGAGTTCCTTGCACATTATCACTCCTCGTTATTGCTTCCTTAAGTTTATCAAGTCTTCTACATTCAATTGCAATCCCCATGGCTTGTTGGTATTTTCCATCCATGATACACCTACAATAAGGAAGAGTGACAAACTAAGAAATGCATACAGCAGAGACATCATCAAATAGAGGAGTAGGATGAGAATTAGGATGCTTCCATACTTATCCAGCATTCTCTCCACAATTGCCTTTAGCCTGGGGTCCACTTCTGCTGTCTCAGCATTTGATTCAGCTGCCTTCCAATTCAGACTGGCATACTCATCTATAGCTTTAGCTGAAGACAAGTAAAGGGACAAAAATGTCAAATAAGCACACTAGGGAAGCATCACTGAACTTATATGCATCAACAACACATCTTAAGTGGTCAAAAGTGATCAATCTAAAAATGGTAGAATTTATAATATAGACAAAGTAGCACAGTCATATTTTCATGTGTAAATTTAGGCCAAGAAAAATTATTGTCAGTTTCCATGATCAAGACATATGCGGGGTTTATAAAAATGCTTACCAAGAAGTGTATGAACATAATCAGAATCCTCAGAAACATCAAAAAGCGAACCAGCTCCAAGGGCATATGACAAGGAGTCATTTAAATCACCCAGATAACAGAAAACCTGGAGGAAAAACATTAAGGCTCATTTAGAAGAACAGTTGCTTAAATTATATGTTAAAGTGAGCTACTTATATACTTCTTTCTTAGCTCAAAGTTTAAAACCTATACATAACTGAGAGAAGTAAAGTGAAGGAAGTCAGAAAAATATTTCCAAAAGACAACCCCCATTTACAGTCCTGCTCAATTTCCCTCTTTCCCCATTCTTTTGGATATATAATAATTAACAACTGAAAGGCACAGCCTCCAGAAATGGGAATCTCTAGGGAGACAGTATTCTAAAAATTTTATAACAACCAAAACTAATGGCACATTATTTCTCATGACATCCCTGAAAACTCAATGAACAAAGTCGCAACTCTAACATCTATTTTCACATGCATTTCATAAATAGAGTTCTAAAAGTGATAGCGCTAATGTGAATAGAAAGAAAAGATGCATTTGCATAAGCAATAATAAGATTTCTCCAACTGAATCCTACAAAGTTGAACAGAAGGTGAAGATTTGAAAACATACAGCCAATATTTTTAGACACACTCATCAAAGTAGGGTTATTCTATTTGTACCCCTCTTATCTCCTTGAAAAGGGAGGAGGGAAAAAAGAATTAGTCATAGTATAGAAAAAGAAATCAAAGTAACCTTTGAAGCAACCAGTGCAGCAAGTTGTCTCTGGTGTTGATCAAACTCCTCATCTTCATATAAACTCTCTCTGCATGACAAAGAACAATGAAAAAGAAAAAAAAGGTATGAACTCTCTCTACATTGCAGGGAACAACAAACAAGAAGAAAGTGGCGGTTAAGGTTTGTTAAATAAGCATCATCTACATCATCCCATAACTGCAATATAAGTTTCGAGGAAGAAATATGTGTTTGCATAAATTATGATCAGGCAATTATGCTCCAAATAAACTTGTTAATAAACCTTGCAAAACATAAGTAAGCTATTACTTGATGCCATTTAATCTTCAGATGGGCAAATAAAAAGGTGTGTGAGCTGCTGTATGTAAGCTCTCCAACTTATTTCTGGTGTAATCCTATGATGAGAAGATTAAGTGTGTAGGGTATTGAACTAAGTGGTACAGACTTCCCATACGATTGAATCAGCACAGTTCTATTTAACCTTCTTTTGCTCCTATATAAATTAAAATGAGAACGCTTCTAAACAATAGCTTGTCCAAATAGTTTACAAAATAGGCCCTACTCATCCCAAGAAATCTATGCATTTACTACCATTTGTCTGATCGAATAATAATAAATTGAGTTCTGTAACCATTAGTCAGTCCACAAAAGATCTTCCTAATCTGCTAGCTGAGCTGAAGTTTCTTACCAGCGCAGGTGATAGATTGATTAAAATTGATCAATCAAAGCCAAAAACTCGCTCTCAAACTCTTATTACTTAGGAGAGCAAAATGCAAAATGATAATCGACCTAATGTAGCTTCAACAAAAATGAGCAACATACACAGACCGGACAGAGGAGTGAATTAGAATTCAAACCAATAAGTTAATGTAAATAACCACTATCGCATTGCACAACAAGTTAATTTGGCTAGTTTCAAGGGGGAGGAAACATATACAAAAAATCCATTACTTCAACAGATCAAATTCAACTTAAACCCTAAATCCAGTCACAACAAAAAAACAAAATCCAAATCCACAATTAGTAATAAGGAACGTCAAATGGGTTATATTTTCTTGCCATGGTCTCACAAAAGTAGATCAAAATTAACAAAACCCTAAAACCCAAGTGAAAATTCAAAACAGAAAAAATAAAAACCACAAAATAGAAAGCAAGGAAAGAGAGATAGAAAGAAAGTTACATGAGAGGGACGCTAGTAGAGATCTCAGGCCAAAATTGATCAACAAATCGGTTTAGATTGAAGAGTGCGTGCTGTTTAAGTTGGGGATGAGTTTCATTTAGCATCGCCAGCAACGCCCCCGCAGAGCTGACCATCGTAGCCGCCATTGTTCGGGAGGCTAAGAAAAATACGTTTCGTGAACCGAGAGGAAATGGGTTATGGTGGTTTTGGCTATAAAGTGCGAGAGGGGAGTATGGCTTTGTGTTGAAGAGCAACAGAGGAAAGAGGAGCTGTTTCGGCCGATTAAAAAATCCAATTCAGCGCTTTTCTTCGATGACAAGTTAAATTTGTTAAGGGAATATATAAAACATAAACTCTATTATCTTAAAATAAATCATCACTGGTTCAAATCCTAAATATGAGAATGGGTTTCTAATATTTGGTAAAACAATTACTAAAATTTCTAAAATTCTATTTTACGTTATCTTATTTTTAATATTTTAAAATTTAGATAATTTAACTCCTAAAATGATAGTTAAAATTTAAAAATTTGATATATACAACTCAATAATTAGACTAATTTTTTGATATTGCATCAAATAGAAATTTAAGAATTATATTGGTGATAGTTCAAAATTTTCTAAAATTTTTTTAACTCTTATTTTAGGGATTTAGACTTACAGATCGATGTGATGCTAATATATCAGCATTCAATACTATGTATCGATGAAAAGTTAGGAAAAAAAAAAAAGGAAGGTTCGATAGAGTGAATAGCAACAAGAAGGCTCGTAGTTTGGGCCTTCTGGTCTCCAATCAGACAAGGCCCATTCCAATCAATGTAAAATTGGTTTTAATTACTTTCGAGGGTCTTTATAATTCAGTTTGTTAAAGTATTATTTTTCATAGGGAAAGAATTCATTTTGCAGTTATTCTGAGTACTTGATTGATATATCAAATTTATTACTGTCATAGCTATGTACTGATCATCAGTCACCCTCACCAATGGAATGGGTCTTATTGCTATAACGGTATTATGTAAATTAAAAGATTAATGGCAATTAAATTCACATGAAGTTCATCATAAAAGGGTTCTACTTTGAACTAATTTGTCAAGTACGGTACTTTTTTTAAATACTTAGCCGCGACCAATTTGCTAGAAAGTAGAAACTTTCCTTTTCATTTTATAATTGATTATAAATGCAGACAAGTCTTACAGGACCACTGCATCATCATAATTTAAACACCACCTTTTTCATCACTCTTATATCTGCCATATAGTGATTTCACATGGGTCGGAATTATGTAATTTTTTAAATATTTTTCCGTTTAAATTCTATTTATCACTAAGATTTATGACACTACTCAATTAAAAGTATAGGATTTTTTTTAGTAATATTTTTTATTGTAATTATATATGTCTCTTTTGTAATAGATAAAAAATAAAATAAAGTAACTCTTATCATGGAAAGGAGGAAATACAATGCCCCTCCCCATATGCAAATCAGGTCAACCTTCAATTTCCTACTACCATCACCGAGAGACTGCAAGCATTCAAATTTGGTAAAAATTAAAAGTGGGGCTATCTTAGAAATGGGGGCAACCCACCGTCCACCATAATGGGATAGAAAGACAAATCTGCCCTTCTCATTCTTCCATGCTCTAACCATTGAAGGCTTGAATTAGTTCACGGTGTGGTTTCATAGGTTTATTAGTCAAAGCCTTAATCAAGAGGTGTAAGATAGTTTCCTCGTTTAAGTCCATCAATGGCAAACAAGCTGTTAATGCCTACTTGAAAATTGGTAAAAACTTTACTTCTTTCCAAGATTTGAAATTAAAGACACCGAAAAATAATGCATTGAAAATTGAAGATTCTCCTTCTTTCCACTAATATTGTTTAAGCAGTAACATCACCCACTACCACCATAACTACCTTTTCTTAATCACCAACAAACCCTATCATTAGTATTTAGATTTGCCATCTGAAATGACACCATTTTCAGCTATTTCATTCTCTTAATTCCAAAACCAACTCATGTTTCTTTCACACTAACATGCTAATACTGCTTCTCTCTTTATCTGTACATTCCAAAAGTGAAGAAAAAAGAAAGCTCTTTTCTCCTCAAGTTCATATCGAAATCTTCATTTACTTGCTCAATTCTCTATATATGAAAAAGAAAATCCTTTTCAGCTTTGGAAGATAAAAGTAAATGCAAACTGTCTCTTCTATTAACAGTACAGCGGCACTTCAGGAATTTCAGTTTCTTAACAACTCCATCAAAATCATCGGCATCTTCAAAAACCTGAATATAAATTTGTAATGGCGGATTATTAAAAGTGAAGTCAGCAGACAAGAAAGTGCAACATGGTGCGTGTGACATGTGAGATAGTTAAGATTCTTCCAAATACATTCAAAAATACCAAAAAGGGTGCCCTACCATAACCACCACCAACCATTCTCACATGCAAGGTTAAAGAGACTAGTCGGTTGCAGCCAACTGCGTCATCTAAAGTTAAAAGAAAGATGTATTGTCTTACATGGAACAATAAATATATAAACAAAAGGGGCCAGGATTTACTTGTGTACAAGAGAATCGGTAGATGATAGAGGAAAAGACAAAGATGAAGAGGGGAAATGGGTCATTTTTATTCCAATAAGTCTTTCAAGAGTCCATCAGTACAAGTATTGACAAAAGGTGGAAGAAAATACAGTACAAACATGAAATCTAGAAAATTTCTGTACCGACCTAATTGACTAAGAAGCTAACCCTACACCCTCTTTCCCTTACCCTCTCAGATGATCTGTTAGACAAAGGACTTTGATGATTTGTATTTTGTTGTGTAACTTTAACCCCTGTTATGTTACAGACCATTAGTCTACACACTTTTGGTTTTGTTTTTGTTTCTTAATCCTACTTCTTTCTTTACAAGTAAAAGAAGGGTGATGGAAAATGGAAATAACACCATCACCATTAGAACTACCACTAATTCCTGCTGACTTCAAAAATCCTAAGCTCAAGATCAACGGAGAATTTTGCAGGAAAAGAAGTCCGGATGGAACTCTGTCTTCTAGGGGTCAAATTTTTCCCATTCATATCGTCCAGGGAGTGGCTTGTCGTTAACAGGGTCAAAGTTATACCTGCCAGGAAACACATATGGCTGCTAGTTAACCAACTGAAAAGCAATCTTGAAGGAAGGTAGAAAAGTAGATTTAGCATTTTTACTTCTCAATAAATTGTCTCTGCTGCTCTTCTTCAGCTCTGGTAAAGAACTCATCCATTTCATGTGCTGTTGGTATGTGTCTAGGGATTGAGTTTTGTATTCTCCGGTTAGTTTCAGTTGAGATAGTAGGTCTAGTAGTTGAACCAGGGGTTCTTATGGTTTCTGGGTCTCTGATCAAACTGCAAGGAGTGGACTCTCTAGTGCTCCTGTAACGGAGAAGATAAACATTGCACATGAGTAGATGCCGACTAACAAGCAAATGATATGACAGAACAGATAAGCTCAGCAAGAAACATAATTTGCAGCCAGATCAATATATGCTATACTTAAGCAACTTACAAAATACAAGAGTGATCTTATAAAGCGAACAGTATATGATAGAAAGAAAAGGAAGACTTAATCTAGATTCCCATCAAGAACATCTAACTGCTATTTTCACCATTCCCATCATCATGGGGTAGAACACAACCCACATATATTTCCGCAAAGGCAACAAGAATTAAACTATCACAAGCAGAATAGCCCATTAAATACCCTTAAAAGCATAAAGTAAAGAACATAATCGTGCTACAATAGTGGGCAGGGAAACCAATTTCTTCAATTCCACTATTGTATTGCCAGAGGAAAACTCCTCCATTTTTGGTACCAAACAATTACTTCCCTTCACCTTGTCACACTTCACACACGATATTTAATTCTTCAGCTAAATAAAAAAGAGCAATAAATACACAATATGAATTCCTCCTCAAAATGTTTGTTACAACTAAAGGACTCTCTCAAAGTATCCTATGTCCAAACACCCATAGCAAATTCAGGTAAAAGGTTAACCTCACAATAAGAAAAACAAGCTTAAAGCATTTTTGTATTCAAACAGAAAATGCCCAAATGCAATCACAATAATGTTGGAAAAACGCATAGGCATTTACTACTAGACAATACAAACAGATGCCTTCATTTTTTTAAATTAAATAATGCAAAGGCATTCGTGACTGAGAACCCAAAGATAATGACATATATATATAAATTAAAAAAATACCGAAGTTCAAAGAGTCTCCCAGCCAAGCAAAGGTATTCAACAATTTATATCAAATAGTTCAGGCACCAGCCTATAATGAGATTACAAGAGAAGTCCCAACAGCAATGAAGTCACGAGAATCTTACCGCCATGCAAATGCAAGTCGGAGAAACAACATAGAAGATTCATTCAAAAAATTCCAAACACAAGAGGCCACTTTTTGTTCAATGAAAATTCATAATATCAAAAATTGAAAACAAACGACAGTTCAATCACAGGGTAATTGGCAAAAAGAGAAAACAGGAATTAGAAAACAAGCACAGAAATGAAGGTGATGAACTTGAAAAATACCACATGGACTAGTTTTTAAAACCAAAAGCAGAGGAAGAAAAGAACCAAGGTATCAATTAAGAGTAAGCCATAAATTATTTCAAATACCAGGGGAAGTGAAAAATTATAAGTAAACGGAATGGGATGAGGGAACATGAATAGTTTAATTTTCAGGGAGCTATAGAAGTTAAAGGCTCAAAATCCGATTTAAAAATTTTCCAC
The DNA here is from genome assembly GCA_037975025.1 of Excoecaria agallocha. Classification (NCBI taxonomy): domain Eukaryota; kingdom Viridiplantae; phylum Streptophyta; class Magnoliopsida; order Malpighiales; family Euphorbiaceae; genus Excoecaria; species Excoecaria agallocha. The sequence continues at coordinate 16,366,593 of CM075823.1, read as the reverse complement.
CAAATATTGCACAAACAAATTCATAGCAAGTGAAATAGTACGAGGAAACTACAGGAACAAAAAAAAAAAAAAAGGAAACAGTTGCAAATTGATGGCCCTGACCAGCACTGAACAATCGCAATTTAATACAATGTAGGAAGTGAAAATAAACAATAGAAAATCAACACCTCTAAAAAGCCAAATTTTAATGTTAAATTAAATGTACCAAAATTTTCCTTATTTCTCCTCGGTTTTTAAAACACCAAAAGATGAAAAAACAAAAGGCCCCAGAGAAAAGCAGCAAAAACAGTGGAAGTACCCAAAATATTATACTGAACCCAAACGATGGAAGCTAAAATTAGTCTCAATTTCACAATTTCTAAGTAACCCACAGCAAATCGAACCCTTAAAATCCAAATTACTAAAAAAAAACTTGCATAAAAAACACCTTAAAACCCTAATATAACGACCCAAAATAAGCAAAAAAAAAAAAAGAAGAAGAAGAGTTGAAAAGGAACACTCACCTCTCTTTACCTTCAATGTCCAAAACATTCTCTCCAAAAGAAGCCTCAATACCCAAATCCTTGCTCTCATTATTATCACGATTATTATTGTTATCGTCGCTCTCCTTGTTACCTTGAATCTTTTCATTTTTATTTTCTCCAACGACTTCCTCTTTCTTCAGACCCGACTCGCATGAATCAGAATCCGTTGGACCCACCCGAACATTAGAACCCGCCATGGAATTGGGGTTAGGGTTATGCTCCTCTTTGTTGTGGCCCTGTTTTTGGCGTTTAGAATCATGTACAATAATGGGTGGCTTAACGAGGCGACGGCTCCGGAGCTGGATGTAGCCACCGGAGAGAGCCGGTGGAGGCGGCGGAGAAGAAGGCAAAGTGGCTTGACGTTGGAGGGCTAGGGTTTTGGCGCGTGTACGGACACCAAGGGAGAGGTCCATAACGGCAACCTCGCCTGTCGTTTTAGCCTTCCTCATGTACTTGCCCATTGATCTCTCATGGAGAGAGAGAGAGATAGAGAGAGAGAGAGAGAGAGAGAGAGAGACAAATTGGGAAATTAGAGAGAAGAAAGGGTGAGACAGGTGAAAGCCTTGAAGGAGGTTTTTTGCAGTCGGTGGTTAGCGAGAGAGAGAAGAAAAATGGAAGGGTGGGTTTGTGTTGGTACTTATGAGCGATTGTTAAAACTGAAAAGAGAAGAAAATGGAAAGCTTTAGGGTGCGGGCCATCAGGGTCCCTTATGCGTGTACTTCATTTTCTCCTATCTTTTCATAATATCACGATAATTTCATTTTCACCTTAAACTATACTTTTCAGTTTTCACGAGACGGTTTCTGTTATTTTTAAACCGTTTAATTAAATTTTGCATTTCAAATTGAGATAATTGCTTTTAAAAATTTTTCAAGATAGATAATTATTATCTTTAATCTTATTCAACTCTAAAAGGATAAAATTATCCGGTTTTAAATAAAATTAAAATAATGTTACAAATAGTTGTCTGTTTGAATATGAGTAGATGTATTAAAGAAATTAAAATTGCATTAATTTGGTAAATGTGGGTAGTAGGAGATTAAAGACGAGAAATTGAAAACTGAAAAAGATGGCCAAGTCATTGGATACCCTTTCCAAGTGGCCAGGTGGAAAGTGCTTTTTGATTATTTTATACGTTCCACTTTCTTTATTTTTCCTCGGTTTTTCTTCGTTGAGATGAAATAAGAGTTTGGCCAGACGGCCACCCCTACACTTCCTCACGTATTTTGTTTGCCACGCGCCTCAATTACTTCTGCATGCATACTCGTCTGACGTGTAGTTTTCACAATATCACAAAACTTATAATTGATTTTTCTTTTTCGTCTTTTTTTTTTTTTGAAAAATCATTTCCCGTATGTAAAAATTCTAAAGCAAAATTTCCAAGTCAAATTCCTTTGATGCATTTTCAGAAGATTTGAATCTCACCATATTCCAATCCCACACATATAGTTATAAAAAAAATGTGCAATTAATTTCTTTTACCAAAATGTCTCATAATTAATTGGCTTGTTCATCTATTCTATAAGAATAATAATAACATTTATATGAAAAAATTATAGGTTACTTCTATTCATTCGTCTAATTTTATCCACTACCATTCCACTATTCTACTTTTAATCAAAAAAATTACAAAATAAAATTTTTAATAGAAAAAATATCTAAATTTGCATAATTTAGCTGGATTTCAAAAAAAATCCTACCAGAAATGCTTATTGGCATATCACGTTACTCATCTCATCTAAGTGTATGTACATACATTAGCTCACTAACTGATATAAGTGACATATCAGTCACTGCGTTATTACCAATGGAGATATGCCATTTATAAAATATTTTTAAAATAAAAAATTCATAAAAATTTTACACATGATATCTTTTTATTGATCATAATATGACAGTTGACGCGATATTCATCCTCTATGGCGACTAATAAAGATTTTCAATAAAAATTTTATTGAAATCTTATTGATGTAATTTTTTAAAATATTTATGGAAATTCATATGTTTTTTATTGAAAAAATTTAGTTTATAACTTTTCAAAGTCTAATGACGTGACTGAAATTAACTGCTATTCATACCATTTATACCATCCAAAATATAATATTTAATATGAATATTGAGTATGAGTTGGAATTTCACAAGATAACGAATGGATTAATCTAATAGAATCACGCCAAGCCAATTATATATATATATATATATATATATATATATTATTTTTTTAGTTATTATTTTTAAGTAAAATTTAAATTTTATTTATTTGTCTTTTTTAAATTTTAAATGTAATTTAATTTTTTTTCAATTTATTTTTCTTTTTCAATAAAATTAGAATCGATCAGATTTGATAATTTAATTTTAATTACGTAATTTAATACTAAATTTAAGTGTATTTATTATTTATTAATTATAATAAAAATAACTGATAAAAAAGAATGGATGGAGTATATGGTAAAAGTACCTATAAATTTTCATACAAAATGTGAAGTTCTCAGGTGGACTCCAAATATATATATATGTATAGCAAAACTTGTTTAGATTTATTTATTTATTTTGAAACGGAGACTTGTTTTGATTCAGTTGATGAATATTTATGTTCACCGATTACATGGATAGTTAAATATCATTTAAAAAGCAATTTACCTATAATTCAAATAATTAATAATCTGATAATTTTTTTTAATTGATTAAAATTTAATTTTTAGTAAACATCTAAAAAATGTAATTATATATAAAACAAATAACATTTAGAAAATTCATTTTCATAACTTATGGGTTAATATATATCCTATTTTAGTTCACAAAATTATCCATAAAAGAGTCTAGTTAAAGCATAACCGCATAAGTTCTATAGAGGAATTGCCTAATGGGATAGTTTTCACTTTTTTGCCATAATTTATGAATAAACAGTAATTATTATATTCTTTTATATGGGAATTTATGACTGATTACATGATAAAAAAAAAAAAAGAATACAATAAGGAAAAATAGGATATCCGAATCTTAAAATAGAGATGCATGGGGAAAATGCAGGGTAAAAATAAGGCATAAATATTAAATAGAGAGTGAAGTGTGTTAGAAAGAGGCATTTGTCTGAGCATTTAGGATTTGTGTCCCCCCAGCTCTCGCTTTCTCTATTTCCATCATTTTCTTTACGTATTCACTATTCAATGTCACCCCTGCCCCCACTCTGTCCATTACTATTTATTATTTTCATTTTCATCCCTAATTATCTACGAATTGTCCTTATTTATAACATCCCATTAAGATGAATTGAATTGATGCAAATGGCAGACCTAACAATGGACAAACAAACAACCACTATTGCTATTATAAAAATCTGACCTTCTTTCAACTTCTCTGAATGCTAGAATTTGTACTCCACGTTATCACCTTTCTGCTTTGGCTATGTTGCCATTCTGTCAAATACCGGTGAGCATGTGAGATCATTATTTGTCTAGTTAGAGGGGGAAAATCAGAGGAAAAAAATTACAAGGGGAAGAAATTGAAATTAAATTAAACATGAAGTCCATTCTTCTTCATGTATGCCCTCACTTTTAGGTCACCTTATGTACTTGTTGAGACAGATTGACCGATTTCAGAATTATTGTTGCAGCTATTTATTTCTATTTATGGTCTTAATTCAGCTATCCATTTCATTTATGCCCCCCGATTGTTCATTAATGGAAACTATATTAATTTTTTTAAAAAAAAAATTGGATAATACCACTTAAACTGATTGTATCAATTTTTTTATATTATTTTTGGAAATTACATAACTGACTCAAATTTATCATTAAAATTAACGGAATTGTAAATAAGCAAATAAAAATATGTATGGCTGACGGATTAAAATTATCTAAACTCACCGCATGTTATGGTAGATTGTGTTGGGTTTCAATAGAATAATTAAAATAAAATCGTAATGGAAAAAAATTAAAATTCACCGGAATCCATGTGATCCATTTAATTCAAAAGAAAAAATATAACGGTTACCAATCTCTTAAAGTGCAGACAAAAATTTTTCAGGTGCTGCTCCATGCGAACGAACATTCTCTACTGGTATCCACACTCGAATGCGATGATCAAAATCGTCTACGATCTTAGCTCTCTTTTTTGACTGCTAGGGTCTTATTTTCTGTTGTGTTCTCGAGATTACAGAAAATGAATTTTTTTTTTCTTTACTCCAAAAGTGAATGCTGCCCATTTTTAATTTAGTATGCTTATATATATATGTGTGTGTGTGATCTAACCCTAATTTAGAGAGAGAAAATTTTAGATTCATTTTTCTAATTAAAATAAAAAATACTTTATTTATTATTTAAAATAAAAATTATAATATCAATTTTAAAATATTATTTCGAATTTTAATTTGTCATAAAATAAAATTCAAAATGTTCGAATTAACTCTTAGTACATTTATTACTATCTATGTATACGATCCAATAGGTTTATATTATGTTGACAATGAGTTCCAATCCTATCACAAGCCCACAAATCATAAGCGGTATCTAGTAAGACATTAATAGAATGTATTATAATTTTTTGTCACATGATATCTTGTTTGAACATAAGTTATGATCTATGTCAAACTTATATAACTCAAATATATAATTTTTCGATTAGTAAGTAAACTGATAATATCAAATGACATTAATCGCTCTATCAATTCACTTGAGTACAGCCATGCATTTCTTAATCTTACTTATCGATGGCCTAATAGATATCTATTTCATAAAAGAGTAACAAATTTCATCTTGATTATTCACTATTTTCTGCATAATTCTCATCATATCAAATCGTAACTTTTATTATTATCCAATTAAAGATAATATTTTATTATATTAAAACATAATATTCCCAATGTAAGTTACTATAATAATCACAGCTTTAAATATTTATAACATAATTATTATGAGATAACTGATAATATTAACCTATGTAATATCTTATAGCGTGTCTATCCAATATCTTATTCTCTAATAAGTATTTCCAAGTTTGATTTATATCGCTATAATTATTTCATAATTATCAATCAAACCCATACTAGCTTTAATTTATCATTATTCATTTAATAATAAATGACTAGAGATGGTTAAAATAGCATTAAATTGTTATTTATAAATATGATTATAATATAACATGGCAATAATATATTAATGTGAAAAAAAAATCTTATAAAATAAAATGTGACATTACGTAAAAGATTAAACATTTAGCTTAGGGCACAACCACTAACAGCTCAATACCATACCACCAAATATTTTTATTTGCTGACTTGAAATCTGGTTATTTTGTCAAGTTTAACATCGTAAATTTTAACTATTTTTTGGGGAGTTAAAAAAGATTGTCAATACTATCTTTCCGAGGGTTAAAAAAGAGTGTCAATTAATAATATATATGTGATTTCAATAAGCTAAGTGTTCTATTACTTTCAATGGCCAATTTAAATCAGGTACATATATAGTACAAAGAATAGTTTTTGGCCTAAAAATATATTTATTGGACAAATATATGCCATTTTTAATATGTTAGAGACAAAATTGATCATTTCCATTTTATAAAAAGGGTTTTGGATTTTTTTAAATTATTTACTATTCAAATTTATTCACGTAATTAATTTATATTTACGCTAAATATGTTGATAAAAAACAGCAAATAACTTCCGACTAATTATTTAAATATACTGTATATTTAGAATTCCAATATAAGATATCAAATTAAAAAGGAGGATTCATAGCATCCCATTTCACATGTTGGAGAGGCAAAGAGTTTAAAATTCATTTTATCTTTTATGCATGAAATAATATGAGAAGCATGTGTTGAAAAGGCTATTTTTCTATTATTTTATATAAATTATAATGCAAGAAATAAAGTGTCGCTAAAATATTTCTCCATTTTTGGTTTTTGGCAGAAAAATAACTCACTGTCAAATTCCTGAGATTGATTCGTCACGTTCTTTTCTTTTCTTGTTTTGATAAAAAAGAATTGGACAAATTAACATCATTTATTCTTTATAGCAGAGTTAGGATACACATTTTTATACTTTCTATCTGCTCATTAAAGTTGTTTTACTTTTTGTTGATAGCTGCAATTATGCTACGCTCTTTAATTATTTATCTTTAATTTAATGCTGTAAATTACTCCTATGATATTCCAAATTTAATTCAGTGTACATAATTGGACATTTAATTTAAGTAAATTCCAAATATATTTATAAATTGGATTATGAATGAACAAGTTTTATATAAATTGTTCATGGCATAATAATTTATATGGCATAAATGAATTAGATGAATTTAAATTGATTTAAAGATTGACTCAAACGGTACTCCATTTGATCCTTTTTTTTATATTAGGTTTGTCTTTTTCTATTCCCTTCGGTATCAATACATATATTCCGTTAGTTGATCGGTTAAATATAAAATATATATGGAAATGTGTTTTAAATATGTATATAATATTATCATCGTTTTAGATGTACAATGAACATAAGAAAATAAAATTAATTATAATTTGTATTTATCAATTTAATGCAATAAATTTTTTATATGTTGGATAATTATAAATTTATAATAATATTCTTAGCAAAACTCAAATATAGGATTTACTTTTTTCATGTAAAAATTATCTGCAAGACAAATGGATAATCTACCCATATGGACAAATTTGAATTAATTAATGAAGAAAATCATAATAATTAGGGATGAACATGGACCGGTTAATCGGTCCTTGCACAAAAAAATTAATCGGTCAATTAATACTGGTTTTTCAAAATTACTAATCATTAATCAGTCCGTTATATTCGGTTAATCAATCAATTGGTTTCGATTTTTCGGTTTGGTTAACCAATATTTTTCAGTTAACCATTAAAATTTATAACATAAAATTATATAAAAAAATTAGATAAAGTTTAATTCAATTTTCAATGTGTAAAGTAATTTAATATAAAAATTACGAAATAAATATAATTTATTAGATAAAATTCATGTTTTATAAATTAATAACTAATATTATAAAATAGATTTGATATTTATTAAAAATTACTATGTTTGATTCTAAGTTGATAATAACTGATCTAAAAGCTCGGTCTCACGGTCCACGGTAATCGAGCATATAGCTCAACCTGAACATCTGCAAACCGACTAAGGACTTGAATCACCTGAGCTCTCAAACCAGTTCATAGTTCAGTTAGAAACGTGTCCCAAAAATGCCTCTACCACAATGGACAAACAGTTACCGCTAACCTACGTTTTCCTCGAAAATCGCAAAAAATGATTTAGTGGCCGAAAGAATGGAAACTTCTTTCCATTATCTTCTGCAAATGCTCCAATCACTCCTATAAAAAGAGGAAAAACATGTATGAAAAGGTTCATCAACTTTTTATCATAATTTTACACTCTTACACAAGAATTCTAACTTAACCGTCGGATACTCTCTTGTCGAAAACCCACCGATCATTTGTTTCTTGTTGTAGATGATCGTAAGAGACTTGTCACATCTCTAACCTGTCATCATAAGTCAAATAAAATTTTGAATCATAATGTAATTAAATGCTATTAAGTAAAATATGAACACCAATATATGATAAAAATATATATATATAAATTAATTATATACTATATATAAATATTTCTATATAATTAAAGAAAATGATATAATATAAATTTAGTTTAAAATATTATATAAATTTTATAGAAAAATATAAAAATTAAGGTATAAAAATAAAAATATAATTTAAATATATTTTAAAGTATTATTTTATATAAATTTTAGAGAGAAATAGAGAGAATTGAAGGTATATATATATATATGAATCCTTTAACTTTTGACTAACGGTTAACCGGTACTTAAAAATTTAAACCGTAATTATTAATCAAAAATATAAAAATTAAAAATCGTAACTGAGTCCATCAAATCGGTTAATCGTAAAAATCGATTTGATTTCTGATCGATTTTGCGGTTAATCATATTTTCGATTTTTTCGCTCATTCCTAATAATAATTATAAGTCTATAATAAATAGCAATAATCAAGTTTAGAATTTAATTTTTAGCTAAAATTTGTTGCCTGAATCCATTTAAATTCACCTAAATTTTTGGTATTATCAAACAAATAAGGTCATAAATAAATAATATTTTTAAAATTGAGTCTGAGTTTGGATATTTTTGGATGGAATCAATGCTAAATGGCATGACTTGTTTTATGAAAGGGTTTGTGTAATTGTGTATATAAATTTTACTACCCAACATTGGAATTGGAACTGATATTAATATTATATACAGTGAGTTAATTTAATATTTGATATTAATATTATATACAGTGATTTAATTTAATATTTCCAAAAACATTCACCTGGTACAAAATAACAGAGTCACTCACACTTTGAGTTTGATTGGTGCATTTCTTTTGTTGTTTATTGTATTGACCAAAATTGGACAAATTAACATCATTAATTCTCATTGCACTGCACACCCTACACATTTTTATAGCTTCTTCTTCCTCATTAAAGTTTTTTAACTTCTTTCCTCATGCCTACTTTATTTCTTGGTCTCTTTTTTTTTTTTTTCCTTATACCCACACTCAATTTTGATTTAATTTTTTTTAAAAATAAAGCAGTAAAAAAAATTATTAATTACATTTTTCCGTTAAAAATTGAATAATTTAATGGCTGTCAAATGTCAATGAAGTTAATCGATAAAAGCCGAAAATTATCGTTAAGTTAACCGACTTTAATAACTTATTCAATTTTCATTCTATTCTATTTTATTGAATTATTAAATCATTACATTGTTTTCATTAAGTCCACACGTGATCAAATAGTAAAATAATCCACTATAGGCTAAATAAAACTTATTTGATTATTTATTTTTTTTTATGAAAAGAGCACTCATTTCATTAATTAATTTAAATTCTCAATTAAATTCAATATTACATTCTTTTAGAATGATAATATTATCTAATTAGAAAAAAATGAAATAATAAACATTACATTTTACAAAATCAAAAAATGCATTTTTCTTAGATAGTTTTTGTTAAATTGACACAAATAAAGAGTTTTAAGATAAAATTGAAATATTTTTCGAATCAAAATATGAAATAATCAAGATAAATTTAGAATGTATTTCGAATTTTTTAATTATTTGTTAATTTTTTAAGATAAATTAAAAAAAATATATTTTTTATGCAACAAAATATAAAAATACATATTTTAACCGTATATTTATGCATATTTTGATTTTTGAAAATATACGTAATTAAATAATGATGTGATTTTTTTAATATGATCCATTTTTTTAATAAATGTTTAAAAAAATAAAAAAATTGAAATAATTATTTTTTTCATCCCCAGATTTCCCATGTTAACAAACAATGTGTTAAAAGGTTAAAATAAGCATTGAAATCTAATGGCTATCAGGCAATCACCGACACAAAAATGGGTGCGATCCGAGTTTTGAAAAATAGATAGGAAACAGCAGTGAGAATATACGAGGGAATAGTATCAGTTTAGAAACTGGATACGTTTCATCTCTGGGGAGAAGGAAACGCCACGTCATCAGCCTGGCAAAAAGAAGGAAGTAGGACCCACATCCCACTAATTATTTAGGAACATACTCTAATCCTTATCCTTTTTATTGGCAGAAAGAATCTTAATATGGGTCCCTATGGACACGCGCCAATCCCATCTCTTTTTTGTGCTTCAGCTTCGCTAATCAATACTAGCACTTAATATATATTTAACATTAACATAACAATAAAAGAAAAACAAAAACATAATTTTTTTTAAGGGTTTAATATATATAAAAGTTATCTCCATTTGACTTTATAACTTCTTTCAAAATTTTAGTAATAATCTATTGGATATATAATATATATATAAATTCATCAATTTTATAAATAACAAATATAAATTTATATTTTTTTTAAAATAAATCATCTAATATTCAATTATATGGATATAATATTTAAACTATTGCTGTAAAAAATAAGTCTTACATGTAAAGCGTAATTGATGGCAATTAAAAAAAATAGATTGATTTTTTTTTATTAATTTTAATATAATTTTGTTTAATTTAAATATTGTGAGTTACATTATTGAGATGCTCCAATTTTTAAAAAATTTATATTATTATTGACAAAGTCAATAAATATGAATGGTCAATAAATGATAGTTAGAGTTTAAATATTTAAATAAATTACAAAATTAAGTTTAGGTGATTGTATATGTATTGAGCCTTTTTTTTATTATGTTGGATATATTTGATTTTTTTTACTCCTTTAATTTTTGTTATTTTCTATAAAATTGTCACATTTAGTTCAGTTTCAACAAATTAAATAATATAATCTTATTATCTTAACAAAAGTTAAATTAATTATAATAATCAAAATAATTTAAGTAATAATTAACAATAACATAATCTTGAATTGCGTCGTGGCCTTGCAAAATGGACTAAAAAAGCTTAAAAGTACAAAAAATCATATATTCTCCGATCACCTACCAAATAATCAATTAATTATTTATTTATAAACAAAAATTACTTACAATTATCTACCAAATGATTATTTAAGTAAACAAAAACTGCATCTTTTTTTATAACTTATTATTTTGAAAATTAACAATTTTTAATATATAATCCTCTTTTAGAATAAAATTATATTTATAAACTATTACAAAAAATAATTGAAAAGTAAATGTTACAACTAGCAAAAGAAGAAAGAAAAAAATGCAGAAACTTACCAAGAGAACAAAGCTTGAAAGGCATCAAGGATGGAAAAGGGGATGGGCAAAGACAAAGAGGGAGAACAACCGGATTTATTATAGGGGAATTGTAGTAAAAAATTAATAACCGAGACACATTTTTCGGATCAAAATGAAGTGATCATACAAACAGAAGCTTTTCAAAATTTCTGCCACTCCTCATAGATCAAAAGGAAACTTTGCTGCTGTGTTTGAAATCGCTATAAATTAACTTTTTTTATCAAGCACTGATAATATCGTTGTACTTGTCAGCGGTTTCCTACTGAATTTTAAATTCATAACTAATTTCTGATATGCAGTAATTTTATAATTTTTAAAAAAAATATATTATTAAAAAAATATCCCATTATTGAGTTTAATTTGCAGAAGATAATTTCCGCGGAAGAAAAAAAAAATATATATAACAAAGTAATGATGAAAGCATAAAAAGCCATTGTCGTACATTTTTGTCTTTGCGTGCAATTTGAAAAGAATACATATGACGTAATCCACATATTAGCAAAGGGTTTGGCCCCACAGACTCTTTAATCTCATTTTTTATAGACAATAAAATGTTACCAACATTTTTCACTAATCCCAATTTTTATAGACAATAAAGTGTTAGTTTTTATAATTAGCCTGCAAAATAAAGCGTAAACTATATAATTATGAGAGAGTTAATTTTTATTTATTTGCCTGCAAAATAAATTAACTAATACGCATGAAAATTATAGTATGTGATAAACAATTAAACATTGTGAGACCTAATTAAAAGGGGGTTTTACATAACTATACATGAAAAAAATAAAAATAACAAAAAATAATACCCTTTTCCGATTTTTTTTCAATGATACAACATTTTAAATTTTTAATTTCATTTATACAACTTTTTATTTATAAATACATAATTTTCTATATTATTAAACAAAAATACTCTACTCTCACTATCTCCTCCTCTCTCTCCCAATTTTCGAATCACCTGAGCAACATTCATACTTCTTTTGATTTCTTCTCTCTCCTGAATTGAAAGCTTTCCTTCCTTTTTCCGTTCACCTCTGGCGTCAATCAAAAACACGAGCAGCCCCGTGAGCTCCTAAAGACAAGGCAATTATTTCATTTTCTTCCGTTTTTCCTCACTCGCCGGTGATAACCAGATCGGAGATAGGCGAGGCAGAACATTTTAGCACCGATTCTGGAGAGACCAAATTGCTTGGGGGCGAGTGACCACCTCCAACAGATTCTTTACAGTCCAATCTTTGTTTGGGCTGTGGTGGCGTTTCTCTGGCGAAACTCAGGTGATCGAAAACCTGTGAATAAAATATTAATTGTATCGAATTAAACTAAATTTGAAGGAATATGGATGCGAAATGGTATATGCCTTACCAAAAGTACTTCTCTTTAAATTCTTCAAATTAAATGTACATATTAGGGAAAAATCTTATATACCGGTGAATTTCACTTCCTATCTTATGAATTTTGTAATTGATGCATAAAGATTAAGTGAGTTTGGTTGCAACTCAGTGATGTTTATCACCAATAAATTTTTGATGCATCAAGATTAAGTGAATTCCATCAATTGTCCCTTTTGGTTGCAACTCGGTGATGGTTATCACCAGTAAAACATCTTTCTTTGGTGTCTCTTCAAAGACTGCACCTGTACTGTAATTGGTTTGCTCTCTTTTTAACTGTGTATATTAATCTTGCAATTCATGTATTTCTTTCTTTCTTCTTATCCTTTATCCTATGCTCTTAATTCTTTGGATTCCTACCTGCCTCTCGAACCTGACATATGAGAAAATATGACTTTTTCATGCCTTTTATATCTTTTAAATGATAAGAATTTTTGGATATACAGTGAATCGTCAATTGCAATCAAATGCTATTTTGTGGTTGGTTTTTTGCTAGAATGATATATATATATATATATATATATATATATATATATATATATATATATATATATATATATATATATATATATATATATATATATATATATATATATATATATATATATATATATATATATATGTATATATATATATATATATTCATTTTGAAGATGTAGAAAAAGGTGCAGTTCCAACACATGTATTTTGGTAGAAGCCCACACTGTTCACAAGAATGTGGGTGCTTCGCCAATGTATTAGATCACTTGGCAAATTCCATAAAACTTAGGCATTTATATATCATTGTAAACATTGTGTTCTCATTTTCTTCAAGGTACGGTTTGAATGTAATCAAAACATGTATTGGAGTTGGCAATGACTTTCTGCACGCTAGATAATACGATTGCAATTCTTGCTGTCAAATTGCGAAAAGGGTACGATTTAGAAGCCAGAATGTGAGTAGAGATGCATATGACATGCATGGAAAAAGCGAAGGTATGTAACTCGAACTCATTAAACTTTAGGATTGCTTTTGAGTATATGAAATCCATTTTGGACTCATTTCACAACACGAATTGATGAATTTACCTTTTGGATTTCTTGAAATGGAGGCTTTAGAGTCTTGATTTTGATGCATACTTTTAAAAATAATATATTTTTGTCTTAAAATTGGATGAGCAGAAATTTTTCTAAATAAATCTTCCTTAACTTTACAGTTGACAAAAGTGGAGATGTTAGCTCAAGTTTAGTGATCACAAGACAAACAAAAAGAAAAGGCAAAGTAATTAAAATATCAACTTATGACTCTAAAGAACACAAAAAAAAGGTAATTATTTTTTTCTGTCTTTATATCTAAAATGTATTATATTATGTAATGATAATATAAAATTAATATAATGTTTAACAATTTTTTTTGTATATTATCTATACATAGTGTGTATTTGATATATATATGGTGTGTACAAGGTGTGCGCAATGTGTATACTTGTTGTATACATAGTGTGTAAAAGGTGTAAACACAATGTGTACTTAATACATACACAGTGTGTATACTTGCTGTATACACAGTGTGTACAAGGTGTACACACAATGTGTACTTAATATATACACAGTGTGTATAAGATATACACAGTATGTGTACTTGCTGTATACACAGTGTGTACTTGGTGCACACACAATGTGTACAAGGTATATACAATGTGTATATGGTGTACACACAGTGTGTTTATAGTGTACACACGGTGTGTACAAGGCGTATACAGTGTGTGTACTTGTTGTATACACTGTGTATATAAGGTGTATACAGTGTGTACTTGTTGTACACAGTGTGTGTACTTGATGTACACATAGTTCAAAGCCGGTTGCAGTAACCAGCCACATGGATTATTTGTATCCCATGGAAAACACAGTGGCTTTTGTTGTCTCCAAACAATTGCCTTTGTTATTCATCTATATTGTATTCTTTCTGAAACTTAGACTATTGTTGATGCAAAAAAGACAATCGACAAATCATGCTTATCTCTTGTATGTAATCAGCTTGCAATGATGATGCGTGATGAGTATCCAATGGATCCGGGAGAATTTTTCAAAAACTTAAAAGAATGGTGCATCGTAATTTAGGAGAGGTGGATGTTGTTATTTTTCCTGTTTCAGTTTTCTTTGTTTGTTGCATTGGCTTGAATAGTGTAGATGTGATTGCAGAAGAAATTTAGACTACACTATTTTAGTTGGTGTCGTGAGCTATATAGTAGCTACTTCATTCACCTTGATGTTTGTGAATCAATACTCTAAATGTGTATATTAACATTTCTCTTAGTAATTAAGCATTTTGAATTTGATAGCATGTTACTTCCTTTATATCTTTGTAAATAAGCAAAAGTGGGTACGTATATTAAGAATAAGTTGTATCTTTGAATATACCAAATATATGGCTTTGATTCAAGCTTGGGCTATAACACTCTTATGCTTGCTATCTGTAAGCATTTTAAGAAAGCAAGAAATAGAGGGAGTACAAATTTTATTGACTAACCTCATCTTGATAGTCATTTCTTCGAGATACTTGCAAAGTTCTCTGTTTTAATCCCAAATAAGTCAAAAGACATTATATGTTTTACTGTAAACTGGATAGATTGTGTTATGGACAAATAACAAACAGAATCAGTCCACCCTGCACATGGGAGACAAAAGTGAATGAAAATAAGACCAAATGACATGATCAACAGACAATATGACTGGCATAGCAAGCAAATGAACTGCCATATTTGCTAAGCGCTTAATCCAAATAAAATACACATTCTTAATGCAAGAATTAAAGTGGTTGCAGTATCAGATAACGGAACCAAGTTCATCAACTTGAAATACATCAAAATTCATAGCATTAACGGCTTGTGAACAGTCCATCTCAACATCACTATCATGGAAACCTTCAATTGCTAACCATTGAAGCAGCTCCCTCAAAGCACAAGCTTCAGCTAGAACAGGAGGAACAAGACCTGCATAAAAACTGAAACCATAATGATCCCTAGCAATACCTGTAAAGCCACTAGTAAAATAATTAATTAGTGCATTATACACTCAAATAATGCCTTGATGCAACACTAGGATGCAAGACCAAAGCTGGCAATCAATTTCTGCTACTTTCCAAGAAAATCTCTTTGAGGATTTCTCTTTGATGTTCTCCTCAAGAATTATGCTACCAGTTTTGAAAATGCAAAAGTATTATCTTTGAGCAACTGCGAAGGCGGGTCAAACTCTACCACTTTGCCTGCACAAATAGAAAGATTGCAGCAATAAGCAATCAATATTAAATTTCTAAAAATGATAGATTACACTCTAAGCCTGAGAAGCGAGCTAGTAGCAAATTATTTTAGATTACCTTCATCAAGAACCAAAACCAATTCATTGTCAATGACAGTGGGTATTCAATGTGTAACAATGATGACAGTGCATCTATTTGTTTCTTCTCTAATTGTTGCCCGAATTATATTATCAGTCGTTGTATCAATAGAAGCTGTGGCCTTATCTAAAACCAAAATTCTCCTCTTTTTTAGAAAACACTCCAGTTTTCTCCATCTTCAGCAACTGTGTCATCCCGAAGAATTTAAAATTTCATATCAAGAATTCCATTTTCAAGATTTTTTTTCAAGAAAATAAATTTACTGTTTTTCTTTCTACTCAATATATATATATATATTTTGTATCTATTTACAGTCAATGGCATCCTTTGAGTATTTTTTTGTATCTATTTACAGTCAATGGCATCCTTTGAGTATTTCAACGACACCTTAGGACCTGTCAAGACATCCAAGAAATTATGGATAGAAATAAGACAATTGCCATTAGTAAATTATTTAATCATAAAAAAAGGAAGCAATCCTACTACAAAGGTAGTGACACGAGACCAATTGTTTAAAGGTTCGAGTCCAACCGTATGGTAACCCTCAGCAACCATAGTGAAGAGAAAATATGTAGATGTCAAGTAATTGAGCAGAATGAATGTAATAGAACTATCGTTGATAATATATCATAATAGAATTGAAAAACTGATAATATATCATGAGAGGATTGAAGCACTGACCTTGTGGTTGGACAGGCGGTTTTTACATGTGGAAAGAGCAACAAATCGGGGATTTAAATAAAAATAAGATTAGTCGTTTTGAAATTCTATTTCTGTTGGAGATTGATAGGACTGCACAGTAGCATTGTATTCCATAAAAGTGTCATCCAACTTTATCATCAAAAACCACAAGAGCAACTCAACTATATATGTTCTATATAAGTGAAGTTTATATTATGCAAGTAAGCTTAAGAGAAAATATACTGGATTAATTTTACAAGACTGTGGCTTGTAGGTATAAGGCATGAGAATAAATAAAATGCAAATCCTTACAGAAAGGTTTCCAATAAGAGATTTTGAACACTTCTTTACAATAATTTCAGATATTGTCGAAAGGATATAATAACTAAAACATCCAGCCTATGAAAGCAATTATCAATCTTCTAATTATAACACTTCAATTATTATTTAAGAAAGAGTTCTCTTGGAAATGTTGCATATGACAACACCTAATGCAATGCACTCATGCAAATCCAAAAGGCCAACTACTTCCTATAAAACTACCTACATAATCAACTCGGAGTAATAACATTTCAAATTTCCTGAAAAAAGATTAATGTTATAATGCTTTGATATTATAGTATTATCAGCTATTCCTATTTGATTTAAATAAGAAAATCTCAAACCATAATTCTCTTAACTAACAACTAGTTTGAATCATACATATCATTATCGTACAATTTTATTAACCTTATCAGTGCACAATTAATTACTAATTGTACCTTAAATAATGCATGTCAATTCCTTTTTCACCATTGTCATGAACAGAGCACATGGTCGGTGATGGAGGCTCTCGCGGTGGTCGGTCAAGGAAGCGTCGGTGTTGATCTCCAGATGAAAACAGCGATTCTATGGGCAGTGAAGATTTGGGCAGCAATGCTTGTCCGATCACCTCCCTAATGACGGTGATGTAGCAGCTAGCCGTCATAGAAGTCGAAGACAGGGTGACGGCGAAGATTTTTTGGAGGTCAAAGATGGGGTGGCGGTGATAGTTGCCGGCGATGGACAGCGAAAGTGGGTGGTGGTCGCGATGGGGGCGTTGCTGGTCGCTCTGCAACGATGAGCGGCCCTCCCCTGTTAGATGAATTGAATCTCTTTTTTATCTGTCTTCAAGCAAGCAGAACAAGGTTGGTTTTTCTGCCCTTTTTTTTCAGCCAATCAGCCTCAATTTTTTCTTGAAATTGTTTCTTAAACCATTGTTAGAACAACAATTTTATTTAAGTAAAAAAAAAATTGTATTTATGAAAATAAAAATTTTAAAAGTAAGATTTATGAAAAATAACAGAGAGAGTTGTATTTTTTATAGAAAAAAAGCTGGCATTTGGGGTAATTTTCTCTAATTAAAAAGGATTAAAAAGCATAAGGGGTGTTTGGCTGCGGTGAAAAGCAAGTACATCATAAGATTAAGTGACAGTGTCGTGAAAAATAAGCCAGTGAGAGATGAATATGGAACAACATGTTCATGTTTGTGTCAACGTTTTCCTTAGACTGGAATTAGACATACGGCATGCACATCCGCACGTGAGCTAGTTGACGTGATTCGTTTCTCACTCATCCCGATTTACATCTTTGTATCGTGAGAAACCTTGACTTGGCAAATTTCGAATCACTTGATTCACGTCTTCCATTTTAATTAACTAGTCGAATATATACAAAAAAAAAAAAAAGATAATATATTCTGCAACGTCATCATAAACTAGACATTTTGTTGAATAATGTATTTTTAAAAATTATTTATAAATTTGAGTTGCGTTAAAAATTATTTATCAATTTGGAATATAAGTACGAAATCGTTGTCATGTATAGCGATTTTATCAAAAAATTATAGGCGGTCAGAGATAAATTTTTCTGAAATCGTTAAAAGGTACAACGGTTTCAGATTACCACTGACAGTTGTTTCAAATTTTGAAACCGTTATACTTTTCAGCAATTTTGGAGGGAAGAAAAAAGCAAACTCCCATAAATAAATAAATAAATAAACTAGCTCAAAGAAAAATCAAAATTTCCTCAAATTCTGTGCTTTCGCAGCTAAAACGTTTTCATCACAAAAGTCTTTTAAGTTGTATTTCAAATAAAAATAGATTAGTTGTATAGAATATGTAGAGAGTTGAATAAATTATTGAATTATCATATATATATATATATATATATATATATATAAAATGATAAAGTCGCCTACACAACTGGTTATGTCTTTTATTCCAAAACAAATTAACATTTGGAGACTGATGATAGCCAAGACATTTATCCCTGAATTCGATTAGACTCCAATAATTAAACTACTCAATAGCTAAATATCAAAATAAAATAATCGTAGTATGTATTACCTGTCAAATAATTAATATTTAGATTGTTACAACTTTCAATAAATATTTATAATTCTATTCATGACTAACATAAAAAAAAAAACACCATATATAAGAGGTAGAAAGACTTCCAATTCTAAATATAGTTCTTACGATCTATTATCGTTTCAAAGTTATTTTTTCTTTATTAATTTAACTATCAAAATATTTTTTATCGAAAATTTATTAAATATTTTAAAATTTCAAATTATTATAGAAGTTCCATATATTAAAGTGTTATCAAATACCTTTGATTTTAGTCATGATAAACTTAATTAGCATGGCTGAATAACATTTTCAGTATATTGGCATGTTTTACCGGATCACTTAAATTCTAACGAAACTCCTGTCTAAATCATGGCAACTTAAAACTATTTCTCCGAACTATCTTAATTTTTGGGAAAGTTGTAAGGAATAATATTCATCTGATAATAAATTTAAATGTCCTCTGATATATTATATTTGTACTAAATAAGATATGTTTGTCATATTTTTATAATTTCCAATAGTTTACTCAAGCTCAGTTATTATTATTTTTTTTTATCTATTTCAGGAGAGAATCTCAAATTAAATGTTTAAGGAAAATAATCCAGATTTATAATTATGATTAAGCTAATTTCAAAATAATATGGATTATTTTATAGCGAAATTAATTATTGGGATATAGCCAATTAATTTGTTTTATTGACAAATAATATAATAGTATTTATAAGGGCAGGGCAAAAAATATTTCAACAAGGAAATAATTTAAGGCCAAAATTTTATACTGAAACCGCTGACAGGTACAGCGATTTCAGTACAAAATTTTTATGCGCCTCCAACATGAATATGATAAAATCACTACATGTGACAGCGGTTTCGTACTGGAACCTCAAATTTGTAAATAGTTTTAGATAAGCACAAAATGTGTAAATAATTATTAAAAAAAATGTCCCCATAAACTATTAGGATGTCAAAATATTTATTTAATCATAATTAGATAAGCATTAATATATTCTTAAAATAAAAAAAAAGTTAACAAAATAACTGAAATTCATAGCCAGTAATATATATCCACTGTCAAAATATATACAGCAATTTTTTGGTATATCTTATTATCTTTAGTTTATAATTTTTTTGGTATATATTTACAATTTAAAAATTTATTAAATTATGTTTTTTAATCCTTTTTAATTGTTTTATAAGTTGCAATTTTATTAAAATTTATATTATTTGAATTTAACTATTAGTTAAATGAATAATTATATATGTGAGGTCCCTACTTATATTCTAAGATATTTATTACGTGATGTTTATTAATATATGTATTTAATTGATGATATGATTTTGAGATGATTAATTACATTTGTAGTCATCGAATTTCGATATTTATAATTAAATGATCATAATAAAATAATTTATAATATAAAAATTATTAAAATTTTATTTTATTTCAATTGACATAAAAATGACCGGAAAATTAAATTTTCAACACCAAAACACCATGCAAGCATGCCATATCATCCGTTAGCTTACAGAAAAAAGAACAAAGATTAAATTAATCCTAATATATCTATTCCTATTTTCTGTCTCATTCTCATCTGCCGTCAGGCTAATTCGACGAGGGATTTGAGTTAAACAGAAGAGAAGGTTGGATCAACTTCATGCCAGAAATACGGAGACCAACAGCTTCAGTCTAAACGGACGGAACGATTCAGAAAACTTTAATAAATGGATTCTAATTCCTTTTATTTGACTTTTACTCTATTTTTACCGACAGTTCGTACCATAGTTTATGCAATTGCTGCGAAACGTTCGAGTCTTCCTACCTTGTAACATGTTTAAATATCATTTTTCTGCATATATGACATGTGCAAATTGGATAAGATCAAAATTCTAACATTAATAGACCTTAATAAATACTTTAGTTAACGAATTCTTTTATTCAATTGAGTTTTTTCTTTTTTCATTTGTTTTGCTGAAATTTATTTTATTTTTTTATATTTTAACTTCTTATTTATATTATATTTTCAATAGAATATTATTATAATCGGATTTATTAATTAAGTAATAAAAAATTTTATAATAATTTACATTAAATTCATGGATCAATTCAAATTTATCCAATCCATTTGGATATTGATCCATTTATGACCAAATCCATTAGTAATCCATCCATTAATGACCCAACCCAACCTTATCCAACTTGCCCATTTGCCACCTCTACTCCTAGTAATATTTTTATCTCTCTAAAAAACATTTTCCTTTTATTTCTCTCTCTAAGTTATCTGCTAACTTAACCATCAGGGTTTTTACTTTAATCCGACCGGACGCTCCTTTCCTTGCAGATTTCAAAAGACTTTATCCGATTGGATTTCTTCTCTTGCTTTCATTTTTTTATATTTTCGGAAATATCAATAATTAATGGCCCAATGAATTTGTTTTAACATAACTCGTTTTTTCCCAATTTTCTTTATTCAGATAAATAATTTGCCATGAAATTAACTCTATTTATCCACTTAATCAGAATATGGTAGGCGGATGATACATATAAATCATGTGTTCATATCAAAAATTACATTTTAATCTTGTCATTAGTACATCTGAATGAATATTAGAAATAGAATGAAAGAATAACCGATTCTTGATTCTTGAAATAAAAATAAAAGAACTATCAGAAAGAGAAAACTTCCAAGTAAACTTGTTGTCTGTCAATACTTTCACTAGTTTATTGCATCTCCATTTTACTCCAAATTCTCTTAAATATATTATTACCCTTCGAAAATTTATTTCCTTAATCATATTTAAAAATCAATTACAATTTTTTAAGGTTGCTAGATCATTGCTATAAGCTTAATCATCATATTTCCCTATAAATACTCCCAAAACGAAGGCCTATAATGCACAAAGGATACTACCCATCCTATTATTACGTTTAAAAGACTCATAGACTTGGAAAATAATATTATTAGAACCCAAAAGATAACTTTAAGTTAGAAGAGTTAGATTTAGAAACAAAGGACCTGTTTACTTACAGAAAACTGCTCCAATTTTTCAGAAAAACTTTCTACAGAAAATAAAAAATAAAGATCATATTTATTTTTATCAGTTTTCTAAAATAGAAAACAAAAAATAAATTTTTCAATTTTTCAAAATAAAAAAAAAATTGAAAAACTAATAAAAAATGTTTTCCAAATTTTCTAAATAATATTAAGACACACAAACACACACATATATATATATATATGCGTGTAAGTTTTTGTATATGCATACATACATAAGTATATGCATGTGCATGTATATATATATGTAGTACATGCATACATATGTATGTATGGATATGTATGTATGTATGTACGTGTATATATATATATACAAAAAAAATAAACACTGCAGTTTTTTATTTATTGATAAATAAACGTATTTTCTAAATTTTTTATGGAAAAAAAATATTTTAATTTTCTAAAAAAACAGAAAATTATTTTATGTAAACAAACGCAACCAAAATATTCCACCAAATTTCCAAATCCAACTGCCTTTGTAATTTTCCGGAAGGTCGCCACGACCACTCAAAACAATCATATTTCCAATGTCTTGGGCACTCCATAAACCTTGTGTTAAGGTCCCACAAATTCAACACCCTTTAAACTGCAACCTGCAACTAAAGGAACCTCACACCAACCTTATTACATATCAAGAGACAGAAAATTCTGAAAATCAGGAGAAATCCAATATATATGGGATGAATTTTCATGTTATTGTCCTTTTTTCTCGAAAAATTTGGGGTCAGCAAACCAAAGGGCCAGCATACTTTATCAGCAATTATTTCCATATCTTCACACATTTATCGTGACTTGCAGATGCAACCATCCCTGTAGGTGGTGATTGTGATAAAGCTGGTATTACACAATCATGGGCAGGAACTGTCATGCATTTATTCTCTGCCATGTTCCAGAGCTCCAATGACTGATGTAAGTAATGGACAAAAGGAGGGAAGAAACAAATATCAAAATCAGTGATCTATAAGGTGCAGAAATTACAGTTAAAGTGTTTTGATAATCGTTTTCTACTTCAAGAATTTGTCATCAATGACAGAGCGCATACCATGAAAGGAAACCATTTTGTTTCTATGAACAAAAGATGCAGATCATTCAAAAAGTTGATTTTTATAAAATGAATATAATAATTTTCTACTGTAATCAACTTGTGAATGCTATATGTTGATTGATTTGAATAAATGGGCCGTTTAGTGTACTCAACTAAACAGCATCACCAAACACAAGGGCATAGCATATTTTCCACTCTATATCTGAATGCCATTATAACTTGTAGATATTATTACATCACCATATAAAAAGAAGTATCACCTGGTAGCCTCCAATGACCAAGAGAGTGGAATAGCTTGGATGGAAAACGCATGAATGGAACTTGTTTCCACTGGAACTAAGTTCATGAATGCACTCTCCAGAGGACAATGACCACACTCGGACAGATTCTTGACTCACAGTTGCCAAGAAATCTCCATTTACATCCCAACAAACAGAATGAACCTCTGTGGGGTGACCCTGAGAATCAAAGAAATCATGCATCATATAGGTTTGAACATTGAAAAGTATATAACAAGGATTTTTCCTGCTTATTTTGAGCATCAAATTTAAGACTCATACTTGTAATGATCGTGTCTGTCTGTCCGTCTCGACATCGAAGATGGATACAACATTCTCTGCTGCCGCAGCTAGTAGATGACCAATTCTTGGCTGAAACCTAACTTGTGCAGTACCTCCCTTAGATATGCGGGTGCAAGAGTACTGGTTGATGTTCCAGAAGCGTATCTCATTGTTACCATCACATGAGCAGAAAAGGTCATTCTTCTTAGGATGGAAGTCAAGAGACATTACATGGGAGGTATGACCAGTATATGTCTGCAAGGCATACCTTGGCTGCAAGAATAAGCTACTTTTAGTGACTGCAAAGTGTAATCCAAATAATAAATGACATCTGGTGTGATGTATAGATCCAAATTGTACTGGGTATGGGTGTCTGCATTTGTGCATAAAAAATATGTAGATCTACATAGTAGGTGATATTATGTGTTTAACTTTCAACAAAGTAATTGATAGCTAAAGATTTTAGATCTTTCAATAACAGCTAAGTGATGTTCTCTCCATCGCTTTAGTATATTTTAGCTAATTTCTTAAAAAAAATACTTTTTCAAGGAAAGAAACTCAGTGAATTGAGGAAATAATGCTGAATGCATGTTCAGAAAAACAGTGAACTAACACCAAGGAAAGAAAGAGAGATGGTAAAAGTCCAAGGTATCATCTAGCAGTACAAAGTCAAATAGTTTCAAGGGAAACAAAGACAGCCACTAATTATTCCCTGCAATTGATATACATATCGACAGAAGAATGAATGAGTCTTTCATAAGAAAATAATGGAGGTAGAAAACTTACTTCTGCAGCATCCCATAATCGAACGGTTGTATCGAATGAAGAAGTAGCCAGCTGAGTAGTATTAGGTCTGAAGCGAACATCAGTAATTATATGGTTATGTTCTTCAGGAATGCATTCTGTTTGCAGATTCTCCATGTTCCAAAGCACAACCTACTGACATGAAATCATATGCATCCACATAGTCACTAATCAATGAGATATCAACCATTAGTAGTTGTTTTCTTTGCCGCTGATAGCAAGGAAACTAAAATGATTTTGTCCCCACAATGTGTTCATAAATTTAACAAACTTTGCAATGGTGTCTTCTTTAAGAAATTTTTTCAAGATAAAAAAGAAAGTTTTCTAGAATGATAAAAACAATTGCTGGTGTTACATTAAGATTTTGGGACAACAGAGCACACAAATGGTCTTAAATAGCATACAGCCTAACTTTAATAAGAACAGACATGTAGCATGTACATGTATTTTTATATCCTGGTAATTTCAATATGATTAGCAATATGCACCTTCACAGTTTTTCATGGTTTCTTTAATATAGTGGTTCATCACGAATCAACAGACTCCAGCACAAGAAGTAAAAACTAGATGATTAAGCAACTTGTAAGCAAGTGAGATAGTATGTGAATAAGACTCAGGATATGGTTGCCAATATGGCAGCAAATCGAGATACATAATGCAAATCACCGAAAAAAAGTTTAGGAAAATAAGTAAGATCTATTTGAAGTTGGTCTCCCCTACTCCCTCCTTACTAGCAGACCTTTCAGGTTCCTTGATGCTAACAATTTTCCACATCTATACATTTAATCAAGGGCGGATCCATGTACATGATAAGGAGAGAAATTGCCCCCCTTAAATTTAAAAAAATATATATTTTTTTGCCAAAAAAATTTGGATAAAGTTCCATAAATATTGTCCTAATCTCTGCAATTGCTCCCCTCATTTTACGTATGTGAAAATATATTGAAATTTTGTGGCCCTTAATTTAAAATCCCGGTCTGCCCCTGCATTTATCATCTTTTTAGAATGAAAAGGGGCAATATTGAGATGCTAATGATGAATCGATGTCAGAAACCTCCTGGCTACAGTCTAGGATGTATGTGTCCACTGATTGAAAAGATTAGTAACTTGGAGTAGCTGAACACCTGAAATCTGGTAAATTGATGAGATGAACTATAGAGTATATGTTTCAAATACTACTTATTAGAAAGCATCAGTTAGGTAACTTGAAATCATTATTCAAGAAACTGATTTTTGAAGTAATAAGCAACTCAGTCAAATAAGCAGATAACTATGATATATTCATGAAGGTTTTGGGTGGGTGCTATACAATCTTCACAACTCTCTGCATCAGAGTGGTGCCTTATACGACCTGCAACTTAGATTACAAATGCATGTAAACAACTTCAACAGCAAAATCCAGTGATCAAAATCTTTTGTGCAATGTCCCAATCCCAACATTAAATTAATTCTTTATCAACGCACTGTACCTTCTTGTCATGTCCAGCACTTGCCAACAACTTTCCATCCATTGAGAAATGACAGCAAACAACTTTCCCATTGCTTTTACATATAGAACCAACTTCACTGAAGGAGAAACCTGCAAGGGGAGAACATGGAAATAATTAAGAACGACTGGAACAAGTTAACTACCAAGATTATTGAGCTTCACTCACCCTTGGAAGCTTCTGCAGCATGTTCAGAAGGATTCCTTTTCAATGTGCTAAACAAATCCCTTCCATCATTATCATCATGGGAGAGGAAAGATTCAACATTATCATCTAAGGAGCCAACATCTCCAAAATGTTCAATGTCGTCCTGCATTTAAATTTCCAAAATGTTCAGTTTTTTCCTCTAAATGATTTCAGATTAAGAACAACTATTTTGTGGTATTTCTTAGGAACTATTAATGTACGTATAATGGTATGCACCCAGGAAACACATTATTATAGGCTGATTTAAGCAAGAAGTCTCTGAACAAGAATTTCATTTTCAGGGCAGCCAAAGTTAAAAGTCAATAAGAATAAAAATGAAAGATTTTCAGAAACTTGAAGGTAAGAACAACAAAAATGGAAACATTCAAGGGTCAAAGTTGAATGTGATTAGCATATGAATTAAATTTATGTGAAATCATGAGGGGCTAAACAAAAACACAAATTTTTTGGAGACGCCAAACTCTTTTTTGTAGATTTTTTTTTTTTTTTTTAAAAAGAACCTTCAAGTTGATGGATAAACTTTTAAGTTTACTAAGTCTTAAAGGGTGCCACAGCCTCTATGAGCATGTATTAAGATTAAATGGACAAGGACAAACAAAATACATCAATAATGAAAATAGGTCCAGTAAGTGGTGAATCTTGATTATAAGGATACAGCCGATATACAGATAAGCATTTTGATAATAACTTTCCTGAGAAAATTTGGCAAACTTCCCTTGGACTTTTAGGGATAGATATCTAGCCCCAAAAGTAGGTATAAATTTAAATCTATTGAATAGATTGTCTTGAGAAAGTAGGTATCTGCAGTGGGGCATTGTTTGTGATTCTAAACTGCAGAAGCAAACATGATATTTTGGAGTTCTAAGAACTATAGGTTGCAAAAGTCGTCCTTGCAATTCCTGGTTATTCAGCATATTATCAATTAAGACTTGGGAGGTCCATACCAGCTGGTTTGTAGATGATGCAAGAGCTCCTGTTCCATCAGCACCATACATCATCATGCCTTTGGACATGCTATTGACATGCTGCAAATTTCCAGCCGTAGAAATTCCATCACCAGGAGTGTGAGTTGATGGAGTTGATGGCTGAGAATTAGAAGGGCCAACAGTGTTTCCTGTACCGGTACTATTAGCTGGACCAGAAGACGAAGGGCCCTTCCTTTTTCGATTATTCTGTTGCACAAGAAAAAAGCAAACATCAATCACTAATTTTACAACAAGAAAGTTCACCACAGTAGATTTAGAATTTCAAAAGTATGCTCAGGACTAAGGAATAAGTATGAGAATTTCAAGTAGTTGAAAGCTTTAAGAAATTAAATGAGAAAAAAGTGCCATATCATCATATCAACTAAAGGTGAGACAACCTGTCCTTGTGATTGCAAAGGATCTTGTTGTTGGGAGGATGACTGTTGCGTTTGTGGCACATTCATCTGCATATAAAAAGATTCGTGCAATTAACAATGAGAACTCTTAACTCAAATAAAATAGTTAGAACATGAAGCTCTTGACTATTTAAATGTTTTCAGAAATAAAAAAACAAAAATCTTGCCTTAGATGAAGTTGATTGCATAGGAGAACCAATAGAACCATCATTTGCATTTTGTTGGCCATCCTTTGCTGGCAAAGTGCCTCTAGGCAAGCCCCTGAACTTTCGTGGATCCATATCTCCATAGATTGGTGAACTAGCAAGATTTCCTTGTGCTTGAACCTGTGCCAAGAGCTGTTGCTGTTGCTGTGGCAAAAGCTGAAATTGACTTGCCCCATGCAAAAGGGGCCTCTGAACTTGTGCACCCAAACTTGGTCGAATTTGATCGATGCCCTGTACAATGTGACGATAACATCAATTGTGAACAAATAAATCATAAAAGACAATAAGCTTCAACTTGAAACTTCCGATGACATATGAATTTCAGCATAAAACTTACTGTCAAGGGCCACCCCTTTAACGGGAGACTGACTCCAGGGATCAATCCTGAAAGGGAGCAAATGTGAGTTAAAAGTATTATATGCTAAATATATGAGAAGGTAAGCCAACTCAATAAGTAAATAGAGAAAAAAAAAATATCAGTAAGTTACTACATGGTTCACTTAAGACTTTTGAGCACCAGCATTACTTTAGCAAGGTCAAACCAACTAGGTACGTACATGAGGGAAATTCAAATGGAAAATTTTTTGTCAGTAACTTGTATAACTCGTGCTCAAACAAATAGAATACTTTTCCCTTTCTGTTCTTAACAGCTTGCCTTCTGATATCATTTTATTAAGTTACTCCTAAAAATGCCAATTACTAAGTCTCTGTTTTCCTCAACTCAATTCATTGTTAGATGTTAGCGCCTTGCCTATTTGAATTCCTATATTTTCCAGCACCAAATCTACACACACACACTCCATCAATGAAAGAAAACTACAATTACCCCATCCAATGTTCAATCCCCAACAGAAAACCACATATTTACCTGTGTTTCCTATTCCAGGTTTCGACTGCATGATCCCCTGCCCATACATTGAAGAAGGATCCATAGGCAAAGATCTTTGAGAAGCACCCAAGTTCACTTCAGTTTTGATGTCCTGAAAACAGAACCAAAAACCTTTCAAACAAAGACATGTGAGAACTGGCAGCAATTGTAAGGATATCTTGTTCCAAGTAGTTACAGTGGTCTGCTGTGTTCGTGCCTGTATTTGCTGCAATGCTGCACTGATACTCCGAGAATTTCCTTGGACCAACTGGCTGTGTTAGCACAAGAAATTCAATATGCACATAAGAAGGGTAAAGAATGGTCACATAAAGTTAATTTAACAGCAGCCGGAGTAGGCTTATGACTTAGTTTACCTAGGATGATTTGTTGCTTGTTTCAGTACAGGCATCCTACCATCAAGGAGGGGCTGTGATGTTTCAGAATCCATTGGATTAGAGTGTTTCATACGGTCCTCATACATCTTTGCTGCCATTGCACTTGCATTTGATTGTCCAAGCATTCCTTCGGAGCCAATAGCATTAACTGTACCACCAAGAGTTGGATTACCAGGGCCTCTCTGTTGCAACTGAGCTTGACGCATCATCTGCAGCTGCTGCATTTGCAGCTGTTGTTGCTCCTTTGCTTTGATTTGTTGTGCCTATTATCAAGATCAGAACAGAGCTGAATTAAAAATTGAATAGAACATGCTTGATCGGCAAGCATAACACATGGATTATAGATGTCAAAATCCACCTCTATATATGCAGCAGCAGCCTCAGAATGCTTCTCATTTGTCCTTGCAATAAAAATGTCCCAGAAGACAGACCACCATTCGAAAAGGAATCCTCCAGGAACATCAATTGCTGCACATTCAGGCAAATAATTTCATGGTCCCTTAAATATGCCAATTTCTTCCCACCATCTTTGAACAGCCAATTAAAACAAAGACCCAAAAAAAAACCTACTTTCCATTTTATTCAAAAGCAAAGCAATCGTAGTCAATTGGCCATGTCAATAATCTCAAAAGAATCATTAATTTGAAAAGGTATTCGAATTGTCACCTCTGTACTAACAACATATACCATAAACTGCTTTCCCATCAATGATGTGACTCAAAACAGCGGAGAAAAGCAAATATTCTGCAATTGCATAATTTACCTACTGGATCTGGGGCTACTTTCCCTTCAGTCATAAAGGACTTTGCAGTGGCATGCAATTTCTTCTTCACCAAATAATCGTATATGTACACATCGAGCCTACCATACACCAACAGCACATCAAAATTAGAACTTTTCTTATCACAACATACAGCAACTACAAAACAACGCAAATGAACTCGTAAAGAAGCAAAGGAATCTACATTTTATCAGCTTCCCAATTACTCTGCGTCATGGTTTCAGCTCAAAATCACAAACCAAAGCTGCCAAGAACCTCAAAACAACGAAAAGAAAATCACAATCAATTTCGGTACTCCGAAATTCATCCACTAAAAATCAATTTAATTCTAATTCTTAACTCAAATCAATTCAATTATGCTGCTGCACCAAACTACATTAATAGAAAAAAGAAAAACAGAAAATGAAAAGAACAAACCTGGAGTTTGATGTTCTTGATGGATCAAGAAGCCTGCATTACCAACCTCGGAATCCGTACAATAGCACGATCTCCATTGATCAAAGAATTGTCTCTGGATATATCACCAAAAATAAATTAAAAAAATCCAATAATAATAAAAAAAATAACGCGATAAAATTTGATTACGATCCATAATAACTAGATTTTCTTACCCATCCCTTGACAACTTATACCTAGTAAAACAGGGGTTTTCCCGATCCCTGAGCTACAAGTGTGTGTAGTTTTTTTTTTTTTTCAAATCGAGGGGAAAGAGAGAGACGAGAGTTTGAATGGATCCGAAGCTGAGCTTTGGAGGAAGAAGCTGAGGTTCGGAGTTTAGTCGCTGAAAGTATATTTCTTCAGTCCAGTCAACGTGTATGAGGGATAAGTAGGGTCCGCTTCTTAATAGCCGTTAGATTATTTATGTTAGAGAATCGTGGGGATTGCATGGGTCGGTTACGTAGACGAAATCGGGAAAAGGACGTGTGATACTGCCACGCGATGTGGAATTCAGGGGTTTATGAATTCCGACCCAAATTCCCGACCTAGCCTTCAGGTTTGGATCGTATTAACAGATTTCTGATCTTTGCTTCAAAAAGATAATTTTCATATCAAATCCTTGTTTTCAAATTGATGAAAGGAACACTTGATGAATTGTTTCGAGACACATCGTCTTTGCTTATTTGTGAGATTTTGTATTTTCCTTATTATAAATAATTACAATTTTTAATAAACAATTCATTTTAATTTATTATAAAAAATACTAACTTTTATATTTTTCAATCATCTATAAAAGAAATGACATCACAAAAAAATGAATATAAATTAAATTTTGTAAAAAAAAAAAAACTCAATGTCAACATGTAGCATCCTAAATTTAGGACTAAACAAAACCAAATGAAAATCAAAAATTGAATCTGACTCTAAGCAAGTCTACGGGATTAGATTGTTTCCATTTTTAATTTAATTAGTTCAATTTTAAATGAGAAATTTAATAATATTTTATAACTATTAATGCAATAAATTTGAAATTTGAAATTTTCGAATACATTAAAAACAGTTTTACAGTTGGAATGTGACCTAAATGATAAATTTAACTACTTTTTTAATTTTATTATTAAATAAACTATCAATCTCATTTTAATACATAAATTAAGAAAATAATTTAAAATTCTTAATTTTATAAAAATATATTAGCAATTGACTAAATTGTCCTTCTTAAATTTCAATTATTTTATTTAATTTTATATAGTTATAATTAAGTTTATTATTTTATTAAATACAATGATGTATATTAATTATGAATAAGCATGTAAATTTATTTTTTTTAATTTTTAAAAGCAAAATTAAATGGCGAGAATGATGATTTTCCACATAAATATTGAAAAATAATTATATGATGAGTTGCACACAACGCTAATTGGGAATTTTATATGCCATTTAACTCTGTCGTGTTATAATACTACTTATTTCTCTTTGATTTCTTTAATTTTATATTTTTTTAACATGAGCTAGGGAGAAAAATAAATGAACTTGTATGTCCAATTCCGTGGCCAAACCCACTGAACAACTGAATTTTTGAAATAATACAATTTCCCCTTATTACTGTTAATTTATTTTGTGAAGCGGTCCTCACAGAACAGTGGCTTTCGCTGGGGTCCTCAGGCATGGCCCATGCCACCTTGCTTTGAGATAAGATATGGGCCTCAAGAGCCCACAACAAATGCTCCCTGAAATTTGTTGACCTGAAATTAAAGTTACATAAATTGACGTTTCAACTTGATATCTTTTTCATTTAAACATTTTAACTCAATAAAGAAACGATTAAATAAACATCCCAACCATTCAATTTCGGTATTTTTTTGAAGCGCATGAAGTCTAAAGGCTTCCTTGTTATCACAGGGTGTTCTCTTCTTCACTGCTTCTTCTGTATTCAGTTCACATTTCCCTCACCCAACGCCGGCTCTTCCTTGGTTGCAGCTCTTGATTTCCGATCTGAAAGTGGAAAAATAATTTATTTTTATTTTTATTTTTTGTATGTTTTTTGATTTGGGATTAAAGTGTATTAAGCTTCTTCAATGTTATCTTGAGAGGTAAGAGGGAAACAATTGTCTTCTCCGCTAGTATTCCATAAGAAATGAGCATAATTGGCTACATAATATGAGTTTGAAGGATCTGCATTAATGGCTTCCAAGAAAGTTTCTACTGCTGCCCACAAATCATTTCTTACTCTCCATAAAAAGTTTGCTTATTTGTTATATGCTTCTGCATCTGCTGCTTCCACTCTTATTGCTTAAGTACTCTTCTGCTCTGTTCACACAACACATTAACACACAATTAGATGGGACATGCAAGCTGAAGATCTTTCAATACACAACCAAAGCACAATATTTGACCCGACCCCGGTTGAAGATATTTTCACACTCGAAAGAAAACCAAACCGTATATTCTATTTCAAGGATTTAACATACCCAGAATCAAATTTATGCATAAAGACAAGTCAAATTCTGAAAAGTTGTATTCTCTATTAGCTGTGAGAATAAACCAATGAGATATTCTTTTTTCTAACTAATCTCCTCACACATTGCTAAAGATTTTACTTTTGACTCGTAAAATGTAATATCATTGGCCAAGAATGCAAAGAGATCAAGGGAAATTTGGTGTAGATTTATACCTGTCGAAATCATGTGCAACAAGGTAGAGGAATTGAGCATAATTGGCAAGGGGGAGATAATTATTGGGTTCTTGAGACAATCCTGTATGATAACTCTGTTCTAAAATAATAAGCATAATCATCTGGCTCCATATCTACTTTGATGAGTGAAAAATCTCTTCATTGTTACATTGTTAGATTGGTGAATTTTCATTTAGAAATTTAGTCGAGTACTTGGTATGGATCTAGTTTTCATTCAGGATTAAACAGATTTAAACACAATCAACGGCCAAGAAATTCAAGATCCCAAAAAAAAAAAATCAAACATAAAATTCAAGAAATAGCCATGAGAAAGAAGATCCAACCGAAGCACCAGGAGAAATTAAAAAAACTCTAATAAACAGATTCAACCAATGCCAAAGTCAAGTAGCCAGAAAGCACTGCCAGTCACGTCACCAGTAGCGCCTCCAACAGCGTCTGACGGTGCAACTTCTCTGGCCAGCGACGCATCAGCTAGTGTAACTCCGGTAATCTGCAAGAATTTAACAAAGAGAAAGAGAAGAAGAAAGAAAGAAAGAAAGAAGAAAGGAAAGAAGGAAGCGTGTATGGTGGTGAGGTGTTAAGTAATGACATGTGTCACCATTTATTGGACATAATGCCATGTCATCACGGGTGAGATGCACGCTCCTTAGTCTCGGTTTTTTCTGATAAAAAATGGTTCAGAGGCACATCAGTATCTCAAATTAAGTGTTTATTTTGTTATTGAGATTGTAGTGGTGTAGGATGAAAATAACAGTAAAGTTGAAGTGTTAAATTATGTATTTGGTTTATACAATAACAATTAGTTTTACTCACACATCCGTTGCATATGATATATATTATTATTTTTATCAAATAAAAATTATACTATAATTAAAATAAAATAAATTAAAAATATATAAATTATTTTTAATAAAATATTTAATTAAAAAAGTGAAATATGATTTAGTTTATTTTCAAATGAAAAGGTCATTTGCTACCTAATTTTTAATTTAAAATTAGAATATGATTGCTTTAGCATTTTTAGAACTATACTTGTATAATATAATATAACCAATATCTAAATTAATTAATATAATCTATAAATAGAACGAAACATTATAAAAAATATATATAAATAATATCTAAATTGATTAATATAATTTATATCCAATTTTATACCATTCAACTTATTAAATAAACAACAAGTTAACATACTTTGTTACTTCCATAAATGGATGATAAATGGACGGATTGGACGGATTTAGATTAGATAAAAAAATATGGATCATAACTGGGCCAATGCTTAAATGAATTGGGCGAATTTGCATCGACATATAGATTTAATATATATTAGCCTAAATGGATCGCATGTTGGGTCTAGATGGATCCTATTGTTGTGTAGATGTGGATCAACTTATTTAATCTATTTTTTAAATAAAATTAACACATTTATACAATAACATGATACAAAAAAATATTGTTATAAAAAATATTGGTTCAAATATGTTAGATAGCCCAAATGGATAAGATGGTCCAGATTGATTGTATTGTGGTCCAGATGAATCACATATAGTCCAGACGTGGATCAACTTATTTGATCTATTTTTTAAAATGAAATTAACACTTTTATATGATAATGTGAATCAAAAAATACTGCAACAAGAAAAATATTGGTCCACTTATGTTGGATAGTCAAAATAGATTGGATGATCAAGTTGGGTCTTATTATGGCCTAGATGGATCACATGTAGCCCATGTGTAAATCAATTTATTTGATTTTTTAATGAAATTAACACTTTATACAATAATATGATATAAAAAATACTGCAATAAAAAAACGTTGGTCCAAATGTATTGAATGACCCAAATGGATCGGATGGTCTAAATGGATCGCATGTAGCTAGGCCAAATGTAGATCAATTCATTTGATCCATTTTTTAATGAAATTAACACTAAAAATACTTCAATATCTATTTATATATATATATTCAAATCTTTTTTTTTATATCCATAATAGGTGTTGGGAATGGCTCATATACCAGCCGACCGACAGATGATGGAAGCAGAGCAAAGAGTGTTTGCTCAGGAGAATCCGATCGAAGGAACATATGGATTATATACAGTCGACAAGGACGCTCGGGGGAGCGAGATGCTCGGGAAGAGCAGGACTCTCGAGAGGAGTGGAACGCTCGGAAGAGCTAGACTGTCCGATCAGACAGCTGGAGTAATCTATCTGAGTGGCGTGCTTGTGTGGCTAGAATTTTAGTGGATTTGGGAAAACGTGTGTACACGTTTAGGGCACAGGGTAATTATGTAATTACGTACCTGGTAGGTTATGTATAAATACCAATGATGTAACTTAGTTTTGTGTGCCGCTATAAAAGTTAGAGAATCGATATTCTTTGGAATAAAAGAATAGTCGCCATCGAGGACGTAGGCATTGTTGGCTGAACCTCTTTAAATTCTTGTGTTCTTCTTGCTAGTTTCTTGTTTATTTTTGATCTTATTCCTGTGTGATTTAGCCGGTTTTCTTCCCAACAATTGGTATCAGAGCTTTGATTGAGATGGCTATGTCAGGAACGAAATTCGAAGTGATCAAGTTTGATGGCCAGGGTAACTTCGGGTTGTGGCAAACAAGGGTAAGGGATCTGTTGGCGCAGCAGGGACTCTTCAAGGCGCTATGGGCACAAAAATCGACAACAATAGATGATGAAGACTGGGAAGAGTTGCAACAGAGAACGGCGGTAACCATTAGGTTGTGTTTGACAGATGAGATTATGTATCATGTAATGAATCCGTCTTCTCCAAGAGAAATATGGAGGAAGTTGGAAAGTCAGTTTATGTCCAAATCACTGATGAAAAAATTATATCTCAAATAGAGGTTGTATGGCCTGAAAATGCAGGAAGGGTTAGATCTGGCTCAGCACATGAATATCTTCAATCAAATAATCATGGATCTAGCAAGGCTGGATGTGAAAATTGAGGATAAAGATAGAACAATGATTTTGTTATGTTCGTTGCCTAATTCTTTTAAACATCTGGCGATGACTCTTACATATGGAAAATAAACTATTAAAGTTGAAGAGATAACTGCAGCATTGTTGGCTCACAACCAACGAAAGTAGAATGCAGGGGAAAGCTCTCAAGGTGATTGTTTATATGTAAAGAGTAATTAGGATCGTGGAAGGAAGATAGACAAGGAAGGTTCTGGAAAATGGAATTCCAGATCTAAGTCAAAAGGCAAGAAGATGGTTCGTTGCTATAAGTGTAAGGAGCAGGGACATATGAAGAAGGACTGTCCAAAGCTACAACAGCAGACTGATGAAAGGTCGGTGAATGTGGCACAGAGTGAAGGATCAGATAGCAGTGATGGGGATATGCTTTCGGTATCAACAACTTAGTTCATGGATACATGGATTCTTGATTCTGGATGCTCGTATCACATAACACCGAATAGGAAGTGGTTCGCATCATACCGGTCAGTCAACTCTGGATCGATCTATCTAGGTGATGATAGACGTTGCAATATTGCAAGAATAGGTGAAGTCAGAGTAAGAATGTATGATGGGACCGTTCGAACACTATGTGAGGTTCGACATATACCATATCTGAAGAAGAATCTAATTTCCTTGGATACTTTACATAAGAATGGTTTCATTTCCAAGGTAGATGAGGATAGGGAAACCATTAAAATTATAAAGGGAGCACTGACGATGATGAAAGGAAAGCTCACTGTAGAAAATATCTACAAGCTGTTAGGGAGTACAGTTATAGGTGGAGTTCACTTGGTGGAGTCATATGATGACAACACAAAGCTCTGGTATATGCGTCTTGGTCATCTTAGTGAACGAGGGATGACGAAATTGCATAAAAGAAATTTATTGCAAGGGGTTAAAAGCTGTAAGCTCGAGTTTTGTAAGTTTTATGTTATTGGAAAGCAAACTAAAGTTATTTTTGCGGTCGACCAGCACAAAATCGAAGGGATTCTTGACTATGTGCATTCGAATGTGTGGGGTCCTACGAGGGAGAAGTTATTAGGAGGATCTCAGTACTACGTCACGTTTATTGATGATTTTTTGAGGAAGGTCTAGGTGTATTTCTTGAAGCAAAAATTGGAAGTCTTCGCCAAGTTTAAGCTATGGAAGGTTGAGGTGGAAAACCAGATGGCTCGGAAGATCAAGTATTTGAGGTCGGATAATAGCACGGAGTATACCGATTCACAGTTTCGGAGGTTTTGTGAGGAGTATGGGATTTAGAGGAATTTTTCGGTGAGGAAGACACCGCGGCAGAATGGTGTGGCTGAACGAATGAATAGGTCCTTGACCGAATGGGCAAGATGCTTGAAACTGAATGTTGGTCTTCCAAAGAGCTTTTGGGCAGAGGCTGTGAATATGGCGTGTTATCTCATTAATAGATCCCTACGTGCATCATTGGGTGGAAAGGTTGCAGAGAAAGTATGGACAGGTCATGCGATCGAGTTTGAACATTTGCGTATTTTTGGATGTCCTACCTATGTGCACATACCTGGTGATGAAAGGTCAAAACTGGATCCTAAGTCCAAGAGGTGCATCTTTCTGGGATATAAGAAGGGTGTGAAAGGGTATAAGTTTTGGGATTCGAATGAAAAGAAGATGGTGATTAGTCGAGATGCTGTATTTGATGAGCAGTCGATATTACAGCTAAATCAAGATAAAGTGCCAGGAGAGATATCTAGTTCGGAATCAGTATAGTTGGAATTAGGACGACATCCCTTGGAAACCAAACGGAATGAAAATGTCATGGCCGATCGAAACGATAACTCACGTTCAGTGTCCGGGGGTTTAGATCCAGACGATCTGTAGAATTACAATCTAGCCTGAGATAGAGAGAGACGCACAAATGTAAGGCCTTTGACCTTTTGAAGACATGGTCTCTTTTGCACCGTTAGTTAGTAGTGATGATCCAACTACCTTTCAAGGAGCTATTACAAGCCAGGAAAAAGAAAAATGGATGGGTGCAATGGTTGAGGAGATGGAGTCATTGAATAAAAACCAAACTTGGGAGCTTGTTCGCTTTCAGAGGGGAAGAAGGCTATTGGATGTAAGTGGGTGTACAAGAGGAAACCAATAGTATCAAAAAAAGAAGGGGAAAAGTTTAAAGCTCGATTGGTAGCAAAGGATTTTGCTCAGCAGAAGGGGATAGATTATGATGAAATCTTATCTTCGGTGGTCAGGCACACTTCAATCAGGGCAGTGCTTGCATTAGTAGCCAGCTGAAATTTGTATTTAGAGTAGATGGATGTTAAAACTGCTTTCTTGTATGAGGATCTGGAGGAGCAAATTTATATGCAATTACCGGAAGGGTTCACTCAACCTGGACAGGAGAACCTGGTCTGTAGGTTAAAAAAATTATTGTATGGGTTGAAATAGTCTCCCAGATAATGGTATAAGCGATTTGACTTCTTTATGATTCAGATCAGCTACAGGCAATGTGAGTATGATTGCTATGTTTATGTTAAGAGCCTAGATGATGGGACTTTTGTTTTTCTATTACTGTATGTTGATGATATGCTGATTGCTGCAAACAGCATGCAAGATATTCTTGGTTTGATAGATTTTTTAAGCCAGGAATTTGAGATGAAAGACTTAGGAACAGCCAAGAAGATTCTTGGAATGGAGATTCACAGGGACAAAGGCTCAAGGAAACTGTGGTTATCTCAACAGGGTTATGTTGAGAAAATGTTAGATAGGTTCGAGATGAGCAAAGCTAAGCCTGTAAGCACTCTATTGGCAAATCACTTTAAGCTTTCATTTGATCAGTGCCCTAAAATAGATAAAGAAAATGAGGACATGGCAAAGGTGCCATATGCCAGTGCAGTCGGCTGCTTAATGTACGCAATGGTATGTACCCGACTGAATGTAGCTCAAGTAGTCTGTCAGGTTTGCAAGTACATGTCTAAACCAGAAAGGCGACATTGGGAAGTAGTCAAGTAGATTTTCAGGTATCTAAGAGGGATGGTCGGGCATGAAATAGTATTTGAGAATCAACAAGATGGTCCTTCTGTAGTCAGATTTGTGGATTCAGATTATACTAGAGACTTGGATGATAGGAGGTCGATGACTGGATATGTGTTTACTCTTGGTGGAGGACCTATATGTTGGAGATCAATGGTTCAGTCCATAGTATCATTGTCCATAACTGAAGCCAAGTACATGGCAGTAGCTGAAGCTGCTAAAGAAGCATTATGGCTTTTAGGGCTAGTGAAGGAACTGGGCGTTCAGCAAGGTGGAGTCCAGTTGAATTGTGATAGTCAAAGTGTTATTTACTTGGCTAAGAACCAAGTGTACCGTGCGAGGACTAAGCACATTGATGTAAGATATCACAAGAATAGAGAATTGGTTGCATCTAGTGAGATTCTATTGCAGAAGGTGCACACTAGTGAGAATGCAGCTGATATGTTAACGAAGCCAGTGACTACTAACAAGTTCATGCATTATTTGGACTTGTTGAACGTTTATAGTTGCTAGAAAGCATGGTGGCCCAACCCACTTAAGTATGTGAGAAAGTCTATGGTTGAATCTCTAAAAGGGCTTGATATTCACCAAGGTGGAGATTTGTTGGGAATGGCTCATATACCAGTCGATCGATAGATGATGGAAGCAAAGCAAAGAATGTTTGCTCAGGAGAATCCGATAAGAAGAACATATGGATTATGTACAGTCGGACAAGGAAGCTCGGGGGAGCGAGACGCTCGAAAAGAGCAGGACTCTTAGGA
Organism: Excoecaria agallocha; assembly: GCA_037975025.1. Lineage (NCBI taxonomy): Eukaryota > Viridiplantae > Streptophyta > Magnoliopsida > Malpighiales > Euphorbiaceae > Excoecaria > Excoecaria agallocha. Next base: position 16,326,844 of record CM075823.1, on the reverse strand, counting down.
GGAGTGGGACACTCGGGTAGAGCTGGACGTTTGGGAGAGCTAGACTATCTGATCGAACAGCTGGAGTAATCTGTCTAAGTGGTGTGCGTGTGTGGCTGGAATTTTAATGGGTTTGGAAAAGCGTGTGTACATGTTTAGGGTACAGGACAATTATGTAATTGTGTACCTGGTAGGTTATGTATAAATACCAATGATGTAACCTAGTTTTGTGTGCTGCTGTAAAAGTTAGAGAATTAATATTCTCTGGAATAAAAGAATAGTCGCCACCGAGGACGTAGGCATTATTGGCCGAACCTCGTTAAATTCTTGTGTTCTTCTTGCTATTTTCTTATTTGTTTTTGATCTTATTCCTGTGTGATTTAGCCGATTTTCTCCCCAACAATAGGGACAAAATAATATCATCAAATCAAAATCATGATAAATAATTAATTACACCAGGTCGCATCAAAACTTAAAGAAACCAAAATTATTAATGAGATATGTTTGACAAAGATTCCTTAAGCGTAGCAATTTCTATCCTTAATTGCTAATTAAACTTAAAGCTAAGATGTAATAATTTTCACATGGTTTTGATTTATATATCTTATTTACATAGATAAGAATCAACTTCTTTCCTAATATAATAATCTAAAAAAGTCTAGAAAGAACATTTCTTTTATATTGGGATTATTTACAATAAATGTCTAACTTAAGGATTCTTATGGTGTTGAGTATAAATATAATCCAAATGAGCTTTTGCCACTTCCACCCTTTTGAAGCACTCTTCATCTTTCCCTTCACATTCCTCTGATCCCATAAACTACCAAAATTAAACAATCAAATAAAAAAATCAAACATCAGATAATTACACTACAATTAATCAGAAGCCAAAAAAGAAAAAGCAATATTAATTCATGCAGTTGAGAAATCTTTTTTCATTTGTGATGAGATCTCATGGACCTTCTTTTCATATGAAGAAATGAGAAACTGTAATATCAAAGTTATATTTATAAATACAATATGTTGGAATTTGTTGATTAAAAGTTTATTTTGAATGGATAAAACATGTGTTCCTAATACTAAGGTTAGTCGCAGATTTTTCTCCCTTAGTGCCTAATTTTTTTGCTTTCATTAATCCTCATTTTATGGCCACGTACGTTAACTATAACGTTAACATTTATTCTTATATAAGCAGATTTGTTCTTCACCCAACAAATGCCACACATAGCCTTTAATATTTATCTGTCTTTCACTTTTGAACAAATAACTTTTAATATATTGATCTTTAACCATTGGAAAAAGCCTCTCTCTCTCATACACTATTTGAAAAAAAATAATAAGCTTATCCACATTGCAAAACCCAGCAACCTACTATCACCCACCAAATCCATTTTAAAATTATTGCTATGAGAAACATTAAAATTCTTTTGTTAAATTTAGTTTACTATTTGTAATCAATTCTTATTTGAGTATTAGGAATAATCAATTCAAAAATTCTTAGTTGTACACAAGAATTTCAATGAATTGAAGTATTTTGCGAGGGAAACGTGGAGAATTTTTACTCGATGCAGACGGATTGTTTCTCTCAAAGGACAGCGCAATTTGACCTGCTTCAATTCATAAACTCACACACTATTTTAAATCTTTTCTTGATTTATTTAATAATAATAATAATAATAATAATAATTATTATTATTATTATTATTATTCTTATTATACTTGAATTCCTTGGTGTATTTATTATTAAGTATTGTTAATTATTTTATTTAACTACAAATTAGTTCTAACATTCTTTGAGAGGAAATAGTTAGATTTTATTTTTATTATAGATTTAATTAAGTCTTTGTCTAGTAAATTTGAAAAATTTTCGAGTCAAATTTTTTTTATTGGTAACAACAAATGAAATTTTGGCTCACTAAATTGGATCTTTTTTTGTGATTTTGAATGGTGTCAAGAATAAAAGTTTCACAAAATATCTAAAAAATCCCTTGAAGTTGTCATATCTAATGATGATAGTACTCCTAGTGACAAAGATGATTTCAATGAAAAAAATATTTTATGCCATGGTCGATTTTTAAGTGCTTTGTCTGATAATATATATCTCATTTTTTGTCATACCAAAACTGCCATTGAATTATGAAATGCATTAGAACATAAATATGACATTGAAGAAAAAGGATTGAAAAGATGCACTGTTGAAAATTTTTTTGAATTTCATATGATCAATGAAAAAAATGTGTCTGATCAAATTCATGATTTTGAGAACATTAGTTTTTATTTAAAAATTAAAGACATTGAATTTCATGATATTGTACTTATCTCTCCTTTTATTAAAAATTTACCACTTTCTTGGTCTAATTTTCCTAGAGGTCTAAAACGAAAATCAGAAAGTTTTACTTTTGATGATTTGTTAGTTTTTTTGAGAATTGAAGAGAGATATTGTATTTCTTTAAAATAAAATTCCGAATTTCATGCAAAAGCCCATATTATCAAAATATGCATAAATTTAAAGCCAAAAATTTCAAGAAAAATGCTTACTAGAAAAATTTGGGTGGTAGTGGCAATAACAACAACAACAACAACAACAACAACAACAACAACAACAACAACAACAACAATAATAATAATAATAATAATAATAATAATAATAATAAAATCAAAAAATAATAATTTTAATAAAAAAATGGTTTAGAATATTAGGTTTGTAGAAAGACCAATCATGTTGCCAGAAATTTCTTTAAGCACCATGATCAACATACTAAAACAACATCAATTCAAAAACCTCAAGCTAATATGGTCACTTTAGAATCCAGCTCTCCTTTCTCATCTCACAGGTACTTTATTTCTAGCCCAGAGTTAAATATAATTTTTAACTCGAATAATTGGTGGATAGATTCTGGTGCTAATGTTCATACTTATGCTGATAAAATATTTTTCTTCTCTTATCAAGTTTAAAGTGTAAGATCTGTGAGTTTGAAAAATGATAGTGAGGCTCAAATCTTACGAGAAGGATAAATAAATTTGGAATTATCTTCAAAAAATTTTCTTATTTTAAATGGTGTTTTTCATGTTCCTAGTTTAAGAAAAAACTTGATTAGTGCATCTTTATTAGATCAAAATGGTTTTAATCATTTTCTTGGTTCAAATAAAATTATTATTACTAAACATGGTACTTTTATTAGAAAAAGTGATTTGGTTAATGGAAATATAATGCAATACCATCTTCTAAAAATAATATGTCTTCTGTTGATTTTTCTATTGCCGTTGTTAAATGTAATAATACTTGTCATGGTAGATTTGAACATGTTAATTTTGATATGATGAAAAGAATGATGGGTTTAAAATTAATTTTAAATCATAAAATTAATAAAAAGTAAAAATATCAAATTTTTGTTCAAGCTAAACAGCCTAAAAAGCTTTTTAAACTCGTGATAAGAGAATCATCATTATTAGAATTGAAATATAGTGATATTTGTGATAGTAAAAATATTTTTACCCATGGTAGTAAAAGATATTTTATTACTTTTATTGATAATTTTTCTACATATTGTTATGTGTATTTAATTAATTGCAAAAGTGAATTATTTGATAAATTTAAAATTTATAAATCAAAAGTAGAAAATCAACTTGATAAGAGAATTAAAAATTTACGCATTGATAGAGGCAGTTAATACACATAAAATGAAATGAACAAATTTTGTGAGTTGCATGGAATAGTTCATCAAGTTACATCTCCCTATTCACCTTAATAAAATGGAGTAGCAGAAAGAAAAAAATAAAATACTTATAGATATGGTTAATGCTATGTTACTTTGTTATGGTTTGGCAAATAATTTTTGGGTGAAATTTTATATTCTGTATGCTTAATTCTTAATAAAATTCCTTATAAAAATTTTAACAAAACAACTTGTGAACTTTGGCATAATAACAAACCATCCTTCAATTTTTTAAAAGTGTGGAGGTATTTGGCTAAAGTTAATATTCCTATTACTAATAAAAGAAAAATAAGACCTAAAACAATAGATTATATTTTTGTTGGTTATGATTTAAATAGGAATTGTTACCGCTTCTTAGTTTTAAACTCAGATGTTCCTGAAATTAGTAATAATACTATTATGGAGTCCAAATTGCATGTTTCCTTGAAAATATTTTTCCTATGAAAAATAGGATATCCAAACTTGCTAATGTATATTCATCTAGTTCTGATTGTATTTATGACAATTCTAAAAAAATTAGGAAAAGTAAAAAGAAAAGAAAAAATAAATATTTTGGATCAGATTTATATACATTCTTGCTTGAAGATGAACATAAAATATATTATGAAGCTATGATTTCAATTGATGCTCCCTTTTGGAAAGAAGCAGTAAACGATGAAATGAATTCTATTAATTTAAATAAAACATGGGTGTTAAGTGATCTTCCACCTGGTTGTAAAATGGTTGGTTGTAAATGAATTTTTAGGAAAAAGTTAAGAACCGATGGATCTATAGAAAAATTTAAAGCTAGATTGGTAGTAAAGGCTTTAAACAAGAAGGAATAAACTTTTTTGATACATATGCACCTATTACTAAAACCATAACTATTAGAGTTTTGATTGTATAATATCCCACATTGATTGGAGAGGAGAACGAAATAGTCCTTATAAGGCTATAGATACCTCTCCCTTGCATACGCATTTTAAAATCATGAGGGCCTCGGTCCAAAGCAGACAATTTCTGTAAGCGACCATCTGGGGACGTTACAGTTGGTATCAGAGCCGTGGGTCGGACCATATGCCAGTGTAATACTGGGCCTTCGAGCCAGCGAGGACGCTGGGCTTATTTAGGTGGAGTGGATTGTAATATCCCACATCGGTTGGAGAGGATAACGAAATAGTCCTTATAAGGCTATTGATACCTCTCCCTTGCAAATGCATTTTAAAACCGTGAGGGCCTCGGCCTAAAGCGAACAATTTCTGCAAGCGACCATCTGAGGATGTTATAGATTGCATTAGCTTCCTTTTATAAATTAGAAGTTCATCAAATGAATGTAAAAACTGTATTTTTGAATAGTGATTTAGAAGAAGAAATTTACATGGATCAACCTGAAAGTTTTATTATACTCGAGTAAGAAAATAAAGTTTGTAGACTTGTAAATTTCCTTTATGGACTAAAACAAACTCCTAAATAATGACATTAAAAAATTTGATAAAGTCATGTTGTCTAATGGTTTTCAAATAAATAGCGTTTGATAAATGTATTTATTTTAAAAATTTTGAAAATTCTTATATGATACTTTGTTTGTATATGGATGACATATTAATTTTTGGTAGCAATTTAAATGTAATTAGTATGACTAAATAATAGTGGTATTGCTTTGTTTCAAACACATTATGTAGAAAAAATATTGAAAAGATTTAGCTATTTTGATATATATCCTATAACGTCCCAGGAATCGCTGATCACATGAATAGTACTTTTCAAGATGAATAGTGCCATAGGCTCACAAAATTTTTCTTCACCATTGGAAAGTACTATTCATGATGAGTTCGGTGGTATAATTTGAGTTGAATTTGAGATCAAATAAATCTTCAAAAGTGAAAAATAAAATAAATAATAAGACATAAAGAGTTGATCAAAAAATTTGACTGGCTTGAAAATATTTCACGGACTTCATAAAATTATTCTGATTGCATCGAATCATTTGAAATTATGTATATAAATTTTTGGACTGGTAAAATAAAATTTTTGAATACTTTGAAAATTCAATTTTCGAACTGATAAAATATACATTCGGATAAAATTTTATATTGAAATGATCTCGAATTGATCTAAAATTTTAAAAATAATCTAATTAATATTTTTAAAAATTTTTGGTTAAATTTTTATAAAAAATTGATAATTAAAAATATTTTGACCAATTAAAAAGTTACAAATGGCATTGGATCTACTTAAAACTTAATTAATTTTTATCCTAAGGTGGGTAAGCCATAGTAAATGTAAAATTGGACTTTTGTATTGTTGAATTGGATGGTTCTTCTTCTGCTCCTCCTCCTTACTGCCATAGCCTTCTCTTCTTCTTCATCCTCCATTTTTCTTTAATTTTCAAGCTTTAATCCTTAGATTTTGTCCCTAATTTCATCCCAATTTACCAAAAAAAATTGCTTATCCTCCGAAAAAAGCAAAAAATAATCCATTTCATCAAGTGGGTATTATGGTAAGTTTAGAAAAAATTAAAATTTTCTTAATAATTTAGTTAATTAAGTATTGATTTTAAGTTCGTATAAATTATTTGGACTAAATTTGACTTAATTCATGATAAATTTGGACATAAAAATTCGGCCAATTAGAGGAACAAAGAGAGGGAAGTCAAGCCATCAAAGATAAAGGTAAAGATAAAATTGTTGAGTGATTTGAAGTGCAATTAAGTAACTGAATAACAACAAACCCTTTAATTTCATATATGTTGTATATATAATTATGAAAAATTTAAGTTAATTATAGATTAAATATGAAATTGAGCTTACAATGGATAAATTGAAGTTAAATTAATGGAATTTAATTAAAACTTAGACATGTCTAATTTAAAAAGAGAAATTCAGCCACCATTGAAAAATTAGGGACCAAAATATAATTTTATGAACTAAATTAAAATAATTAAAAATATATGATTCTATGATTATTGTGATTAAATTGAGTAGAAAATATAATTTTAATGGGAAATTGACATAGTGTAACTTAATTAATAGGGATATTGGGGAAATTTGTATGTATGTAGGGAACAAATTGGAATAAGTGTATAATAGGATATAAATAAGTCATACAACGTGCAATGAGCATGTAATGGATAATAAAATAATAAAATAAAATCAGTAAATGAAATAATTGTGTGTGGACCGAATGAGCTTAATTAAAAAAAATTGTATGATAATTGGTATCTGCAAAATAATGAAACTGATTCTGAATGAGACTGATTCCGATAATATATATTGATTATTATTGTAATACCACAAATTGATAATGATGCATGGATATAAACTGTATTAAATTGTAATTATGGTTTACCCATAGTATTAGATGTGAAATTAGTAATTAGGATGTACATGGCTAGTCATAAAGATATTATTATAATCGTGGTGGCAAGTCATAGTGACTTGGATAATGATAATCTCGATATGGTTCCATGACTGTATTGGTGTGTTTGGGAGAAAAATAAAAAAAATATGTGTAATTGATAATACTGAAATACTGGGATCTATGTGATTCATCGTTCCGCTCATACTATTCAGTGATATATTTTCATGGTATACTAGGGGAAAAAGTGTAAAATACTGAAAAATAATAGAAAAATATATAAGAACTGAAAAATAAATGAAATTAGGATAAAAATATATTTTTGAAATTTTAGGGACTAAAATAAAAATTTACCCCTATAGTATGGAACAAAAATGAAAAGTGATAAAAGTTTGAGAATAGAACTTGAAAAATCATAATTGAGATTGAATTTTCAAGTAGGGGCAAAATAGTAAATTTATCGATAAAAGTGAAATTTAAAATTAAATCGACAAAAATTTGTGTAAAAAATAATTATAACGGAATTAAATGACGAAAAAGAAATAATGAAGTATAATTATAAATAATATATGAAATGAACCGCAGTAAAATTATGGGATTTAAAGTTTTATGTTCACCATTAAGTACTTTTGTACTTAGCGTATGGTTTTGTGCTACACGCAGGAGATAAAGATTGACCTTTTGGAAAGGGATCAATGGAAGAGAAATCCAACATTTTGTGTTTTCTTTGATTGGCATGTATATATGGAAGATGCCAGGCAGGGTGGCATGACTAATTTTTTTGGGGACTGTATATATTTTTGGAACTTGTGTATTTACTTATACTGTAAATAAGTTTGCAAAAAATTGGTATTGTATGTATGTATGTATGTATGTATGTATGTTTATATATAAAATTATGAAAATGACCATTCTGTATTAGTTGATCTTGTGGAGTTTTTATATTGTCGGAGGTTGGGTTAGATAGTTGTGATTATTTGGAAGTATTTTTTTGTAGCTTTTGCAGAAACGTAGAATTTGGGTTCAACCGTTATGCTGCCTAAATATTTGCAAATTTAATAATAATATATTCAAAATGTAAGATCTAAGAATTAATGGTTAAGAATTTGGATATTATAAAGATGGATAATTTAATTTTAATTTATAGATCATCACAGTATTTTGTGATACTGGTACTCGGATCAATGTTCGATTATCAGGTGTTACATCTCCTATTTCCACTCCATATAATATAACTGTTAAATTGAGAGAAAAATTACGTAAAAGTGTTTCTTAATATAAATATTCTCAAATAATAGGATCTTTATTACATTTAGCAAAGCATACTAGACCTGATATTGCATTTATTGTGGCTAAGTTGGGTAGATACACTTATAATCCAAATATTTCACATTAGAATGCTCTAGAAAGAGTTTTTTTTAAGTATCTTAAAGGTATAATTGATTATGCCTTGCATTTGTAATGCCTGCTCTTATTACCATTTTTATTAACATATATTCTAATAAATTACTTGTACAAAAATACATTTATACAACTAGCATATCGTACATTTAAAGTACAATTACAATTTAGTTCATTACATACATGTTCAAATTCTTTACATTATACATTTATAAATAAATAATACATTATCAGAAATAGCCTTGACTCGCTTTCCTTCTAGTGGCCTGCAGATGTTGACTCAAGTAAAAGCACCTTCTTACACTTGAGTACCTACACGAAAAAATACCCGTGCTGAGCAATGGCTCAGTGGGGAGTAGACAGTACAATTGACTTCTTATCGAAGTCGCAAATACAATCAATGTAACATGGCAATACATATAACATAATAACATGTCACTTTTATTCAATACATGCATTAACCACACTCAATAGCAATTATACACTCACTAACAATCGCAATACAGTTTTCTACTTACTCTTCAATATTCACTGAAAAGCACTAACATTATCATAAAACACTAACACTAACAAAGGACTATGTAACACTTAAATTATTTGTCACTTATCACTATTCGATATTCAGATCACTTTCATTGCCTGAATTCTCATAAATGGTGGATACGGTACAAACACTAGAGACATAAAAGTCTCGGTTCACTAGATACCAAAAGGTATCAAACACTTCACTAGTCACACTTTGGTGACATCACTAGCAGCTGCAATCATTATTCCCTTTATAGGCATGCCTATCTATCCACTACTATGTGAAATTCAGGCTTACAATTAGTCTTTAATCACTCAAAGTTGTCACACTTAATACCACTAGATTCATAGAAATAACACATCAATTCAAAAGTGTAACAAAACCACTAAACAATAACTTATTCACTTAAACTTCAAATACACTTAACATTAACATTAATATAAGTATTAATTGTCATGTAATTAGTAACATTATACTTACCATTTATCATGTTCACTCTCATTCATTACATGTACATTTTATTGCACACTTTTATAAACATAACATTAACACATTCAATAGATTATGCAATCATTTTACTCTACCATGTCACTCATATTCATGTTCATTTATATTCATTTATTATATAAATTTTTATGCATTAAGACTTAGTATATGTTTAACTCTACTTCATTAATTCACTATGCTTTACACTCATTTCATATCATTTCTTATTCTTATTTTGACACTTAAAACACTCTAAAAGCATTTAGGAAGGCTTAGACATGCTTTAATAACAATTTGAGACCTTAAAATCAAGTTCAAGAAAAACAGGGCAGGGTCACGGTTACTACCAAATTAATGGTAACCGTGACCTAGTTGCACTCTCGGGTCTGGACTACGCCAAACTACCTCACGGTCATTACCGAATAAGTAATAACCGTGTTCTATACTTTTTAAAGGGGTCACGGTTACTATGAAATTATTAGTAACCGTGAGGTAGGTCATCTATAGGTTCTGGATTGAAAAATGGGGTACCTCACTGTTACTATGAAAATCCTAGCAACCGCGAGGCCCAAATCGCTCAGAGACAGATTTTCTGTCTCAACTTGTAAGCCGTTTTTGACCAAGAAAACATCATTTTCAGGAAAAATTGTCTTCTACAAAGTTGTTACACTACGTTTCTAGTTTCCAAAATATCAAAAATCACTCAAATAAGACTTCTAAATCTCAGGTTATTCACTAAAAACCGAAGACTGCTCACTTGGGACGGACAGCAGGGGTCTGTCCACTTCAAGCTCATTTTCGGGAACTCTAGAGACAGATTTAGGTCCCGGTTTCTTCTACAAAGTTGTAGATATATGTCTTTTCATCTCCAACTTGAATTACATCAATCAGACTTATATAGAGGGAGTTATTCCAGTTTTACTAAGACTGGTTCATGTGAACCAAAAACAAATTTTCATCTTAACACTTTCTAAGGCACAAATCATCTTTCTCATGCACTATACATTCCATTATTCACTCAAACATCAACTATAAATCATCTAAAGCACATATATCAATTTATTTCATTTACAAATCCATAAAACAATAATATAACTCTCATACCTCTTTACAAGCTTCACTCTTTCCTCTTCCTCTTTCCTTGCTCTATCTCTCTTTCTCTTCTTTTATTTCCATGAGATAAATCACATATATAAACATCTATTTAGATCATTTACTTCAACATCTACCCTTAAAAACATAACAAGAAAAAGAGAGAAAGTTATTACCTTAAAAGAGACAAACCCTAAATTCTTTCTCTACCTTCTTTGAGACACCAAAGACTTGTATTTTTGAGAGAGAGAAGATAAGTAAAAGGAGTAGAATTTCTGAGATTAGGACTCCCTCTTTGGCCGGCCACCATAGTCCCCTTTTATACCATGATATCTCACCATTTCTCATGAGATTTCATGAGTTTTCTAGAGTGGCACACTTGCCTTAATACCATTGGCCACTCTTTTCTTTGCAACATACTACTTCTTCTTTCTTTATTTCAAATTTTTACCATAATTCATTTACTTTAACTTTTCAATTATATCCCTAATGTCACATTCTTTCTAATTTGTACACTTATTCCATTTCATTTAATTCCTTTCATGTCCTTTTCTATATTTTCAATGCATATCTCCTCATTTTACCTTTAATATATACATCAAACATACCCGATTACTCTTAGGGTATAATGCGGGGCCTTACAGCATTATTGTGGTTTTCCTAATGTGATGGAAGGTTATAATGATACAAATTGGATATCAGATTCATAAGAAACTAAATCTACTAGTGGTTTTGTATTTACTATGGGTGGTGGAGCAGTAGCTTGGAAATCTGCTAAACAAATCATAATTTTTAGGTCCACTATAGAAGCAGAATTAGTGGCATTAGATGCAGCTAGTAGTGAAGTAAAATGGGTTAAAAATTTTGTATCTGATATACAATTTTTAAACAAACTTATACCTCCAATTTTAGTGCATTATAATAGTTAAACAACAATTGCTAAGGCTCAAAGTAAAAATTTTAATAAAAAGAGGAGGCACTTGACAGTTAGACACAAATCCATACGTCATTTATTATCTCATGGCGTAATTTTTTTGGATTTTATCAGGTCTGAAAATAATATAGCGGATTCGCTCACCAAGGTTTGGCATATCAATAAAAACTTTTTAAATCTAGGGGAATGGGACTGAGATTCGCTAATTAGTTACATAGTGGATACTTGTCTTTATATGCATGACGATCCGATAAATAAAGTTTAATGGGTAATAACAAAACTACTTGGTAACTTGGAAGAGTATGTTTATTATTGTTATGTGAAAAATTTTGGATTTCATTCTTATGGCGTTATGCTCTTTACTATGATGATTAGGAAGAATCTTAATTTTGAATGAATCTAAAGGCATATAATTTTGTGAGATGATAATCATAGATCACTCTTAGAGGATTCACCTAGTGAGTGTGGTGATGGGATCCCCACTATAAAAATTGGATAATTTTCTAAAGATACTCATGAAATGGATATGTGCGTATAATAAAAAAATGCAAAAGTGATAAAACCTTGATGATTTCTCATACTGTATATGTAGTGAATATTACTCTGGTTAAAAAAGTTTAGTTCAAAACATTTATGTTACTATGTTTTCTTCAGAATATATTCATTAACACTAAGTGTAGGTTCAAAACTTGAAAGTACCTAACATCTATTACACAGTACTGCTCAAATAAAAATTGAAAACTTTTTTAATCATGTGGAGGAATGTTGGAATTTGTTGATTAAAAATTTATTTTGAATGGGTAAAACACGGATTCCTAATACTGAGGTTAGTGGAAGATTTTTTCCCTTAGTGCCTAATTTTTCTGCTTTTATTAATCCTTATTTTATAACCACTAATTTTAACTATAATTTTAACATTTATCCCTATATAAGTAGATTTATTCTTCACCCAATAGATACTACACATAACATTTAATATTTATCTGTCTTTCACTTTTGGAAAAGTAGCTTTTAATATCTTGGTCTTTAACCATTAGAAAAAGACTCTCTCGTACACTATTTGGAAAAAACAATAAACTTATTTATATTGCAAAACCCAACAACCTACAATCACCTACCAAATCCATTTTAACATTATTGCTATGAGAAATATTAAAATTCTTTTATTAAATTTAGTTTACTAATTTTAATCAATTCTTATTTGAGTACTGGGAATAATTGATTCGGAAAATTCTTAGCTGCATACAAAAATTTCAACGAATCGAAATATCTTGCGAGGGGGACGTGGAGAATTTTTACTTGGTGCAGCCGGATCGTTTCCTGTCAAAGGACAACACAATTTAGCATGCTTCAATCCACAAATTCATAAATTACTCTAAACTTTTTTTTTATTTAATTGTTATCTATTTATCATTGTTGTTGTTGTTGTTGTTGTTATTATTATTATTATTATTATTATTATTATTATTATTATTATTATCATTATTGTTGTTGTTGTGATATTTAAAATCCTTGGGTTGTTTATTATTGAGTGTTGTTAATTGCTTTATTTAATTATAAATTAGTTCTAGCACAACAATAAAGAAAACAAGAAAAAGGATTAACAGTACTTTGTGTTGGTCAGAGAAGACCAGAAGAGGATACAAAAACAAGCAAAATAGAGAGAAGAAAGATGAGAAACAAGGAAGAAAGATAAGAATATGGAAGGCATTAATGGATTTGGAGCACACTCACATATTGAGAAACATAAACTAAAGTAATTTTACCATAAATTTTTATAAACAAAATAACATCATTCAATAGCGAAGGCGGCACTTGATTCTCGAATATAAATGCCAATATATTAAAGAATTGAGGCATAGTTACTTAAAAATGAAAAAAAGAAAACAACTGATAGAAATATTGTTATACATATGTGTGTGTATAACTTATACATCAAATGCAATAAAGGCACTTTTGTACTAAAATTTTGGCATTTCAAGTAGTTCACAATGTTACCTTAAGATAAATACGCTTTTTGTCTAATTTAGGATAATTGCTAATAAAAAACCAAGAACATGCTTCTAGCCTATATAAAACTTTCAGCCAAATAAAGCAACTAACCTAGATAAAACTTTTAGCCATTGCCGTTATCAGCATTCCAAAAGTATAAACATCAACTTTATATGAGCAATTCATCAAGAAGAATTCAAATCAACTTCTTTTGGTGAATACAACAACTACATAAACTGGGTTCATCATCAATAAACAACTTTATACCGCTTTCAGTACACTCCCACCTTTTCAATCCAGCTTTTGATTACAAGAAATTTCTTCAGTCAACTTGGCAACCATTAATTATACATCAATTTCCACAAAAATATGTCTTTAAGGGGGATCTAAGCATGTGATTCTTTACTGGGTTAAATCACATATCCATTGATAATCACAACATCCATCAACCATAATGCTTTAATTCACAACAAAACTTTGTTGATGGAAGTTGGAAAACTAGTGATACTGCTGGTAATAATGCAAACTAACATTAACATATCAAAAAATACAGTAAATTCAACATGTTAAAATTCCAAAATCCAATTAGATGCTTAATAATTTAGCAAGAAGAGAATCATGAAGTATAAGAACTGTAATTATCTTATCGTGCTAAGAGAATCATGAAGTATAAGAATTGTAATTACCTTATCGAACGAAAACAAAGTAAACAAAATCTTTTAAAGCAGAACCAAAGCAAAGACTTCAAGCATCCACTTACAAAATAGCCTAAACCCCAAAAACCAACAGAAGTCGGAAGCAAATTGGAGGAGAAGAGAGCAAGCAAAGAAAAAGCAAGGAATAAGCGAGCTGGAAGTCGGGGACGACTGGACAATGCAGAGGGATAGAGGCATCTAGAGCAAGGGGCAGACTTTGGATAAAGAAAGAGTAAATCGTGATTTAGAGAGTGAGAGATCTGGACTGAAGGAGGGGGGTAGAATTGGGGATTTTGGAGGAGGTCCATTGGGTATCAAGATCAGACCCAAACGAATTACAGTTTTAGTGGATTATTTTTGAGTTGGATCAACGAATATTTTTTTTGAGTTGGATTGGATTTAAATAATTTTTTCTAAACGGATTGGACGGAATTTTGAATCAGGATCAATTTTACCGGATCTACTTTCATATTTTGAAACATGGGTAATATTTTGAAGTAATTATTTGCTTTTTAAATTTAAATACATTAACCTGAAAATTAAAATTAAAGAAGAGAGAATCGTCAACTATACATGAATTGTATATTTCTTTCACTAATTATTAAATAAAAAAATTCTAAAACTATTTTTTTCACTAATGCATTAAATTAACAAATGTAAAAAAATAAAAGCCCGATAAGGTCCGGTCCAAACCCAAAATGATCATGTTTACATCAAATACAAATACTTTCTGTTACGCCTGCTCCAAATCCAAAAGCAAAAGCCTTGCTTGGTGTGTTTACTTTGTGTATTTGAGTGAATGCTTCATATAATAGTTTACTTACATAGAATTAAGCAATTGATAATAAAATGAAAAAAAATAAATAACAAATATTTAAAGTTAATTTTGTCTTAAAAATGTTCACCCTTTCGTCTCTCTCTCTCTCTCTCTCTCTCTCTCTCTCTCTCTCTATATATATATATATATATATATATATATATATATATATATATTCTTTTTTATTTTAAGTTGTATGATGTCATAGTAATAAAAATAATGCTATCTATATATTCAACGCTTAATTTTGAATTTTATCAATACGGATCCACTGCACCCTTTCCTCACATTCCTTCTAGCTAGTATTGCTTAGAATCTATCCTTTTTGTCTAAAATCAACATTGACAGTGACGGTTTCACAGCAATAAAACTTTTTAGCTACTAAAATCGAGATTTCCGTCAGTTTTAGTATAATTTACAACAAATGCATGGAATTAGCGATCCCACTACTAATTTTCAGTAATTCTAAATTTTTAAATATGTTTAATACCATAGCATAACATATCAAAATTTTTTAAAAAATTACATTATAATTTTTTTTAAAACCCCTTTATTTTGTTAAACTATGAGATTATAAGACAAAACAGTTAGAAGGGAATAATGTCCTGCCAATCTCAGAAATAACATGGTCAAAATTATAAAATATGTTCCATCGCAGGACTGTTCAAAATTGAAAATGAATAAAATTAATTATAAAACCCAAGAGGAGGGCTATATTATGCTAAAATGACATAAATACGGGTCATTTTCTTACACATTAAATGCAAGGGTGAATCCAGGTTTCAATAAAATAAAACATACAATATATACCCATAAAATATTGAAAATAATACAACTTAATCTTTAAAATTCAAATTTTTAAACAAAAAATTATTTTTCAAGTATTGAACATAGTTCAAATTTGTACTTGTGCAATGTTTTGAGGACAAATATGAACATCTTTTTATATTTTTTTTTTCATATTTGCCATTAATAAAAAGGTCCACATGTCCATATATTTTTTTTCAAAATATAAAAAAGTATTCATATTTATCATATCATAAGCAATGTTTTAAAACTCGGTTTGACCCAGGTGGTCGAACCGATTGGAATGTGATCCGATAAAAAACTGGGTTGGTGCAACGTAAAACTCAAAAAATGAAAAAACTCGGATTGAACCGGATTGGACCGAAAAAACTCGGGTTGAACCGAAAAAATCAGGTTGGACTTCAAAACCTTTTCAGAAAAAAAAGAAAATAGTTTGCTTATTTTATTATATATCATACGTATGGTTGGAGAATTATAAATTTATATAATTTGATTTATTTTTCTTATTGTAATTAATCAAATTTTAACTTTTACCCCATTCAATCAAGTTTGTAAAATGTTTTTGCTTGAAACTATACATTTTTCTGCATAGTTCAGTGTTATTAATTACATCTATTCATGAAACTTACGGTAGTTTGTATATATATTAAATGAATTTATTTGAATGTTTATTTTTGATATTATGTAAATTTATTTGGATATTTATTACTTAAAAAAATTTATTTGATTTTTATATTTAAAAAATTTATTGAACTTAAAATTAATATTTTTATATTGATATTTGGTAATTAATAGATTATTGAATGTATTTTTACATACTACATGTTTAATTTTTTTGTAAATAATTATATTTAAAAAAATAATAAAAACTCCCACTACAAAAAAATGTATTTTACCGACGGAAAATGACCTTAACGATGGTTTTTATTATTTTACCGACGGAATAAATCGTCCCTAAAACGTGCGTCGGTACCAATTTACCAGCGGAAAATTCCGTCAGTAATGTTACCGACGGATTGTTAAAATACTCCGTTGGTAATTTTACAAAAAACCGTCGGCTGTTTTGTCGCGTTGACCGTTTACCGACACAAAATCCGTCGGTAAAATCAATTAATAAATTATTGATTCATTTGTCATATAAACAGTGACGCTTTTTTCGTCGGTAAAACTGTCGATAAATATATTTAGTATAAATATTTAATGCAATTAAAATGACAGTGACAGATTTTTCCGTCGGTAAGTTGTCGGTAACATTAATTTTTTTGCTTATTTTTTCATTATTTTTTATAAAAAATAATATATTTCTTGTTTGAAAATATCAAATTAAACACAATAAAATAAATATAAAAAGTCTACAATTTAAATTAAAGATGTATATTAATTGATAATTCTAATATATATAAAAATAATATACATCATAACTGTTGTAAAAATATATTTGTATAGTGCACAATGTTTTACAGTTGTACAGAAAATTATATATTTGTAATTGCAATGCAAGCAATACCAATATCGGTATTGTCAATGAAATGTTGCAGTGCTATATAAAAAGCATCTAAAATAGTCTAATAGCTATGCAAATAATACCAATATCGGTATTGTGCATAAAGTTTTGCAGTGCTATACAAAAAATTATCTAAAATAGCCTATGTAAATTCAAAAACACTAGCTAGGATGTACCATGGCTGTCCATAATAGCAGAAGGGTCTGTGGTAGGTTGCTGATCCCCATTTGATAATTCTTCCCATACTTTATTTGTTACATATATGTATAATACATATATTACTTATTATTGCAATTCTATTCGAATGCAAAAGTATTACAAGCACTATATGACTATCACAAAATGTGTGGACTGCCAAAATTTGAAACTCTGTTACCTTTTCTTGTTTTTCTTTCTCCCCTTTACTTGTTTCTCCAGACTTCTAACCCTCTGACTAAGAACTGAATTTGATGATATTCTTTGATTTGAACTCTTGGATGCTGATTTAGGAGGTGATGATTTGGCATTTTCTGTTTTGCTGCCATGATTTGCTTCACTGCTGAGGAAAGATTGAAAAGAGGAGCATGCAAAGCAGTATTTGCTCGAGTAACAGGTATTTCAAGAATGCCCAAAAACTTTTTCACCCCAGGAGATTTAATCACTGAAATAAATATCAAAGAATTTAAAGTGTAGCTCAAACCATTGAAATAAAAACCAATAACTAATTGCCATTGAAGATCCAATTCAACAGAGAAATAATAAAGCATAGTTGCTGCTCATGAACTAGAAACGAGGACTTACCTGTGCCATAGGCAATAGAGACTATGTTGGATGTGATCCAATAACAAAATATAGTATGGAAATAATGCTTGATGAACACTGCAGAGTATATAATTCTCAAAATCATATCTTGACAAAGTCAAGAAATCATCGACAAACTTAAGAATTTGTTTAGTTGAGAACGAAGTCATAATGAATTTTCACAAAGATGTATCAATCTTTGCTAAATTGTCTGTGAGACACTCACCCAATTACATCCCCAGAAGTGAAAACCCACAACAAAGCCAGATAAAAATAATCTCACGATGACAAAGTTTCATCCCTGATTCACTTGAATAATCAAATCACTTCTTGAAAAATCAATTTACCCATAAGCATAAGTCTCAAAACTATTAGTCAAGTTTGCATATGTTAGTTTTTACAATGGGTGTAAATATATACAATGCATAAAATGGATTTGGCTCTCACTGACATAATGGCTAATGAAAAATCAAGTGAAAAAAGGATACTTAATGAGTTTGCCATTATTAAGCCAATTGCACCGACTGACCGTATAAGAAGGACATTTAGTACTACATATATCAATGAGAAAACAAGCAGTGAATCATTTGAGCATTTGAGTTGATTCTCTGTTGCAACAACATGTAGGAATGCTTCAGAAGTTCCTGATAGAAAAACATCAAGACTCGTAGTCTTTGTCATATTATCTCAAGGATAAAAAAAAACGTACACATTGTCTAAAATAATCAGGTAATATGCATAGCACAAATTTAAAGGTTAAGAAAATTATGAGATAGAGGTTCATTATTTCAAAGCAATCAGTAACCTATTGACCTAGTGCACAGACAATAAATCAAAATGTTTGGTTTGCTGCAAACTAAAATATCTTTTTTTTAACTTTTTATTTCCTCATCTAGTTTTAAGTCAATTTACATCAAATTATGCCCTATACTCTTCTGATAATAAAAGATGGAAGCAGGAAAATTAAAGAAGAGTGCAACAGTGATATTCTAAACTGAAATAGCTAAAGATGGGAGAATTAAATAGACTTGCATAAAATAATGTGCATGTGAAAATTAGACTTGTAAACATAACTTTAGAGTCATATGTAATATTTGTTAAGTGAAGAATAAAACTAAAAACAATGATTATAAGAAATCACTAACCATTCATAGCCAAAACAATAATGTAAAGGCAATAATACTGAAGGGCTGTTGATGCTTCTCCATCACTTCATTTACTGCCATACAATAATCTGATCAAGGAGTAAGAGTAACTTGGACCAAATGCCATGAATACGAGACCTGAAAAAAATTTAAGAAAAGGACCATTGTGGTAAAGCATAAAAAAAATTAGAAACTACAGAAAAAAATAAGCCAATTTTTATCAACAAACATTAAATGCTTTTTTTTGTTTTTAAATAAAATACAATAATCAAATGAAAATTTGAAACTTGAATTGATGAAAATGAGAAGTAGATCACTTGAGAAAGTGCCAAGACAGGAGGAGCCAACTATACCAATTAACAAAACAAGCTTTAATGCCTTTGTAAGGTAGCCGCTCAATCTCCTGCTTTTCTGTGGATGTTGGCCTATCAAAAAAAGGACATTTAGGTGGCCGTGTAGCGAAATTTTGGTTATACATCTGACTTTAAACAACTGCATGTTTCAAATTCTAGAGCCTTAAGATATGGAAAAAATATCTATTGCAGTTTTGAGAATTTAGAATTGTCAATAAATCAATTAGACACTATAGCATTCGCAAGTGCAAGGGCAAGAATAGAAGCAATGAATTGAATGAAATGAAGTAATGCAAACTACCAAAGGATGTTGGAGAAAACTTAGGCCTTGGACCTATTCCAGGAACAGGTCTTTGCTTCAGGCCTAATCCCCCAATTCCATATAAAAAGCTTATCTTTGCATTTTTAGGAATATAATTGTTGGGTAAGCATAGAGGGCGAAGAAACACATATAAAATATTTCTCATTTACTATGATGAACTAAGATTTCATAATCATGCTTTTTAAGTAAATTTAGCAATTCTACGGTCTAACCTCACAAAAGCCAGCTTGCAACTTATACTCATGGCATACCAAAACAAAGAAGAACTAACAGAACATACTAAAGCCAAAAAGAAAGTATAGAATAAGAAACACAAAAAAAGCAACATGGTTAAAACAAAGACTTTAACAATCTAGATTATTTTTGAAGCACCATAATTAACAAACAAGGAGAGAAGTAAACCTGATGCAGACTTAGCAAATGTAGCATATGTGCTTTCCTCGAATGGCAAAAACACCAATCTCACCACTAAGCTTCTTGAAATAAATAATTTAACACATGCATCATGCTCTAGAATTGTAAACAACAAGGTTAATCAATTTTTCAAAACCTTAACAGTAACAGATTTCAATATTTGCTTGACTATGATCAGAAAATTGTACCTAAAAATATCTCCAGGCAAGCTACATACCTAGTTTGTCGACAAGTCCATACATAGCCTAGTTGTATGGAGTATAAAAGTCATACCTGGAAATAATTGTATGTAGTAGAAGAACTCAACATTTCCCACGCTACCATAAGAAACAGGGTCAAGAGCACGTTTATTGGTTGCAAGTTCGGCAACACCATAACATTATATTATTTATTTATCATACTAGGAAGAATATAGATGATGGTGACAAATTTCTCAAGAAAAGCATATGGGATATGTACATGTAGAGTGAAAAGACAACAGCCCATCTAGCAAAGAATAGAAGATTCTTAAGTTCTAAGTTTCCACTGCAAATACAAGTACCCATTTATTTCTATTTTCTGTACAAAATTCCTTTCCTTGCATCCAAACATAAAAATTCCTAATAATTGGAGCTAAAAAATGAAAATCTGAAACATTCCCACTTCCCTAGTATAAATTTGGGTATGAAATTGGGTAGAAACCAAACAAGAATTGATTCATTGCAATAAGGTTACAGATTACAAATCTAATTGGGAACAACCCAGATTAAGTACAATAACAAAAAGGAAAAACAAAACAAACACACAAAATTCCAAAGCCAAATTTAGACATATAACAGCAAAAAAAAACCAAAATTAGAGTTAATGAAACATATTCCTATATATATATATATATATATATTTAGTCAAATGATAATAATAAGAAAATTTTAGTTCATCTGCTTCTGTTACTGAAATTCATCTTCTCATAGTAATGAATGGAAAGCAGAGACAAGGAGAGATGCACCTCGTCTTTCCCTCCACTTAGCCAACGGCTTTGAGCCGATCATAGGCGAGAACGGAGCCCAAGAAGAAGCCACGGAAGAGGATTGTGGCTTAGAGAGAGGCCAAAGGTACTGTGAGTGGAGACGACGAAAGCCACCAAGAGTAAGGACCACGGATCTAAGTTGATTATTACCACAGCCGATATTAGCCCAGTGCATAGTACGGATAAGCTCCCATAGCCTCTCGTCTTGCGTAGTTCTATGCCACAAAGAGGTAAAACAAATAAGATCAGAGGCGAATCCTGCAAAAGAGGTAAAACAAATAAGATCAAGAACAAGAACACAATTAATTACACATATAATCACAAAGAAACCAAAACAGAGCAACAGGAGATCTGAAATCGAAGATCGGAGGAGCGAATGAGAGAGAGGGAGAGAGAAAAAAGGAGGAACGACTACGTCGCCGTGAGGGAGAAAAGAACACGCCAAAGAAGTTAGGGTTTTTACATGAGTTATTTATAGGAAATGGCAAATTGTAAATAATTAGAAAACTATTTAAAATTTTACAAAAATTTTAAAAAATATAAAAATAAAAATAATAATCATAATAATAAAATAACTAATAATGATAAAATATTTATTAAAAGGTAAAAATTTTAGAATAAAATTTATTTAATAATGAGATTAATCGATAAAAAGCTATAAAATGCCTAAAATATTTTTCTAAGCATAATCAACTTTCAAATCGAATAAATGTTGACTATAGAAATTAATGTCTAATTGTATTTTTATATAAACATAAATATGTATCTATTATAAAAAATATATATCTATTAAATTATAGTTGCATAAAAATAATAATAATAAATTATTATTTTAAATATAAAATTCAGTATCCATAATAATAATATAAAAATTTAATTTAAAAATAAAATAAAATTTAATTTTGTACTATAAATTATTATGAATTAATCCTTAATTTGATCTAAAAATTTTAAAATAACATAAGTTGTTGTATATATTGATCGAGACAAATTTAAATAATAAAAAATAAGTCATATGAATCGGATTTATATATCATATTGAAATAAAATAATTTATATTTTAATATTTATAAAACAAAAAATTTTCTATATATAATTAAAATATATGCATATGACTAAAAAATAATAATTATTTACATTAAAAATTATATATAATAAAAATAAAAAATAGCTAATCTAAAATTTACTTGGACAAAAAAAAAATAAAAAAAGTAAATTTTGAAAAGAAAAGCACAGATTACCGACGCAATCAACCGTCGCCAAAATATTCTGCCATTAACCACCGACGGGACAGATATATCGTTGCTATTCCGTCGCTAAAACATTGAAAATTAAACAACATTTATATTACCGACGAATATTGCGTCGGTACATAAACTAAAATGTTTGATACCTTTACCGACGTATTTTCCGTCGCTATATCCGTCGCCACCATTTCCCGCCAATTTTACTGATCGTTTTTATTTTTTTGTCGTTAAAAATTTTGGCATTCTTCCACTTTTTTATTTTTATCGATGCCCTGCTGTTTCGCAGCTAATCCTTGGTAATATCTCTTTTTAGCGACGGACTATATATCCGTAGTCCGTCGCTAAATTCCATCGGTAAAATCAATTTTTTTGTAGTGTCCGAGTCGATTCGGTTGAACCAATTGATCCATAACTCAGTTGGCAGGCCGAGTCGATTTTTGGGCCGAGTTTCAAAACATTGATCATAAGGGCAAATTTGTATAATTTTTAATATTTTTAAAATATTTAAAAAATAAACAAAATTTAAACATAAATTTGTACAATTTTTAATGCTTTAAAGTTATATTGGGCTCTTACCCCTAATATTTACTATTTTTAGTATATTCTAAAAAAAATGAAAACTAAGGAAAAATTACATTTTAAAAAAGAAAAAAAACTATAGTTATTTTTTAAAGTTTTCATGGATATTAAAAGTTACACAAATATGGAAACTTTTTTAAAAATGGTGTATTTTAAAAAATTATTCGAGAAAATAGGGTGTTTGCAAAATTATTTGGGAAAATGGTGTGTTTTTCTATTCCTGCAACCCTTTGTTGCGGGATTAGACATTAGGCCCCCCCACACACACACACTCTCTCTCTCTCTCTCGTACATCCACTCTCACTCTCACCCACTCTTTCACTCTCCCTCTCACCTTTTCTCTCTTAATATTTTCCAAAATATCATACTTAATTTTATAATTAATTATCTATACAATTCTACAAATAAATAAAAAAATATTTTTAAAAATAACGTGAGGTAAAAAAAATTCAAGTGAAAATTATTTCAAAAATTAAATTTAAAACAACTCATAGTGAAAAAATGACGGTAAAAAATATTTATTAATGACAGTATTAGTTTTACGTACAATATATAAAATAGATTTATTAAATAAAGTCATTTTTATGATATTTTAACTTGTTGTTAGATTTGAAAATTATTTGGAAAAATTGGATGTTTTTCTCCCTCTTCATATTTTCTAAAATTATTATCATATTTAATTTTATAATTAATTATCTATATAATCCTAGAAATAAATAAAAAATATTTAAAAAAATAATGTGAGATAGAAATAAAAATACTTCAAATGAAAAATGCTTCAAAAATAAAATTTAAAACAAATTCATAGTTAAAAAAATTATAGTATGGTAAGAAAAAAAGAGTATAGTAGTTGGTATTTTTTTATCAAAAATTCAAATCTAACAATAAGTTAAAATATTATAAAAATTACTTTATTTAATGAATCTTTTTTATATACCGTATGTGAAACTAATACCGTCATTAATAAATATTTTTTACCATCATTTTTTTCACTATAAGTTGTTTTAAATTTTATTTTTGAATTAATTTTTACTTGATTTTTTTTTATTTTTACCTCACATTATTTTTAAAAATATTTTTTATTTATTTATAGGATTTTTTAGATAATTACTTATAGAATTAAGCATAATATTTTGAAAAATATTAAGAGAGAGAAGGTGAGAGGGAGAGTAAGAGAGTGGGTGAGTGTGTGTATGTGAGAGAGAGAGAGAGAGAGAGAGAGAGTATATGTTTGTGTGGGGCCCAGTGTCTAATCCCTCAACAAAGGGTTGCGGGAATAGAAAAATATCCAATTTTTCCAAATAGTTTTGCAAACATTCAATTTTTCCAAATAATTTTTTTAAAACACACCATTTTAAAAGAAAGTCCCCACAAATATGTCCTAAAATAATTGTTAATTTAAAGAAGATGTGAATTGCAGCTATAAAATAGCGGCAATAATGGGAAAAAATTACAAAAAATGGTGTTTGGTTTTTTACAAATGGGGGAAATTTTGATATTTTTGCTTCAATTTTTTTTTAAACCTTATAAATTTAGGGGGCATACTGGTAATTTAATTTTTAAAGAAGAGTATAATAGTAATTTTAATTTTTTCAAGGGTTAAGGGGACAATTGCCTTCTCATGTGGGTGGATCCGCCCCAATTGAATGCCACATGATGCCCTGCTACGAAATATATCATTGCAAAATCTCTCAATTAATTAAATAAAACATTATTATACGTGATACAAAAAAACATTTTCCTTTTTTCCCAAGAAAAAGAAAAAAAGTAAATATAACATTTACCACAAAAAAGTTCGTAAATGACACCAAGATATGAAAATAGCTTATCATAATGCACGACAATAGAACTGGGTTAACTTCTTTTTATTGTTTTTTTTTTACTATATAATATTAGCAGAATCAAGAAACTGCAAGTAAAAGAGAAAGTAGATTATGGTCAGTACAGCAAGTAGAGAGAGAAAGCAGAAATATGTATGGTTTAGTTGGTTCATCCATTAATGGGTTGATAAAGCACCATTAAATGAAACCCAATTAAGATTGATAATGAGCCTTTTTAAAGCTTTTATCCTCAGCGTTATCACTGCATAATCGTACAACTCATCAACGTCAACTTGTATAGCTGCATGCAAATTGAGTACTCCATCTTTTTTGATGCAGAAAATTAACTATTAAGTCAAAAGTCAAAACCCTAGTATTATATACGTGATAGTGTGCCTTGTGAGCTTGTTGGGAATGACAGTTGGACCAATAAATTGTTTGTCCAGAGACGGATGAGGCTCATTTAATCTTTGAGAAATTGACAGTTGAGCACCATTCTATTCTCTCTGCTTATAAATATTATCCTTAGAACTCTTAAGCATGGCAGAGTTAGTTCTTTGATTAAAAAATAAAAATTATAGCAATGGGTGGGAAGGGTGATTGGGTAGTGTGTGCTCTCTTGCTTTGTCATTTGCTTTTGAATGTAGTGCTGGCTGATAATCATGTTGGTGTTGATAAAGATGATAAACATTTGTTCTTTCATCGCCCTCTGTTCAAAGGAGGCCTAGGCCATGGAATTTATAAGAGAGGGTTTAAACACGGTATAGGAGGTGGTGCAGGAGGAGGGTTCGGTGGTGGTGGTGGTTTAGACGGGGGTGCAGGTGGCGGTTTTGGTGGTGGAGGCGGCGCTGGTTTGGGTGGAGGGGGTGGTTTAGGTGGCGGTGCTGGCGGAGGTTTTGGTGGTGGAGCTGGTGGTGGGTTGGGTGGAGGTGGTGGCCTTGGTGGGGGTGGCGGTGGAGGTTTAGGCGGAGGTGGTGGTCTTGGTGGTGGCATTGGACATGGTGGAGGTCTTGGAGGGGGCATTGGACATGGTGGTGGCCTAGGAGGAGGTGGGGGTCTAGGCGGTGGACATGGTGGGGGATTAGGTGGCGGCATTGGGAAAGGTGGAGGTCTTGGTGGTGGACATGGCGGAGGATTAGGAGGTGGCGGTGGCTTAGGTGGTGGACACGGGGGAGGACTAGGAGGTGGCGGGGGCTTAGGTGGTGGACATGGGGGAGGATTAGGCGGTGGCATTGGTCATGGAGGAGGTTTAGGAGGCGGTGGTGGTCTAGGTGGTGGACATGGAGGAGGTTTAGGAGGCGGTGGTGGTCTAGGTGGTGGACATGGAGGAGGTATAGGAGGGGGAGCGGGTGGAGGTTTAGGTGGTGGTGCTGGTGGAGGTGCAGGCGGTGGATTCGGTGGTGGTGCAGGCGGTGGAGGAGGACTTGGAGGTGGTGCTGGTGGTGGTGGAGGATTTGGCGGAGGTGGTGGTACTGGAGGAGGTTTTGGAGCTGGTGGAGGATTTGGCAAAGGTGGGGGTATTGGTGGTGGAGTAGGTGGAGGTGGAGGTGCCGGTGGTGGATTTGGTGGAGGATTTGGGGGTGGCGGCGGCGCTGGGTTTGGAGCCGGGGGTGGTGGCGGTCACTAAAGTTGATGGAATTAGCAGTAGAGGAAATAAACAAGAAAATTAATGCTACTTTAAGTTTTCTACTTCTTTTGATTAATGTTAATTAATATGTGATTTCTCCCTATCTGGATATTCTCTCCCGCTTATTAATTCTTTAATCAAACCATTAAACAAATCAAAAATATATTAGTAATGTTAATTGCCATATCCTTATTAGCTGAAAACCAGTAATTAAGT
Organism: Excoecaria agallocha; assembly: GCA_037975025.1. Classification (NCBI taxonomy): domain Eukaryota; kingdom Viridiplantae; phylum Streptophyta; class Magnoliopsida; order Malpighiales; family Euphorbiaceae; genus Excoecaria; species Excoecaria agallocha. Next base: position 16,300,050 of record CM075823.1, on the reverse strand, counting down.
AACTGTTTTTTTCTTTTTTAAGTTCCAAAATAGTTTGATTGTAAGCTGTTCTTCAATTTTTAAAATTTTATGCATATCCCATTAGTGTTTACCTAATTATCTTATTGAGAATGAAATTCAAAGTATTAAGTTAAATCTAGTGGTTTAAGAAAAATAAACCTTACTAATTAATACAATCAGTTCTTATATATTGTCCTGAAAAGGAAATATTTTAAAAGCTCTTACCAACCAGTATAAAGAGTAGTGCAGCTGATATTGAAGACATCTGACATTGAATAAATACCTAGCTTCTTATGATTTCCTAACATTTATTTCGTGTCCGATCCATTGCCTTCCCTTATTACATTATTCTTACGCTTATTGATGTTAGGCCAGATGTTGAATCCAAACCTAATTATGATTAACTCATCAGTAATTATTTTTTATTACTTCTAAATATTAATCCATTGCCTACCCCAACCAAAGGATAATAATATTCTTCTAACTATTAATCCAATTAAGACCACAGATCAAAATTCTATTAAGGGTATCCGAAAATATTCTATCCGTCGAAAATGTACAAAATTACCACTAACATTTAGTTTCTTGGGTGCAATTGCAAAATTCTTATAGGGAAATATTTGTAGGTCCTTAAACTATGGTATATTTTCTATTTAAGAATTTATTGCATTATATCAAGTCACCAAATTTACGTTTTAATATACAACATGTTGGAATAAGGACTTAATAAAAAAAATGATTGTTTAAGTGACAATGACTTCCCTAATTTTAGGAAATAATTAATTGTCCGCTAATCAAGTTAGCTTTACACCTACTTCTACCCGAAAATTTGACCCCTTATATATATGTATCAGAACATATTCTTCCTTCAACTACAAGCAAACTTGCATATTTTATTCTTTTTTCTAATCACAATAATAAAATGATAAATGTCAAATTGGTTTACCAAAATCATTCTTAATTACATAAATTAAAACAAACTATAATTTACACTAGTTGTTCAATTCAGCTTCATAAGTTTGTTAGACTTTAATCCCAAGTAAATATTGATAACGAAAAGAATTCTCTTGAATGCTGAATTATGCATATCAACGATCAATCCCATTAAGGAAACGCAAAATAAACAGACAATTAATCACAGCTAATTCAATCAATAAGTAATGGGCACATTTTCAATTATAATGATCTTTATATATGGGTGAGTGCGATTGAACAACAAGAGTGAGGCCAATCATTGTCGTTTCCCCTATTATGATTATCAAATCGTATCTTATGACTTTTTTGGTGTCAGCTTCTTGGGGTTTTGGGTCTCAAGCCAGACAAATGCAAATACATAATTAGAACTTATTGCCTAAAAAATGAAATGGGTTGAATTTTAGGTATGGACCGTATATATGTGTAAGTATTTGAGATAAAACTTTTAACCCTTTGGTAGATTTCGAATTATTAGAGCCAATAAATAAAACGAAAATGTGATGTCCTCATAAGCAAGCATAAAACGAAAAAGTACTTACTGTGTGCTCTCATGACAGATCTGACGCCATTCATCTGTGGTTTCTGGGCTCTATTCATGATCTCTTCTCTCTCTCTCTAAATTGTTAAACTAATTAAATTTATAAGTACCGTCCTTAGTGAATACTAATGACGATTCAACAGGCGTGAAACAATGTTAAGAAAATAGGCTTGGCTCTAATTAAGGGATGTGCAATACTTAATGATGATAATTCCACATATAGTGTAATAACACCGTAAAAACATCACTAATTAATTCATTCAATTATTCCATGGCTTCACAACAAACATAAACTCAATTAATGAATCAAATCAAAACCAGTTTAAACTGGGAATAAAATTTCAAAATTCCTTGTAAGTTGATTTACGAACAAGATTGCAATCAAAATTCCAACTATTTACTTATCTGCAAAAAGCAATCAAGGAACAAATAAAGGGGATAATTAAGAAAATTTGACTTGATCGTAAAGTATATGAAAAAAGTACCAGAACGTATAATTACATACAATGCAACTTATTCTCGCTTTGGAAATGTCTTACACAAAAATGGCATGAAAATATTATTTATGTATATGATAATAATAAGATGAAATCATACAAGCATACACAATAAAGGAAGAAGGAAAGAAATCAAAGTATTCTTGCTTGCTATTCCCATGCATGCTACTTCTAGTGGGCTAAAAAGATTATATATCATTGATGCCATGACTTATATGTATAGAGTGATGATTTAAAATATAATGGACTCATCTCTTTTCCTCTTGCTTACTAGTTGGATTCAGGATTTGGACCGCTAGGCACTTCATGTGCAGCTGCTTTAAACTGTTGGCCCGAACCCGACCCGGAACTCTTTCCAGAGCTAAGAGTGGTGGTAGAAGAAGAAGAAGAAGGAGCAGAGGGAGCCTCAAACTCCGTATCCATAGGGCGAGCAAGAAGAGGAACAATTAAAAGAAAGCCAAGAAAGAGGAACATAGCTTGTGAGGTTGATGCCATGAAATTGTTACTAGAATTAGTAAGAAACCACCCCCAGTAACCCAGAAGGGATCAATATCCATGAACCGGTTAAATCAACCAAGATTTTATGGGAATGAAATATGGAAGAAATTCAAGTTATTGTAGGCTGCTCTGACGCATGTATATATGTGGCAAGGAAAGAAGTTCTCAAACTTCAAGCCTACTTTGTTTGTAGCTTTCAGAAGATATGTAAACCTCCAAACATTGATTTCAGCCGCTCCGATTATAATTCCGTTATTACCCTTCTTGTTGTTAGTAAATTTCGAGGGCAATTATGATTGTGCAATCAAGCATTAATTGACTGGTCAATTATGTGATTAAAGAATCTAGCAATAATATAAAGTTTTGATTCTTTAATATAATTAATGACTCTTTTTTCTGATAAAAATTTTGTATAAACATAGCTTAATAATATAGCTAATTAATTGACAATCATTGTTTAATTGTTTGGGACAAACCAATTAGAGTAAAGAGATCTAAAAAAAATCTAAGACTTCTCAATAATTATTAGAAAATGAGTAAATTTCTAATCAATTAATTCTAAGAGGAGGGGTAAACGATATGGTGAAAAATAAAAATAAAAAAATGGAAGGAGAAGGTAGCCCTTTGTGGGTGGTGAAGAAATCTTTTTGAGATTGACTTGGAAAGAGAAATGTTTAGAGAGAAATAAGAGGTGATGTTATGTCTATTTCGGCTTTTATGAAAATTTGTGATAAAGAATCCCCAATACAGCAGAGCCACAGTTAAAAGCAAATTAAAGCATCATATCTTTAATCACTGCTTGTTCTGTGCTTGCTAAAATCCCATTGCTTGTCTGCCTCATCTCATGCATATGGTCCCCATTTTCCTTTATATCAACCTGCTCTAGATTTCATATATCATACCTTAATTAATTAATGTTTCTTTTCGCTTATTTTATCTAACATTCTGATACCTCTTCCTGTGTAGAAACATTCTCTGATTTTCCCTTTCTGGTTTTGTTGCTCTACTAATCCGTTCATTGTCTAATTTCTCCTTCAAGGAGTAGTAAATATATGTATCCATATCTTTATTCAAAAAAAAAAAAGAAGTATGAATATTTACGTAATTTATTTATTTTTATGACAATCAAATAGCGCTTTAAAATTAACTTTAAACTCAAACTGTAAGCAACCGTCAATATGCAGCGACTATGATCATTGTTTTCCTTTATTTTTGTCTTAATTCTAGAACTGAGCACATAAGTCAAGTTAAGATTGCAATAAAAATTTATAATAGATAATAACTTCAGAAAAAGAAGATGGAAACAAAACAAAAAAAGAAAAAAAGAAAAGAAAAGAAAAAAGTAATTGGAAACTGAAGTTTTTATAATTATAATTACTCGTAAACCTCAAAATTTGATTCTTTGATTATCGTTAAAAATAGTTTGAGGTCAAGTTGGTACTTCTAATTCCGATATGCAACATATTGCCTAGTTTCTAATAAAAATTAAATGAATCAAAGAGTAATTCCACTCAATTATATATATATATATATATATATATATATATATATATATATATATATATATATATATATATATATATATATATATATATATATATATATATATTAATCTATTAGCAAACTAGATTAAAAAAGTATAGAAAATTTTGATATTATTAGCATCGTATATAGAATAACGGAATAAGTAGAGAAAAAGAATTTCGGCTAAGTTTTATTAAGCCGAAATCTAAATGTGATTGCGGCTTGATAAGTTGTGCTTACTGGGGAGACCGATGGATGGAGACCTAATTAAGAAAAGCATATTTCTACCTCTGTGTATTTGACTACTGATGACCACTTTTGAAAGTGTAATAAAAAGAAGAAGAAAAAAAGAAGACAAACGTACGCATGCATGCCAAAAGCAACACAATTTCCACGTAAAGGTTTCATATTAAATAAATAATTAATTAAAAGTAGATTCATATCATGAAAGTCATCGCCTCTCTTTGTCCGATCTTTTTCTACAATTTCCCATTTTAAAGATGATCTCATTGCCTACTACATACCTTTCTTTTATACAACAACTTCACCTACAGTGCTATGTTATTAGTCGGCAGAAACCATCTTATATTTCAAATTTATTGAAATTAATTCGATTTTACGCAAGCGGACTTAGAAAAAATAAATTAATAAGTTAATATATTCTTTTCACATTTGTAGGACTCAAATTCAAATTTTTTAATTAAAAAAATAAATTTTTATATATTACATTGCGTTATTAGTTAATAATATAAAAAATAATGGGAAAAGAACCAAATTATGGAAAAGGAATGCCATTAGATTTTCTCTTTTTCCCTCAAAGATGATCAATATTCTTGCATAATCTTGCAATGTCAATTTAAAATAAAATTAAGTTTAAATCTTAATAGGATGAATGAATGATTACTATGAATTATATTTTGATTGTTTATTTATTTTGAATTAAATATGACTGAGAACACGTAAATATTCGACCTATTACATATCCCATTATCATCCCAAAAATAAAAAAAAGCAAAAGTTATGTAAAAGAAGAAAAGGAAAATATATATACTTAAGAAGCAAGGGAAGATTTCTACGGGAAGATTTGCTTCCCTGCTCCCATGAATAATAATTTAGTTATTATATATAAAATATATCAGAAAAAGCTTAGGACCAAAGATTGAAGTAATTAATTTCTTCTAATTAGTTGATGTTCTTGAATTTGAGATTGTTGTGCATGAGAGATGAGGACTGCGATTTGGGCTCTTGTTTCAGCTAGTTGGTTCTGGGAATTGTGTATTTCCTGATGTAGCTGCGAGATTATCCCTACACACCCATAAACTGGATTTTCAATTCTGCATTTTGCTTCATAATACAATGATTCTGCTGCTTCTACTCTTAGTTCCGTCGGTAGTTGCTGATCGATCATTAATTTATTATCAAAACAAAAACCCAAATTATTTATTAATGACATTTAAATTGAAATTAATTGTTAAAATATGAAAAGAGTTATTGACCTGGAGCAGTTTTGCTACATTGCTGGCACCATAGATTTTGTGAACACAAGCAAATCTTTGAGGATCATTGGATGGAAAATAAGGAGCCAAAATGCAATCCGAAGGGCACTTTCTTCTTAAGTATTTACAAGCTGCACAGCGACCAGCCATCAGTTTTCAATGTTTTTCTTTTGACAAGAAATCCAATGGAGATCTTTCAAATCTTTAAGAATGAGATTAAGATGTTGAGCAGAATATTTTGTATCCATAGAAAACTAGCTGTTAGATTTTCTAACGGCTACTATTTCAAAAATTCAGAATTAAGAAGGAAAGTGTTTTGAGGAAGGAAATGCAACCCAAATCTAGGAGAGAATTATGGATAGAAAGTATTTGCAATTGCAATGGTGTTTCTTTATAGGCTTATGGGTACTTCTGGAAACACTGATATAGGAGATCTCAGAGGGCAATTATCAAGTAGCTTTTACTTGGTTTCTCTATCGTTGATACTGATCAGAAACCTCAATGGTTTCTCTTGCGACAAGAAACTAAGCGTATTGGCTACTCTTGGCGTGCATTACAATTTATTATAGCTTTTCTTCTTAATTAGTGATAATTTCTTCTTAGTTATGTGCTTGCATCCGCTCGATGCTGTAATTCCTTCCTAGTTATGTGTTATTTTTTGAACATTTTTATGACTTTTGATCATTACCTGATCACGAGTTCGGGTACCTACCTTGAATTGACTGCAGATTTTCAGCCCGCAAAAGTGTTGATAAATATTTATGCTAATTTATCATACGTATGCTAATTTCTATTTAACATATTTACCATGAGTGTGCAGCACCTTTATGGTATGATTAACTAAAGAAATATTTACGTCTGAATTTTAAATTACCAAATTTATAATTTATTATTATTTTTTATATATTTTTTTCATCAAAAATATTTTTATTTTTACAATTTTTTTTTTAACTTTTTTCTCTTATAAAAAAATTATTAAATTATATCATATTATGCCATATTTCAAACATGTTATAATCACTACATCATAATCAACCTCATTCAAATAGCAATCAAAGGGTGCCTACTATTGGGTGCCAAAAGAAGAAAAAACTTCAAAAAATGATTAACCACTAAATAAGTCCGAAATTCAACTTCATAGTTGTTTTAAATTTAGGTTTATGTATTTTATATTTTTGATTAATGTGCAATTAACAGTTATGTAACAATTAATTACAGTTACTATACATACATTCTATTTTCATTTTATTTTAAAAAATTCATTTAGATAATATATAAATATGACATACATAATTTTTTTTTTAATATTTGCTGACACTTTTTTTACTATACATGGACTTATAATATGTTAGGATAATAAATTATGACTTTTAAATACTTTTAACAATTATAATTCGTGTTTTACTTTAAGTGATTGTTTATAGTTTAGTTAATGTGTGTATTTTATGTTGAACTTTGACTTGTACTTCGCATTAAAATAGTATTTGTAAAATTTTGTTAATTTCTATACCTAAAATTTTGAGTTGTTTAAAATTTGAAAATTATGGTTAATCTAATTGTAAAAGTTAGAACCGATGAACTAATTAATTAAGATAATGATTAAATTTATAGTTAATAGTTTTTAAAAATTACTTGTTAATAAAATTATTAATAGGTTGATTAATTAGTTAGTGAAGAAGGGTTAATTACATTCGTGGTCATCGAATTTTGGTACTTATAACTAAATTGTCACAATAAAATAATTTGTAACACAAAAATCATTAAAATTTTATTTTATTTCAATTAAAGTGAAAATGACCGGAAAATTCATTTTCCGTCGTCGGAATGCATGCCATGCAAGCATGCCACATCATCAGGGAACTTCTAGAACATGCCTAGTCAGCATGCCATGTGGCCTGCCTACATGGAGAAATTGACACATCATCAAGTCAACATGTCATGCCAACTTGTACAAAATGACCAAAAAAAACAAAGCATTTATGTTACAGCTATTTCACAAATTGAAATAGCCTCCAATTCTTTTTTAACTAAATCGTCTTCTTCAACAGTTCTTATAAATCTTAGCGCCTGCTAAACTTCTCTCTCATATAAACTTACTTATTTCAGTTCATCGCTATACCAATCTCCATTTTAACTCCATCTTCTCGTTTTATTATTGTTTCCCCAACTGTGTATTGAAGATGGAAGAATTTTCAGATGTTAATTCGAATGATATTCAATATGCCCTTTGTTTGCGTGGAAATCGAGCAGTGATGCATACTGCTTGGACGGAAGGAAATTCGGGAAGGTGGTTCTTTAACTGCAAAATTCCTAAGGTAAGAATTTTCATATTTAGAAGAATTTTCAGATGTTAATTTTCAGATCTCCCTTATTTCTGTATTTTATTTATTTTTTGGGCAGTAATTGCCTTGTTTTATATTAACTCTTTATGAGTTATGACTTCATTTTTCAGGTGCTTCATTCTTTCCGTGCATTAGAGGCTCCAGATTAATATAAACTGATTCAATTTCAATTGCCTAATATGAGAAACAAGAGAACTAAAATGTCGGATGCTGATATAAATGTACTCATTGCTAGTATGCAGATGCAAAAGTTATTGTTTGAAACTTCTTTGAATGCTTGATATTTATATTTATTTTAAGTACAAACAACATCCTTATTCAAATTTCAAATACAAAAGGGAAGGTCTTTTACTGTGTTCTCAATTATTACGTCTTTCATTTTATCTAGTTATTTTTCAGAGTTGCAAGGTGGTGTGGCTGTTAGAGTAAAACTGATTCAACCATATGACCTGAGTATCAGTCCAACGTACAGACACAAAGCAATTTGGAGGTCCTTTTTCAAAATAACAGTTCTCAGTATGAGTTTCAAGCACTCAGAATCTTGGCTAACATGCTGAAGTCCAGACTCTTCCAAGGTGGAGCTGAGGCTTTTTTTTAGGAGATACCAGTTACATATACCCCCCCTCGAGATATAGTTTTACATGCTGAAATGTTATAGGATAAATATACTTTAATTAAATTACAAGTCATTTATTTGAAAGGATTCAGTTCACACTTCTGAGTGTATATGTCTTTATCTGTTTTGTGACAGTATTTCTCATGAATAGCTGGCATTCATCTGGTAAAAGAATTGAACACCATAATATAATCTAATATTTCAGCTTCCTTTGCTTGTAATCTGCACCATGATCGATGGCAATACTTCAACAAAATTCTCGTCAAGTATTTCCCGATGTGTTGGTGTTGTTTTTTTTTTGAATCGTGAAATAAAATTGCCTTAGGAATCGATGGCACTAATTTCTTATATTGTTAACAGTGTTCAAATAATAGTCAGTTGAAATACGGCTTGAATAAAGAAAATAAGATCTGCAGAGATAGAGTCTCTATAGCCATAAAAAAATAACTGAAATTTAACACATTAAAATTGTTAAGTTGAAGTTTAAATATTAAAAAATGGTAAATTCATTGGTTTTATAATGACCAATACATCACAATATAACGACAAAAAATGCATATCCTCTGCACAATTTATGAAAAATACCAGTCTTCACGATTCACTACTGGTTTGTTACAACATCTCCCTTAGACACCCTTGACTTCTTCCTTGGATCATTCACCAAATTGATCACCCCAATTTGCTGGGTTGCCGGGGTCAATTGTGGCAAAAGCAAATATAACTAAAATTAAAGAAATACTAATTACGATTAGTAGCTAGAATTAAAAATTGGTACAAACTTACATTAATATCTACACTGACTGGTACTTCATGTTGTATAGGAACATCAACCTCAAGAGCATAATTGACCAATTCTTACAAGCTTCTTTGAATTGAACTAAACTCCTAAATTTCATGCCATGTAATAACACAGGATTTTGCATATGCTTCTCTTCATTAAACTCCGGATATTTAAATCTAACCCCATGTGCTTCCTCATCCGAATCTTTAAAACCAGATTCCAGCTCTTCAGACTTAGCATATTCAGAGCTAACATCATCATCAACATGCTCAATATGGATAGGTCTAGTAGGCTACCTACTTGAATTGTTAACATTGATTGGTCTGCCTTTTGGGTTTTTACCCTTAGCCTTTCTATCCTTTTGTTGTGCTATCTCCTCTTGATAGTCATAGTCTCCTTCAGCAATATTATAATCAAGGTCTACAAATGTTTCATGCTCAACATCCTGGTTAGGTCCAACCCTATCAGTTCTAACGCCATCATCCTCTATATTTTCATCACCATCAGCTCTAGCACCTTCATCCCCTACAGTTTCATCACCATTAGCTCTAACAACATCATCAAATGAAAACTCATCATTGCGTACATCAGACTCATAATCTGCTGACCCATCAAAATTATTATAATCTGGTTCATAATTACTTAGTAGTTAGGAAACTTCGGTACAAATATCATATATAAATTATAAAATACAACAAATCACAACTCAAACCCTTTAATATTTTACATGACAACTATATTAAAATAATTTGATGCATAATGAAATACTTCCAGCAAGTTCTAGTGCAAAAATACTAAATAACATATTAAATATAAACAATCCTAACTACAATATTTCATATTTTTCATGCATATACTTCCACACAGTTAATTCCGAAATCCTAGAACTTTATTTGATTATTTTCATCAATCAAATATAAAGACAATGCATAATAGAATAATAAACAATGGAATACTAAACCTCAGATTTGTGAACACCTAAAAATATATATATATATTACCGTATTGTGGACCCATTTCTTCAGAGATTCTCTTTTGAATTGGATGGACCATGGGTGCTTTGATTCCCTTTCGCCAAGCCCCACTAGTCTCTTTAAAGGTGAAATTATCTTTAATATATATATATATATATATATATATATATATATAGGCATCATATTTTTCGCAATCCAAACCTTAATCCTATTATTTCATCTTCCTATGTATTCTTAATTTATTTAACCCAAACCTCTTATGGAATTGGAGTGACAGCAGATGAGAATGAGAGAGAAAATAGGAATAGATATATTAGGGTTAATTTAATCTTTATTCTTTTTTGGTCTTTTTGTAGAAGTTGGCATGACATGTAGACTTGATGATGTGTCAATTTCTCCATGTAGGCAGGCCACATGGCATGTTAGATGGGCATGTTCTAGAAGCTACCTGATGATGTGGCATGCTTGCGTGACATCCAACGACGAAAAATGAATTTTTTGATCATTTTTACTTTAATTGAAATAAAATAAAATTTTAATAATTTTTGTGTTACAAATTATTTTGTTGTGACAATTCAATTATAAGTATCAAATTCGATGAATACGATTGTAATTAACCCTAGTGGAGAATGTACCTGTTACTTTCCATTTGGATAAGTTAAAAAAGTTTATTTTTGGAAGGGCGAATTAATAATTTTAATCTTTATTAACTAAGGCTCCGTTCGGTATTGATTAAGTTTTCGTGTTTTTGTTTTTTTCTTAAAAAAAAATAGAAACACGTTTGGCAAGGAGATAGAGTTTTTTGTTTCTGTGAAATTGTAAGGAAGTGTTTTTCTAAATAAAAACAGAATCAAGTAATCTTCAAAAGATGGATTTTAGACTTTAAGTTATTAATTTGCCAGAACTCTATTCTTCTTTTTCTTCTTCTTCTTCTTCTTCTTCTTCTTTTGTTGGAGTCTCGACCATTGCCACTCAAGCAGTCGGTGCCGCCCCACTTCCTAAGCTCTGCCGTCGTCGCCGCTCACTTCTTGAGTGCCGCCGTTGCCGCTTGCAGTTGAGAAGCAAGAAAGATTGGTTAATCACTAAACTCTTTTTATTATTTTTTTGGGTTGCTCTGTATTTCTGAACTCCAGATGCTCGAAGTACAACAAAAACTTTCTCACATGACAAAAAGAATTTCTTTATAAATGAGCAGTCTCTAATCCATTTTTCCAATAACAAAACATATGATTCACATGGAGGTCCACAAACTCCATGAGAGTAAAAAAATAACTAATGAATTAGTTGAGAATCAAACCTCAACATAAGAAAACTTTTGATGCTGGAATCCGATGCAGAGCAAAACAAAATTCTGAACATATGACAAATTTTTTTATTCAATTGTCTACTATTGTATTTTTATTAATCCAATTAATGTGAAATTTAGGTTTGCTATTTGAGTTTTTATTCAAATTTTCAGTTGAATTCAATTCTTTCTTTATCCTTTGGATTCTTTATTTTTATCTGTAGCTTTTTCTATGTTTTTTGCTTTATCATACTCATATTTTGATTTTCCTTCACCTGTTCACTCTGAGATTTCGTTGTTGTTCTTCCTTTTTCTCTTCCAAAATAGGGTATTTAATTGGGGTTTGGTTTTGGTCAGTTTTTGTGTTTATTGCTCTTGGTTGGATTTGTTTTGTTTCACAATGATGGTAGGTTATCAAATGCTTTTGCATCCTGGGTTTTTACTTTATTATCTGGTTTGTTAGATTTGAGCTTAAAATTTTTTAGCTATCCTAGATTATTTGATTTAGTTGCTCCAACTTAGGAACTTGGAAAAAATTGAACAATAAAGCACATTAAAGTTGACATTCTTACGCAGATTAATTGTTTATGCATAATTACAAATAAATATTATGAATTTAACAAGTGTCTCTTCTTACAAGTGAACAAAGAAAAATATATTATACCATTTCTCTTTGTTTTTAGTTTTTTTTTTTTGTAAGATTAATTTTCATTTTGGCATGACTTTTGGCATTGTTAAAATTTTAACCAATTTACCTAATTAATAATGTGACTGCTATCATCTTGCCGGAGTAGCTGTTTTCACTTCATTATTAAATGTTGTTGAATAATGTGACTACTATCATCTTGCCAAAGTAGCTGATTTCAACTCATTATTCAATGTTGTTGCACTTATTGTTAGCTAATTGTGCTTGCTTAGTAGAATGAACTTGAAAATAGTAGAATACAACAGTGTTGCTTTTAGAGTATTGCACATGTGTTTCTTCCTTTTCGATGTGCAGAAGCTGTTGCTCTTTTCTTTCTATAGAATTAGCTAAATGGTTTGAACTATTATGAGATTGTATCTTCATTATTTCCAATGTGTTAGATTGTTTTGTACTGATTCTATTCTATAATAACCTATCTGTTTACATGTTGCTAATCAATTTTAGTTATCAGAGGATTGCACATGTGTTAAAAGGAAAATTTTCAACATAGCTTGATGTATGAGCTGCATTTAGATTAATATGTTATATAATATACTTAGCTTGAACGGATTTATTTTCTGGCAGAAAATTCTGAGTAATTGGTTGTTAGAGTTAGTTAGCATTACATAATTGTTGTTAGAGTAGTTAAAGAATTGGATAATGAGTCAGCTGAAGGCATATTCATGTAAACTATTTGTATTCACAGTAATTAAGCAATAATACAAATTCTTTTCTCTGCTATTGATAGTAGTCACATTAGCTATATAATATACTTAGCTTGAATAATGAGGTGAAAATAGCTACTTGGACAAGATGAGATCAATCACATTAGATAGAAGTCGATCATGTTCTCAACTTCTAGACTACTCATAATTGACTTTTAAATGTTTACAAACTATTTTGGATAAAGGAATCGAGTCTAGGACAGAACTAGAAAATTTTTCTTTGAAGCTCAGTAGTTTCTCTTTAACATTTTGACAAAACTTTCGCTTATTAATTTAGAGCTTCTACTACTTTCTGTTGTTTACCTAGGGTCCATAAAAGGTTTAGAGGCATGAGAATGCTTTCTATTTAACAACTTCTGATCAATCTTGCAGTTTTATGCCTATCCTGCAGCTAATCTACCTCATTTTATAGTAATGACTAGCCAGTCATAGATGATAATAGGTCAGGTATTATGGATGACATGTTTGTTGTGAAGGATGTCTAGCAGATACTTCATCGAATTAGCCATCATAAGATGATAGTAGTCACCTGGGAGTCTACTATTTGTATACTACTAAACATTTTTCATTGACTATTTTTCAGTTTTTGTATAATGCTTGTTGATTTGTTAAATAATTTATTTATTAGTTAATTTTATATTATTTTATATTATTTTTGTTTTGTTTTATTTATATGGAGAACTTAAATGAAGTAGTGAATATAAATGATAGTTGACATATATATATATATATATATATATATATATATATATATATATATATATATATATATATATATATATATATATATATATATATATATATATATATATTAAGGAATTATTGAATTTTTTTGTTATGATGAATTTTTTTAATAGCTATAAATTTTAAGTTTTGAATTTCATTAATATTTATTATTCAATATTAATAGTTAGATGATATGTCATATCTATTTATAGGTATAGAAATATTATCATTAAAAATTATGAGGTTGTTTTTAAATTTATAAAACAGTTTCTGAAAAATAAATAACAAAAATTAAACATAATTTTTAAATTTTAAAAAATAAAAAACGTTAACAAACGAACTCTAAATTTAGCGCGGGCCGATCAAATAGCTATACGCTGTGTGCTAGCCCGAATCCATGAACGGCGTCGTTTACTCTTTGTAGACCCACGGCGTCGTTTCTTTCTTCTCGCGGACGATCGAAACTTCGACTCTTTCTCTAAAATTATCATCCGTGTCCTGAAGGCTGAAGCCACAGATCTCTCGCTCTCTTTTTTCTCGTGTATCTGCGGACGATGGATTCTCATCGCAGCGTTTTGCATCTGCTTGTCGTATCTTTGCTTCTTTGCTCATTAGCTAGGGTATTTATCTGTTCTATTTCTCTCTATGTATATCATTAGAATTTCTATCTTTGCGTTTTTTTAATTTAATCTGATCTGACGGTATTTTTGCTTGATTTGTTGATTGTGGAGCCAAGGCTGAAAGAATCAATTCAGTATTTTTCATTGATGGCCAGACTCGTCAGTATCTTCGCACTCCATCAACAAAAGATAGCATCCTGGTTCATTTTGTTTTCTAATTTTTATTATTGTAATTGCTGGATGAATAATTTGACCTTTTTTCTATTCCATTTTGTGTGGAATTTGTTGGTTCTTATGGATCATTACGCGTTTAGGTGGTCATTTAGCGTGAATTCAGCTATTAGTAATGAATAATAATGATTGACATTGGCACTATTGATTAAAGCAAACTGGAAAAGATAGCGTTTAAATGGGCATTAACTCGCGAGTAGTTTGTAGGTGGGTGGGTTCTGTACTAGGCAATGGATCCATTTTCATTGACGAGAATATGAACTTTGATGCGTTATCTGGAAGGCCTAATGGCTGAATCTCGATGTGTTAGTACCCAATTTCTTCCTGGATATACCTTGCAGCTTTAAAATGACGTAGTGGGTGTTCCCCTGGCTAGTTTTTTTATATGTGTGTGCAGTTAGTTGGTTCTGTTTGTGCTCCAATAGTAAAAGATATTTTTTCAGGCAATCTTCTTACTATCATAACTGTTTTTATTTTTCAGTCTCACTCAATGTCGCCTCTGGAAGTTGGTGCTGCTGTGTCTGTCTTGCTTGGTTTGTCACCACCTGCCACACTTTCAGCTGCTGGATCATCTAAGGTCTTTGCAGTAATCAGTATTGCAATTTCTTTATTTCTACTTTTTTGCACCCTGCATCTCTCTACTTCTTGGAACTTGGGATATGACAATTTTGTTTCCTTTGGCAGTTGAATGAGCTTCTCTTGCCCAATCCATTTGATAGGCCTCGTGCTGTTTTTATGCTGGAAATCACTGGAGTGACTGGTCCCTTCACTTAATTTTGGATGCCATTATATATATATATTGTTTTATCTACTTAAAATTAATAATGGACTTTTTTTTTTCTTTTTTCTTTTTAATGCAGATTTTGCTGCAGCAGCAAATGGCATGTTTGCTAATGCCTTTAGAAGTGAGGTTATCATCGGTTTAGATAAACCTCAAATTGAATTGCCAGGTACCTGCCCTTTGATGGACTTGAATTCCGTTATTTGTTTCATGTGCATAATTTCTCATGAATGCTTCTTTCTTTTATGAGATCTGTTGCAGCTGAAGAAGTCTCCATCATTCCTTTAGATGAATTAGCAGAATTCACTGACGAGGAACTAAGTAGTTTGGTTAGTCTTGGCTAATACTAATACTACAATTTCATAGAGCTTGTTTGATGTTAATTCCTTCTTAGTAATATGTTATCTTTCATTATGCTTATGACATTGGATTTATTTATTTAGGCATCTTGGTTGGGTGGGTCATATAGTGCCAGTCCCACTGAATCACTAAATGGAGAGTTTATCATCCCCTTGGCTGGTGGTGCCAATGTAAATCTTCATATGTCAAAGGTATTCTTTTTCTTTTTTACTTATAGCTTTTCTGTGTTTTAGATGGAAACTTTGTCATGAAATTCCAGAATTGTGTTTGAGACTTGCATTTTTATGATTTGCAGAAAGCAGACAAGGTATTTGTTACAAGTCTCCTGACTTTGATCCACAATTCTAGGAGTGCAATGGAAATGCATGAAGATCTGTTGCAGGCTTCACAAGGACCTGCAGAGCTAGTAATGGGTCATTTTGATGGCATTAAGGTGATGGCAACTTCCTTTTTTGTTTTTCTATCTTTTTGTATAAGCGGATTTATTACCCTTTCTGCTTCTGAAAAAGGTTTATGAAATATTAATAATAAAAAATGAAACCCCTACTATGCAATTTTGTTAGGATTCAAGGATTTTGATGTTATTTGTGTTCATTACAGTAGATGTTAGGAGAATTCTCCTTACAACAGGCCAACTTGTAAAAGCACCAAAACTTGAAAACTATCAGTAGGGTATTATTCATCCTTGTTGGTTTTCTTCTTTCTGTGAACTTCTTATCTTTAATCAAGATAAGTTAGTCATCATTTGTGTTGCTTCCATTATGAAATGTGTGCCTCTACTTTTAGTTCCTCTGGGTTTCCTCCTCTTGATTGAGTTCTTCTTAGTTGGAACTTTTCATTTTATATGGTTGTGATGAGGTGAGATTACTATTCTCTGAGTTGAGAAAGTAATTGTGTACCTTTTGATTAGATTTTTCTTTTTCTTTGGTTCAAAATGTTTTTTGCACAAATTCCTTGCTGTGACTGGGATGATATAATAGATAATGGGCCTATTGCACATTCTCGTATGATAATGGTTTTGAAGTGTGCTTCCCATGTTTGAAAATGGAATATCGTGTACGATTCTTCAAAATTTTCAAGAGTAGTTATCTATTTGCATATCTATCATCTTCATGTTGTATTTATTTATTTTGCTACAGGATTTGAAAGAGCAACATGGACGTGAAGATGTTTTGCAGCAAGTGAAGCTGTTACTAGCTGCAGTATCTAAATTGCTTTCTTCATTCCAAGAGGCATACAGAGGTTGGTCATCTTGTGGGAAATAACCATATCATCTTATTCTTTAGATGGCGATATGACTGCAATGCCAACTTATGTGAAAAGAGAATCCTAGCTTTGCTTAGTGTTTGCATTCATTGGACCTGCCCTAGATGCTCCACATCACTCTCTTGTTTCATGATAATTATGGGTTTCTTAAATAGACATTTATGCCCGTTTTGAAAATTGTAGCTTGTGATGCATTTTGTAAGTATTCCAATTTTAAGTTCCTACTCTGTCTTCATTGTTATCAGTGAATAGCATGATTAAAGAAATTCCATTTGTTAGAAACTCTTACCTTAATGCCAATGCTGAAACATTTATTGCTGTGGCTAACTCTTGCAATAATGGTAATGGGCAGGTCAAATTGTTGGAGTAATCACATATAATGAGATACCTTCTTCAGGAGCAGAAACAACATTGAATGTGATGTTCACTTCACAGCCAAAAATACGTTGGCTGGCAGAGACTCCAGGAGAAAATGCGACTAATACTACCCTTGCAGAAGTGGACTTGGTTAGAAAGACTCTAGCTTGGCTGACAGGAATTATTCTTATCATTTCTACTCTAATGGGGGTAAGATTATCTTATAACGAATTATTTATGTCATTCTTATTTTCTGTTTCAATTTTTTTTTTCCTCTAAAAATGAGAACTTTCACTCAATGGAATTGCAATGACATCAGAAAAGTGAAAAAGTTACCGAGTCTGCAACTTTTAACTCCATCTATTGGCTTTCATTCGAAAATATATCTGCTTTCAGGACTTCATTAAATTGGTTATGAGTTAATTTGCACTTATATGGCATGCAACTGTGTATACATTTTGGTTTCTTGTCCGCATGTATTTTACAAAGGCGTAATCCGTATTGCTGTAGCTAAATGAACATTTCTTTATTTAACTTCGTTGTTCGCAGATATACTTGCTACTAAATATGCCACTTACAAGGGACACCCTTCTGTACTCTAATGTAAAGCTTGACTAAGCTGGAAGGAAGCCTATGATTCTTTCTATTGCTAGGAGTACTGCAGGATGGCATCCAGCCATTTGCGAAATGGGTTGTTTGTAGATTTCAGTGTACAAGTGGCTGTTCACATTTTTATGAAACCCATTCCTCGATTAGTGTCTGATATTAAGTAGGGGTAGCATTAGCCAATTAGGTGCGGTGTTTTTAAGCATTTGTAGCTGCTGAACAAGAGCAAATGAAAAAAAAAAAATACTGGTTAATGGTTTCTTAGATAATGTACTCCGGAGAACGGAAAAGTGAAACGAATGATATGACTTTATTATGATGTTTATTTGTATTTACAATCCAGAGTTTGGTTTTTAGTTACCATTCTTGATTGAGATTTTGAATAAAAAAAATTGCCCAGATTTCGAGTTCAATTTCTTGCTGATGTTTAAATATTTGTCTATTAAATTGCAATGAACTTAGTTGTTACCTAAACTCTAACATAAATATTTTTCTTAATACCAAAAGTTGAATAAATTTTTATTTACATATATAACAGCATTGACTTTTTTGGTCAATGTTTTACTTTTCTTCTCTCTTTATAATTGTCATAGATAGAGGCAAGCATCGACCTTTTTCATCATCTAATATACTAAATTCACCCATATAGTATATATCCATTATATATAGCAATGCTAACTGTTTTAATTATTTAATATAGGTGATTTTGGGTGACTTCAGTTTTTTTTTTTTCAAAAGGAATGTCTTTGTTTCCCTATTGAAATATTGATATCATGATCAATAGTTTTTGATATATCAAAAAAAAAAAAATCATGGGAATCACGAAACTTCAACGTTTTTAAGATAATATTATAAAAAATTTCAATTTGAAAATTATTCTTTAACTTTTTTATTTTTTGAAGTGCCATTTGTCTGTTGGTGGTTCCTTTTTCCCCCTCCAGCTTTTCTAAACTTTATCTGGCTGATTAAAGGATTTTATGTTTGTAAAATAAATAAATATAAAAATTACCGGTCTAATGACCTTCACCTTCCCATGACAGGAAAATTATACAAGGAAATTATGGTCTAAGGCCAAGGCTAGAAATAAGAAAGAGCAAATGGGCCCTAAAGGCCATTAGCTGAAGATTTTGTCTTCCGAGAGTCATCACAAATCCAAAAACATTTTACCATTGAATTACATGTAAATGTACTATTAGAAAGTAAAGAATCTAAAATCACAGTGGCTATTCTGGGGCATGGAGGTAAGTTGATTCATTCTTCAAGAATTGCTGGAACCATTTGGCTGATAATTATGGCGTTCTCTGCAGAGTTTTACGATCTACATAATATAACCCAAAACATATCCCATGTTAATGGATAAATATTTTTATTTAATTCCTTTGTAATTATTCATTTCATACACATCTTATAGGACTTGTATTCTTCTATGTATATCTAATAGTGATAGAGTTGGTATATAACTCTACCACTGCATTCATCCTCTGTACATTTAAAGGCTTTGCCTCCTAATACAATGTATACGAAAAACCTTCAGCTGTCATCTGAGTCATTACTCTTTACATGGTATCAGAGCCATTCTAAGTTACAAATTAATCATGGCCCTCATCCCTTCTTCTTCCTCCGATTCTGCTTCTTCTACTATTACTGCTTCTCACTCCTTTTCCATTAAATTAACTCCAAAAACTATCTTTTCTGGAAAACACAATTCATGCCTTTACTCAATTATCAAAATCTTCATGGATTTATTGATGGCTCATCCCCTGCTCCCTCAACATTCATTCTCTCAGATACCGAACCCCCTGCATCTATACCAAACCCGAAATTTGCATCTTGGTTTAAAAGAGATCAAATGCTTTTGTCCTGGATTCTTTCCTCTCTTACCGAAGAAGTTTTTCCTCTTGTCATTGGCCTTGACTCTTCTTATGCTGTATGGACTGCTTTGGCTTCTGCTTTCGGCTCCATTTCTCAAAACAAACAATTGCAACTTCATATTGAATTACAGGAACTCAAAAAGAATGATCTTTCCATCTCTCAATTTCTTCATAAAGTAAAATCCTTGTGTGATGAACTAAGTGCAGCTGGTCGTCCTATTACTACTGCAGAATTCAATGCTATAATCTATCACAATATTGGGTATGAATTTCATCCTATCATTACAGCTCTTAATCTTCATCCTGAACCAGTCAGTTTTTATGAACTTCATGGTCATTTAATTGCACATGAAATTCTTCTCAAAAGCTCTCCTGAACCAGTAGCTAATCTCACCCTTAAACCTTCTTCTCCTTTTCTTCCTACTCCCTCATCTCCTTCTTTTCGGCCTAGACCTGCACATTCTCAATCCCAATCCCGGTTTACTGGTAACAACTCCAACTCTAGGGGTCGTTCTAATCCTTGTCAAATATGTGGTTACCGAAATCACATAGCTCTAACTTGTCGCAAGAGGTATGTCTGTGACCAGCCCTCAAATCAATACACTAAAGCCAACCAATCTTTTGCTCATCTTTCACATGTTCCAGCATTGTGTCCTCCCTCTCCCACTGCCAACTCTTCCACTACTTCCAACCCCATTCCTTGGTACCCAGATATTGCTGCAAATTTCCACATTACACCTCATGCTCAACATTTAAACACTGCCAATGAATATATGGATCCTGAGCAATTATTTGTTGGTAATGGACAGGGACTGAATATCACTCATACTGGTAAAAGCTCTCTCTCTCACTCTAGTGGCAATTTCTCCTTAAATAATGTTTTGTGTGTCCCTCAAATCACCAAAAATCTCTTATATGTTCAAAAGTTTACTTTTAACAATTCTTGTTTCTTTGAATTTTGGCCTAACTATTTTTTGATCAAGGACCAACAATCCAGGAAGATCTTGATGCAAGGTCCAAGTGAAGATGGACTCTACACCTTGCATTCAGCCCCTCCAAGTGCCTTCACTGCCTCTACTGTGCCCAGCCTTGATGAATGGCATCAACGGCTTGGTCATCCCAATTCATCCAAGCTTGCTTCCTTAGTCAGAGATGGTTATGTTTCAGTGTCAACTTCAGATCTTAGTCCTTGTTCTAGTTGTCGTTTGGGTAAATTATGTCGAGTTCCCTTAGCTTCTAAAGAGCACACAAGCTCTAGTCCTTTTAAGATTGTGTATTATGATGTTTGGGGCCCTGCCCCCCTTCAGTCCAGTTTGGGTCATAAGTATTTTGTTATTTTTATTGATGACTTTACTCGTTTTATATGGATTTATTTTTTAAAAAATAAAAGTGATGTCTACTCTACATTTTTATCTTTCGAATCTCTCATTGATAACCAATTTAATATCAAAATCCGTGCTTTTCATTCGAATTGGGGTGGTGAGTATCAAAAACTTCACTCTCACTTTCAAAGAACTGGTATTCATCACCGCATTGCATGTCCATACACACATGAACAAAATGGCACAACTGAACGTAAAATTTGGCATCTTGTTGACACTGCTCTTACTTTACTTGCTCATGCCAACATGCCTCTTAAATATTGGAATTATGCACTTGAACAAAGTGCCATGGTGATCAATGTCCTACCATCTGATGTTCTTAAAAAGCAATCTCCCTTTCAAAAATTATTTCTCAAAGATCCCCATTACTTGGCTTTTCACCCTTTTGGTTGTGCTGTTTTCCCCTTACTTCGTCCATATAATCGTCATAAATTTTCTTTTCGCTCAACTCAATGTGTTTATCTTGGTCAGAGTCCCTTACATGCTGCTTATCGATGTCTAGATCCTATTGGGGGTCGGGTTTACTTAGCCAAACATGTCAAATTTCATTCCACTATGTTTCCTTTCCGTCACATAACTCCATCAACACTAGCAGTGACACAACACACGCCATGGCTGAATGTAAGGTGGACTGCCCTTCCTTCGTCGGATCAACTTGCCTCAGGTACTTCTTCCTCTCCTTCTACCACTTTACATCCTTTTTCTATGTCTCCTATGTCTGGTTCTCATAGTCTGCCTGTCCCTACTTCACCTCCTTCTTCTCGGTCTCATCCCTCTCCCAAATCACCCACTATATCCCGTCCCTCTCAACCCCCTAAACTCAAGTTGGTGGTTGATCTCACTAAGTATCCAAGTCAGCCACCTCCTTCCCCTTCCCGTTCTCATCATATGACCCTAAGACCTTCCACCATGACCCACCGCCAAGCACATACTGTCACCACTTCTTTGCCCAAAGAACCCAACACCTTTGCCCAAGCAAACAAATGTCCCAAATGGAGAGCTGCAATGCAACTTGAGCTTGATGCGTTAATTCAAAACAAGACTTGGACCTTGGTTCCTAGACCACAAAACACCAATGTTATTGGCAATAAATGGATCTTCAGAATAAAGCAAAAATCTGATGGGTCAATTGAGCGATACAAAGCTCATTTGGTAGTGAAGGGATACTCTCAACAATCTGGTATTGACTACTTGGAAACTTTCTCTCTTGTCGTTAAATTTACCATTGACCGGACTATCCTCTCTATTGCTACTGTGCATAATTGGCAAACTCGCCAATTGGATATTTCAAATGCATTCTTACATGGTTACTTGGATACTGATTTATATATGGAGCAGCCCATTGGCTTTCTTGATTCTTCTCAGCCTAACCATGTTTGTAAGCTCAGGCGTTCTCTATATGGGTTAAAGCAGGCTCTACGGGCCTGGTTCCAGCGATTGTCTGCCTATCTGCTCAGCCTTGGTTTTTGTTCATCTCAAGCCGACCATTCCCTATTCATTCTCACACAAGGTACTGATAAACTTTTTATTTTAATTTATGTGGATGACATCCTTGTTACATGCTCCAGCTCCACTCTCCTTTCCTGGTTTCTGGCCTGTATTAGCAAGGCTTTTCCAGTTCGGGACTTAGGAGCTGTCCATTATTTTTTTGGTATTGACATCTCTAAGGTCGATGATGGCATTCTTTTATCTCAAAATAAATACATTGATGAAGTCCTTCAGGCCAACTTCATGGACAATTCAAAGGGTTGCTCTACACCAATGGCTGTCTCCCCAAATCTAAGTAAATTAATGGGCAAGCCACTCTCATCAATTGAGGAATACAGAAAAGTTGTTGGTGCTCTTCAATATATTTCCCTCACCCGACCTGACATCTCCTTCAATGTTAACAAGCTTGCTCAATTCATGCATTGTACAACTAATGTTCATTGGCAAGCCTGCAAAAGACTCATTCGCTATTTGCATGCCACCCGCTCTCTTGGTCTGTTCATTTCCAAGCACTATGATTTTTCTCTTCACTGTTATTCTGACAGCGATTGGGCAGGGTGTTCAGATGACAGACACTCCACTGGTGGTTATCTAGTTTTCTTGGGCAAGAACTTAGTTTCCTGGTCATTAAAAAAATAACCTACGGTTGCAAGATCTTCCACTGAAAGTGAGTACAAATCACTTGCAAATACTGCTGCTGAAGTCATGTGGCTAGTCTCCTTATTACGTGAACTTGGGTGTCACTCATCCACTCCTGCTACTCTTTGGTGTGATAATGTTAGTGCCATTTATTTATGCTCCAATCCAGTATTCCATGCGCGCATCAAACATGTGGAGATTGATTATCATTTTGTTAGAGATCAAATTCGACTAGGCTTGGTTCACATTCGTTTTATTAATAGTTCGGATCAGATTGCTGATATCATGACTAAACCACTGGCCCATGCCTCTTTCCAGACTCACTGTGACAAGCTTCGCCTTTGCAGTCCGTCGGCTCAGCTTGCGGGGGGGTGTTAATGGATAAATATTTTTATTTAATTCCTTTGTAATTATCCATTTCATACACATCTTATAGGACTTGTATTCTTTTATGTATATCTGACAGTGATAGAGCTGGTATATAACTCTACCACTGCATTCATCCTCTGTACATTTAAAGGCTTTGCCTCCTAATACAATGTATACGAAAAACCTTCAGCCGTCACCTGAGTCATTACTCTTTACATCCCATACCCTTCCACTCAAAATTGTCTATAAGAGACCAGTGAAAGTAACCCCTCACATCTGCTCCATTCCTGTTACATACCAATCAAATTACTATACTTAATTATGACCTCCAAAAAAAAAAAATGCAAATCTACCTCGCCATAGCTAGAGAAGTTATGTGACCCTCTGTGTATTCTATCCTGCTTTGTCGTTGAGCATATCTTCAACCTTACTGACTCTAGCCTCTGCATATCCTGTAAAAATATTGATAGAATCTCGTTATCATCATAGAGTACTTTTGTTCTGTTCTAATCTAAGTTGTAAACATATTTATGAATATAAAAACAAATGTTATTTTATCACATATATTTATGATTTTTAAGAAAAAAATTAGCTTAAAACACGAAAATACAACTAGGGTTTTGCTTATATTCATACCATTCTCTGTTATGAACATTGGAGTATTGTTGTATCTGTCTTTCAAGTACATAATTAGTTTCTCCATGCTATTTGGAACAACAAACAGTGTAGGCATTGCTGTCTAGAAAATGACAATAAACTTAATCACTATATATAATATAATTTATTGAGATCAAGTTTTGTAGGGTTTTACGTAAATTTATCTTACTGGCTCTCCTATAGGGACTCCATCTCTCTCTCCTGTTACAGTAACCAAGGAATCTGAAACTATACAATCACTCAAATTGCATGGCGGCGACAACATACAATCCTTTGCATAGAGTGTGCTATAGTGATTTACTCCAATAAAATCCAATTTGTTCTGCAATTTTTTCTTGTCCTGCATCGAAAATTCAGGCAACCTTAGCCCTAGTATCTGTTGCATCTCTCGTGGATATTCACCGTACATAATGGGATCCATAAACCTATATTATACGAAGAAAAAACTATGTATTTTGAAACCTAATTTACAAGATAAGCGTAAGTAAATCCTTGAAAGATTTAGATTAGTTTGATTACCAAGCAGCAGCGAAAACTTGAGCTCGTTGAGCAGCCAAACGATCAACTGAAATATTTCTCAGTGCTTGGAACCAGTAAATATGCAATACAATGCCAATTTGACCTCCTTGTTTTTCCTAGTTCGGTTAAATTAAATGAATATTGATTAAATTCCCATCCAAACAAAATTCTCCTACTTGTCCATTATATATAAAAGAAATTAATACTAATTATAGGCATACATTTTGGGTTGAATTTGTACCTGATAGTAGTTCTTGTAAATATGAGTAGCAGTGGCATGTGATAAAATCATATTATGAGCGACAAGATAAGGTTCCAAGACAGAGTCACCAGCCGTACAATTGGCAACTGGATAAGAGCATCTGCCAGGTGCATGTATACCACTATAGTACCCATACTCGGCAACCACATTTGGCTCAGTCACCCAATATTTCACCCTATCTCCAAAAGCCTTGAAGCATACCTCCGCAAAGTACCCAAAATCTTCCCTGTTAAATTAAAATTGTAATTTAGATATATATAAGCTCATCAATTCTACTTTAAATGATAATATTGGCAATGCTATATAATTTTAATATCAGTTTATATTTTGTTGCCATTAAAGTAAAGTTTTTAGAGTATGTCTGGACATCATTAAAGTAGACTTTAGATTCTGTTTGAATCATCATTATACGTCATTAATAATGTACTATATAGATTATGTAATACAATGCCGTATAGTTTTCATTTGATTATATTATACTTTTTGCACTAAAAAGACAAAATATTCTCAATTATTATAAAATAGTTCGTATTAAAAAAAAAACAAAAGAAGACAAGGTTAAAATTGGAAAGTTAAGACATTATACAATGGAAAACTACCAATTAAGTGATTCAAGATTTGTCATTTTTCATAATTATAAAATCATGAAGTATACGATACAATTATTTTAAAAATGCAAACAAACATGTTTTTGCAGTGTACGATACATTAATGGAGGATGGAGAACCATAATCCATACAGATTCTTAGTCATATATACATGATGCAATTGGGTGCTTGAGAAAATTCGATAATGATTTAAAAAAAAAAAAATTTGAACTTACTGTATTTGAGGATTCAGCCACGAGTTATATCGTTCTTCTAATTCTTGAGGAACATCGAAATGATATAAAGTAACGAATGGTTGTATACCTTTATCAAAATATAACGTGTACATATGATTCTAAATTATTCAAATAATTTTCTTATTATTGAACAAGGTAAATTATAGGCTGAGATGCAATGTTATTGAAACTAGACCGGATCGGTTTAATCTCGAACCGGCAACTGGTCCAATTATTTCCATGCATAAAAATCAGACTAGCAAAAAATGATAATAAACCAGTCAAAATCGGCTAAACCGATGAAAATTGAGCTAACCGGTCAAAATCGGCTAAACCGATGAAAATCGAGCTAAATTATTTCCTACGCTCTCGATATTGTTGCTACAGGAGCACATTTGAGGCATGAAAAGTTAAATATATTTTTTCTAAGATATCTTCATCATTAACTTTCTCTCCACATAATTTCAATTGAGAGCTAATTTAAAATAGGATTGAATTATACTCACAGTTTTAAAATCTTGCAAATATAAGTGTATTCAATCATATCTAGCTTGAAGGAGAATCACTGTTTTTTGGTTTTCATACCTTTACTTTAAATTATTCTAAAGAATTAATAAATTTTTAATAGTGAGTCATTCAGTTTTCAATTTTTCATGTAAATGGTGCCGAATGAATGTCATTGCTTTTACGTGATCTTGCAGGGCTGCTTTATTTCCTTCTTTAATAAAATCTCCAAGATTTATAGCATTCAAATAAATTTCGACATCAAGTACCCATGACAGATAATTTTTTCCAGAAATATAAAGGGCAATGAACTCAAGCTTCTTAATATTTGACATTGTAAATACACATTTAATTTTGTAAGTTATAATTTTTTATTTTTTTGAATTGGATTGTCATAAACCACCGACTTTCAATAATTAATAAAGGTTATCGTATTGATAATGTGTTATAAAATTAATTAAATAAAAGATAGATATAATATGATATTTATAGATACAAAATAGAAAAGTAGATTTATACTAAAATTAGGAGAATTATGATTTTGATAGTTATCCAAATAATTAATAATTATCACAATACTTTTCATTTTTTACATTTAATTTAATTTTGTAATTTTTTTAATAATATGATCATTTTAGAAAAAAAAATAACTGCAATAAATAATATATATCCATATCTTACAAAAATAGGCTGCACGCATCAACACTTACATACTTGGATATAATAATAAGAAAAATCGAAACAAAAAAAAAAACCAACACGAGCAATTTACGTTCGCAAAAATTAGTTTGTTAAAAAAAAAGAAAACAATCAGGAGAATTCAAAATTAGAAATATAAAATTATATAATATTTTAACCACACGGATTTAGTTTGATAAATGTTCATTAGATTTTATGTTTGCTTATTTATTTCAATATTTCGGATTGGATTATATATTTCCGTCTCTTATATATAAAAAAATTATAAAATCCTTTATGTTGGAAAAATATTAATAACTATATATTCTAATTAAAAGACTCTAAAAGTTGAAATCCTCTAGTTTGATTCTGTTTTTTTTTTAATTAATATGTATCAAATCAATTATATTTAAAAAAAATTAGATATTCATTTTTATTTTTCTCAAAATTTTAGTAAAATAAAAATATAATTGATCTCTTAATGTTATTTAATAGTTTTTTGAAACCAAATGAACAAACTTCTTTTGAACTACTGGTCCAATGGGCCTTCTCCTGACGATGAGGCCGAAAATTCCAGATCAACTTCATTAGAGCGAAGGCCCAAAAGCCCATAATGAAAATATCATGATCCCATGCATCAGCTTCCCGCGCCACCAGTTGCTAAATAAACAAAGGAAATTAAATCCTGCGGGACTAAACCAACTTCCAGATTCAACCCAAACACAAAATATCTGCCTCGACAAGCAAATCACACTATTGGTTTAAGCGCTCTCTCTCTCTGCCTAATGTCTTCCTTATCTCTTCCCCTCAATCCTCCCCTTTCCCTTCACCATCCAAAACTACAATCCATTTCTACATTGCAATTCTTCAAGTCTTCCACCCACTTCTCTTTTTCCAAGTCTCATATGTGCTTTTCTTCTTCTATCTCCAATCCTTCTTCTTCTGACAGCGAAGACTTCCTCTGGCTCCGCGAAGAGCAGCGCTGGCTCCGGGAAGAGCAGCGATGGCTCCGGGAAGAGCAACGGTGGCTTCGCGAGCGAGAGGCTTTTCTTAGCGAGATTCAGTCGTTGAAGCTCCAAATTCAAGCGTTAGAGAAACGAATTTCGGGGCAGGATGTGGACTTGGTGCCTGAGACTATAGCGAACTTTAGGGCTTTGTTGCAGGTTTTGACGGAGAAGAATCGGATTGCAGAGAGCGGTTCTAGTGCGAGCTCCATAGTGTTGGAGGATAAGGTGGGAGAAGATGTAAAGGAAGTTACTAGTGTTGTGGAGAGAGAGGTGGAAACGAGGACAACACTTAGGAAAGGAAGTGAAGGAGAGGACGTCCGAGAAATGCAGGTTTGCTAGCAGTCAATATATTCCTTAGGCATGTTAGATACACGGCTTTGTTTTATTTAAAAAAATAGTCAATATGTATTTATGACTTTATATTTCTCGCAATTTGATTGAAATTTTGCGAAAGTAGATTTTGTGGAACATGTGTACAAACACAGAACTTAATGTTATCTAGTGCCGTATTAAGCAAGGGAGATATAAGTTGTTATGAGATTGTGAGGATCATTGATAAATTTGCATTTTAGTTAGCTACATTGTACTATTGTTGCTTTAATATTCTTTTCTAATTTTTGCACCAGCAGTATAATGTAGTCAGCAAATGCAGGGACCCGATAGTTTGATAATTTTTCTTTTATATGTATGGTTATAAGCAAAAAATACAAATATTATCACAAGATTAATTGCCATATCATATGACAACTTTATAATTAGATTTTGTTTGAAGAATTGCTGCTTTATTGGTCTCGCATTATTACTTGGGTTTTGCAAATGTTGCCTTGTTGAATGAGCACTGGAATATGGTGAAGTCTGTTAAAGCTCTAGAAATGATTGTTATTCTTAAAGAGTAGTGTCCAAGAATATCGAGTCTTGGCTATTAAACGTTTGTGATGGTACATATTCTAGCTTTTATTTTTCATTTTATAATCTGAAGAAATGCTGGGAAAAAATCAATAGCAAAATGATTGGACGTACACAAATGGAAATCCTTAGAAGAGCTCCTTGCATATAATTTTCAGCAGGTGGTTAGTGACCTTCAAAATGCTGAAAAAGCCACAGTTCAATTGGAAAAAGTTCTCTTAATATTTCTATGGGCCCCTGGCAAAGGCTTTTTTTTTTTTGACAAAAATGGGAATGTGAAGTGAGGCATGTGAAGGTTGATTTGGTCAACTATATTAAGAAAGACATTAATTCAGCGTGAAGTGTAGTATCTATTTGAGGCCTCAACTTGTATGTGCAAATATCACACTTGGTTTTTGATGATAATAATTTTTGTCCCAGGAGAGCAGTGATTTTGATGACCTTTTTGTTGAACTAAAGTATGCCAATTATTTCAGGAAGTTGGACCTGAAACCCAGCTACCTCAAGTTTGTATCTGAGATGAAATTTTCAGAAAACATATGACTTTGCATTTATGTCAATAACGATTTTCTTTTCTTTTATGGATTATGTATTGTTTCCTTGATGCTGTTTCTCTAATTATGTGGTTTTTCTTACTAAAGGTAGTGAACTTTTGGTGATATACGGTTCGTATTTAGAGTGCAGCTGACTGTGGCTTTGTGTCAATAAAACTTTTCTTTTCTTTTAGTAATTATGTAATTTTTTTGATAATATTGGAATAACAATCTTGCTTTGATTTCTCCTTCATTAAATCTATGTGGTCATTCCAGGAAGCATTACAAAGCTTAGGATTTTACTCAGGTGAGGAAGACATAGAGTTCTCCAGCTTCTCAAGTGGGACCGAGTGTGCAGTGAAGACTTGGCAAGTAAATGTTAAATGTGCACTGTGTTACTCAACATGGACATAGAATTGATAAGAATTATTGGAAATGTTGTCATGTCATGTGCATGCACACATGCATGTTCATACATATACGCTGCTTTCCTCTATTGTCTTACAGCACTAGGAATATTCCATATCTTAGCCTATCCCAGTTTTAAGTCAGTCAGCCTAATTTCATGCATTTGCTTGGAAGGCAACATTAGGTGCTCCAGAAGATGGGATAATGAGCGGGGAGCTTCTTGAAAGATTATATATGGAGCAACGAATAAAGAGCACAGTATCAAACATTAGAGCAGATCAGAAAGGAACTGTTTCACTAAAGGTAAGTACAACTACCGTATCTCAAGAGTGCTCTCACCTTTACATCTTCTACAATTGTGACTTCTACTGTTATCTACTTCTTATACCAAGCCTGATGAAAAGGATATTGTATAGCTGTAGAATACCTAGAATAATTATCCTTAAGTGATATTGCATGCAGTAGTATACCCAGCGTGATATCTTGCATTTCAAGGAGCAGTGTAACAATAGTTTCTAGGATCCATCACCCTGTATATCATCTCTTCTGCTTCATGTAGCTTACAGATATTTGTTGTGCATGATTGTCAATTTCATCGTCTTTTTTCATCAAATTATGGAAAACGAGTCTTGCCCTTGGGCGCGTAACGACAACCTTCCTCTGTTAAGGCTGAGTTATTTTATTTCAGAGAATGGAATGTCAGTACTTAGTCCATTCAGTTTGTACCAATACCTTTTTGATGCTGAATAGGAAATAACGTTATAGTTGCATTAGCTTTTATTGAGTTTTGGCATAAGTGTGAACAAGGTAGATCTTATAGGAGAGTTCTTAACCGACTTATACTGTGATAAGAGCTGCAGGCTGTCAGGAACCACTGCTTTCTTGTTGGATCTTTTAGAAGACATGAAATATTTCATTCTGATGTTGCAGTGATGGTCTCTCCTGTTGCAGTATTTAGAAAAGGCAAAACTATCTATGATGTTGTTGTAGGGACTGATCTTGTGCATGCATCCCCACATGCTTATATTCCAGTAAATTTGTCTGTTTTTGGATGTGCTTTCAGTAGTGGCTTGTTTTTCTGAATCCTAGCAAGTAGAATTCTGTTGCATTTTAGACATAAGTCTCAGTGATCCTTACTTAATGGAGCAGTACTTATTGATGGTGTATCTTTCTCTAGAGGTTGCTAAACCAAAGGGGAAGGTTTGAGATATATAGAAATATAGAATGTGTTTATATGTTCGCATTTTGTTTTCTTTTATGAAATCTGCTGTTATTTAGGAAGGTGCAAATGGATCTGCAATTGCATCAGTAACAGACATATCAGAAACACAGCAGAAAGTAGTGAAAGACGAAGGCGCAACAGAAGTTGAGGTGTCTCAACATCGGGTGTTCCTCCTTGGGGAGAACCGATGGGAGGAACCCTCTAGACTTATTGGCAACAGAAAACAAGATGTGAGCAAAACCAAGGATAACATGACGAAGTGCCTTCAATGTCGTGGGGAGGGCCGTTTATTGTGCACAGGTACTTGCCGCTGCTTTTTTCTAGGTCAAAAATAATAGCAGTATTTTCCTGCTCTCAGATTTCCTATACAACCATTCCTGACTTACTAAAATTTATTTCTGTTGATTGTTTCTCCCGTTGAGAAGATTTTATATCTAAATGTATTATCTCCCTTATGATGTTAACTTGAACTCCTACATTTTCTTTTCGTCTGTATTTCAGGCATATCTTATATTGGCCGTTAAAAGTAACATTTTGAGTGGCTGGAAATAATAAATGGCCTCATACTTAGGCTTATAAGGCTGCTGTTGTGAAGATAGATGTAGTATCAAGATAATATTGCAAATTATCAGAATATGTTTCTCTGGTTATTCTAGTTGAACTAGGGTTCCTCTACTTGATAGAAGATGAATTGAGTCCGTGTGATGAACCCTTATGTTTATTTATAATTCCTTAGCACATGCAAAGTCTTGCTACTTAGGTTTTAGTTCTAAATATTTACAAGTACGATAAAGGAGCAGTCTCACCATATATGAAAAATTTCATAGCTAGGCTTCATCCATTCGAAATGTTTATAATCCATTGGATAGTTTTGCTACTGTATGAAGTTATGTTGGCCACTGAAAGCAGCGTGCAAGTAGTTAGGAGTAGATTACACCATGATATAAATTAAAACAGGTTGATATGCTCTTTCTGAGTGTTCCAAAAGACTGGGATGATTCTTCACTTCTTCCCACGTATGGATTTCATCATGGTTTGAAAATCTGCACATGCTTGTCTCATGAAGCTAAAAGGACTTAAATCGCACTAATTGCACATTTCCTTGTCATGAGAAACGTACGCCAGGCTATTTGCCTCAAATAGTAGGTTGTCACTGATAATTGTCTATCTGTTGCAGAATGTGATGGTACAGGTGAGCCAAATGTCGAACCCCAGGTATGAAAATTTCATGTTCTATTATGGCTTATTATTATTATTATTATTATATGTGATTGCAACAGCAGGTTTTCCTCCATATTGATCTCACATGAGCTCTGCTATGCAGTTCTTGGAATGGGTAGATGAGGGAGCAAAGTGTCCATACTGTGAAGGCCTTGGATACACAATTTGTGATGTATGTGAAGGCCATACAATGGTATAGGTATGATATATTTTATTCATATTTCTACTTGTACACCTTTCTCTCTGATTAATAACAACGGGGTTAATATAAATTCGTAATGCAGCATCCAATATAATCCTAAATATAATTTCAGAAGTTTTAATCTGTTCTATACAAGTGATTCAAATGAGTCCTACAAAGTGAGTCCTCTTTTTGGTCCGATCTTTGAATTACACATTAATATGCATGTTTCTTTCTGGTTTTATAGCCCATCAACAATGTTTTTGCATGGACCTCACCTTACATATTGACTGAGAGAGATTATGTGGCTGAGCTATACTTACAGATTTGTCTATCAAAAATCTTTTATTTTTTTTGCTTTTGATATCTTGGAATTTTATTAATTAAAGTGGGTAATAATTTTACCGTAATATAATCTTCAAGTTGTGATGCTTTGTGAAGTAGAGAATGTTGCATTAATTTCCACTCCTTGGCGGAATCTACAGTAGGTTCCCAAGCTGTGGAACCCATACTTCCTTTTGTTTATATATATATATATATATAATTTTGTTAGATAACGATTCAAAGTTTATTAGATTGAAATAAAGACCGTCTTTCAATTCAATTGGGAAACGGAAACTAAACTACGATTTATTATGCACTTGGTATCTAATTGCAAATTTTGTTAAATAACAATCCAAAGTTCTCTTAAATTGATAGAAAGACGTTTAGGAGAAAGCAAAAACTGAATGAAATTTAAATACTTTTTCTCCATGGTTACTGGCTTTGTTTGGCATTTATTAGTATAGAGGTGTAATGTTATTGTCAGGCCTGAGACCTTTGCCAACTGTACTTCGTAGTCCAAAAGCCTGAGGCAAGCATCAGCATAACGAGGCTCGAAATTCAAAATGACTCGAGCTGCATTAACTACATTAAAAGATTGCATAGTAAACAGAATTTTGAAATTCATCCTTATTTAAGAAACAAATTATAGTATACCCAACATCTGTAACATGGTATAAAGACATCTGTTATTGAGGTAGATACCTGAATATCAGATCTCAAATTATCTGCGAATCACGAGGATTTTTTTTTTCTTTCAAAGAAAAAAATGGTTGCCTACATGAACATTAGATTGCTTCATTCGAATCTTATATTCTACCAGTGTTTTATAGATTTGTCTTTGGTTTAGTGCCAGCTTTAACAGTCCTTGTAACGGAACGCATGGTGACGAATTCCTCAGCTGCAGAAGGGTGTATTCCCACCTGTTGGGCATAGTTTTCGATAGTTAAGTTGGTTTCCATTTTGACACAAAAATATGGGACGGGGAGTAACTCATCCTTCACATTCAAGCAAAGTAGGGGTTCAAAATAAAAGTCTACCGTGCTGTCCAATTGGGCCTTTGTTACTCCACATTTCAATGCAACAGCAATTCCCTATTACGGATACAAAAAGATAACTATCAACTACTGTTTGATACAAAATAAAAGAAACTTGCGCATTTAAGATTGAGAAGGGGATTGTATCCATTTAGAACACTTAATTGCAAAGAAAGAATTACCTGTATAATCTCAGGCGCATCTGGCCCACACATGGAAGCTCCAAGGACTTTATCCGTCTCAGCATCTACAACAAGTTTCATCACTGTCTTCTCTTGCCGTCTAAGAAGCAAAAATTGGAGCATACATGAGAAACCCATCGGAGAACCGAGGTCTTCAAGATTTCATATCAATGGAAATTTCTCAATTCTAAACTTTCTATTGCAACACAAAATTAGAAATTGGAGTTGAAAATTAGCCGAAGATTTTATAAATTGGGGATATCTTTGCAGCCCAAGATATTTTTAGAAGGCTCAAGTTTTTTTTTGTCATACGTGCAAAGCTTTCCTTTGGGAGCAACGGAGCTCTATAAATACCTATAAAATCTATAGGAGTCGCAGAGGTTTAGGGAGAGAGGAGATATATACCGTAAAAAACCATGAAGAAGAAGAAAAAAAAAGTTTATGTCAGTGCTCTGCTTTCTTACGTTTCTGTGGCTATATAGCTGCAATTCTGCAGCTCTTAATATGTTTTCATATTGCTGAGAATTTATTCAAACTGTTATATCCTTCTTTTTCATGCCTTTTAATTCGTACCTTGAAATGTTTGTTTTGTGCTTCTAATGTGCAACTCTCGAGTATCTCTCTATCCTTAACAACCCAGACGTGTTTTTCTTTTTCTTCATTCTTGTCTGTTATGCCAGATTCTCAAAACCAATCCCATCATGCTTTCATTTCAGTATCATAGAATATTTATTAAAAGGAAAAATTAGAAAAGCTATACATACCCAGAGATTGTGTTCTTCATAGGATTGAAGGATGAAGTGAAAACCAATATATCATCCTTTGCTTGCTCTATCGCCTGCTCTTCACTAAGGCCTACGACTGACAGAGGTGGAATGCTGTGAACCAACAAATGAATTGTTATTCAAAATGAATGGCCAGCAAAATCAGTAATTTTATGTTTTTCAAATTCATACATACGAGAGCTCATCTCACTACAAATAACAATTCAGTAATTATTACCACAACCTGAATCAACTTTAGCCCTCAAATGCAAAACCAGAAAGATGCATCAACAAACTAATATGATGGGTGAGATTAAAGACGCTAAAATGGACATAAGTCAGTTGAGATGACGAAAAGGGGAAATAGATCATCCTATGTGAAAGACCTCATCCTGAAAACTAAGCTTAGTCATCCAAATGCAAAGTGTAACTTCATACTTCCGCATGGGGATGCAAAACTAACTATTTTAATTAACTGTTGTTTTATTATTAATCAGTACTGTAACAAATAAAGAAATGATAGTTAAATCATATATGTCTAACCTACAGACCTCTTCCAGTATTTACCAAAGAGATACTAGCATGTTTAATAAAAATTACTCGCATGACCTAATTTTCAGCCATCTTGTCTATTTCGCCTCAGGATAAGTTTTTGAGCATAAAGCCCTTGTACTACCAAGCACTCAGCAGAGTGCACGAGTACCGAAAAATTCCTAAACAATTAGATAAAATGAAACTCTTAGATTCTTTTTCACAACAGCACAGATCATAAATAAATAGTAGCTAACTGCAAGTACCAGCTACCAAAAGCACGAAAAAAATGCACTA
Organism: Excoecaria agallocha; assembly: GCA_037975025.1. NCBI lineage: Eukaryota > Viridiplantae > Streptophyta > Magnoliopsida > Malpighiales > Euphorbiaceae > Excoecaria > Excoecaria agallocha. The sequence goes on along the minus strand of CM075823.1, from coordinate 16,264,365 downwards.
GTTTAGAAGTACGGAAAAAAAGAGGCAGTCTCTCAACCATTTGAGAATGTGCATTGCCTTCTCTATCATTTTGACTGTAGTGTTAAGTCTCGCATCTCCAACAGAATGCTAAATAATTAATTGGAATTTTAAAGATAAAAAATGATCAACCAAATCACCATGTCATTTGATTGCTTAAAATGGCTACAGAAACAAAGCCTATAAAGTAACAGAAAGAGTCTGTACATGGGAGCTCTAAACTGAGCAAAAAAACTAGATGATGCAGAGTTAAGATGTCAAATCTTTGATGAAAGAATGGATATGAACCAAGTCCATAAGAAGGATCAATCACACAGAACTGCTTTAAGGCTTGCTTCTATATGTACTATGCAACAAGTAACAATTGTATAGTATGCTTATAATTCACCAAAGAAACTATTAACTGAAGTTCAAAAGGATGATATAAGAGTATAGAAAAGATATTCGCAAAGAAGACAAACTTGTTACCAAAATACAGCACATGGCACATCTTTGTAGTCAGGCTTGCTAGGTTGCCCACCAAAAACAGTTTTCTGCAGGAAAAGAAAAACAAAAGAGTATTGAATATGATCATATGATCTCCACTAAATTTTTGCAGATGATGAATGAAGCACATAAATTGAATGGGAACTTGATAAAGAAATTCAAAGAGATCAATGAAGCACATACTGCAAAGCATGTTCCTTCCATTAAGGCAACAGGGGTAAGATTCATTCGGTTTGTGACATCACCGATTGCCCATATGCTAGGCACATTAGTGCGTGAGTACTCGTCAACCTGAACAAGTGATTGGACAAGAATTATAACTAGTTGAAACAATTTAGAGTAGTTCATACAAAATTCTGCATGTGCAATCTGCAATACCATTTATCGGGCAAATAGCTGTGTGAAAAAGTTAATTACATCAGGAAGTAATACATAAAAACAGGGAAACCACAAGTACACAATAATTTTATGCAGTTTCTTGCATGCAGTAACACTGTAATCATAACTGAATAAAGTTTCCATATACAAGGAAAGGAATGTGTTGAAAGCCTCATGCTTCTTCACAAATCTATGGTAGTGATAAACAAATATGATTTATCCCTCTTCAAAATGGTTTGAGCTCTCACAATTACCTTTCAGGCTTACCATTCATTCTCTCACTAATGGGAAACCAACATACAACAATGAGACATTTAGAATGAAGAACACACATGAACCTTTCATAGAAAAAATGTTTCTTTATTACAGAAATGCAGTGCCTCATTTCAGAACCTCAAGCAACAGCAGTGACAAAAATGCTTCCAGAAAAAGCAATATGAATCACCCTAATTGTCAAGGATATAAAAATTAAAAATAAAAAGACACTAAAAAACCAGCCATATATGGAGTAGGTGGAAATGAAGAACTACAACACAAAATCAATCTTTACATTTACAGCTTTTTGTGGACTCCAATATATAAGCAGGAGATACCAAAAAGAAAAAGCAAATCGCCTGCTGAAATTTCAAACCTCTAATAAATCATAAAGCAGAATGCAAAAGATATGGAAAGGCCAACCTTAATAGCTCCTGCCTTATCAAGCTCCACCCCTACAGACTCCACATTTAACCGCCTTGTATAGGGTGCCCGACCTACAACACATTATACATATTGCTATAAATATGATAGTGAATGACATTAATAAATACAGAAGCCCCAAAAATGAAACCAACGAAAAGGGAGAGGAAAATTAAGAGAAAGCAGAGCTAGCATGCAATTAAGCATCACAAAGATGAAAGTCAATGACAGCTTTATGAACATTATATGTAGAATGCTGCTAAGTGGTAATAAGAAACAACATGTTAGTCACATTGTTTGATCAATTAACACAGAAAAGAACACCTTAATTGTCTTTGATCAGAATTACTGCATCTCCATATATTCCTAGTGCATTCAGTGGAAAGTCAATTCAAAACATGGAATTTTTAAACATGAATGTGGATGAGGGAGATTATGAATTTGGCAAGGGGAGCATCGCTCTTTCTTTTCCCATTTTTGGTAAATAGCAAGAGAGCCAATAGTTTAACTGAGAAAATAAGTGCAAAATTAAATGCCAAACAAAGAGCAAATTGACACACATAAGTTGACAGTCAAGAAGTTACTACAGGTAAAGGTCCAAAGATTGATAAAGAGTACCAGGGGCGATCAAAGAGAAAACTAAGGAATGGAACATAATGTCTTTGAAATCACTGATTTTTGAACAATTTAAGTTTTGCCTATATCCATTCTTTCAAACTGTTCATTCTCATTTCTGACTTTCATTTTTGTCCTTTTTTTTTTTTTTTTTTTTTTTTGCATAATTGGCTAAAGAAGCCATTAAGCTTAAGATACCTTCAGGGCAAAATGTGCTAATGCTTGAAGCAATAAGCCCATTTCTTCCATGTAACCCTCACTCCCATACTTCACCAAGATTATGTTCACAATCTGATCCTACAATATGCTTTTGTTCTCACATGCATAGGCAGAAGGCAATTTCAGCATTCCCTAGATTGTACATATATTAAACAACTTTGCCACAACATGAATGCAATTTAACACGGACTGAAATTACCAGTGGCAAAGAGCACAACATCTGCCAAGAGCTCTTCTCCATGATCTGTGGTAACTTTTATGCCATCTTCTGTTTTAACCAACTGTATTTATAGCTACTATAGTTAGCATAGGTCAACTATAAATCTAATAAAATCCATACTAAAATATAAACTGAAAATACAGGAAATACTGCAGAAGGCAGAAAGAAATAGGATGATATCAAAAGTTATGCAAGTGGCATAGATGAAAAACCCCAAGAAATTATAGGTACCTGTGTCAAAGTTGTCCTAGGATGTAAATTTATTCCCCTGCCTTCTAGATTTCTTGCAACCACTGCCCTCATTTCATCATCAAAACCTCTGCATGGATAATTGCACACATGTTGGTGTTAGAAACCCATTGAAGTAGGATACAAATATGGACCGCAGGAAAAAGCTCTTTGTAAGCAAGATTTACTTCAAACGGATAAGCAATTAACTGAAGACAAATCAATATTGAAAGTATCATACAGAAGGAAATAGAAAGTACCATACAGAAGGAAATGGAAAGTGGCTTTTTGGAAAGTTAAAAGCAGTTTATGACATAATTGTCAAATAAGTAGATAAAAGACAACCCAAGTCCATAACAATTTCTTTGTGTTATTAAAAAGATACAGTATGTGAGCTGCTATCAATGACAAGAATCTAAGGTTTCCTCAGTAGCGCCTCTAGAACTATCAGAGGCAAACACAAGACTTGTTTGCAGAAAGATATTACAGAAAAACAAATGTCAAAATCAAACTAGGACCTTCATGTTGAAGATCAAACTCCTTCAGTATTCAAAGTACAACATAAGATCAAAACTTTAATTACCTTAACGGAAGTTCCTTTCGAAAAACTAGATCCACGGTAGCACCCATGCCGCGCCATATTGAAGCAAACTCAACAGCAATATACCTAAACAATATAAGTGCATAATCATCCAGTCACTGGCAAGTTAAGCAAACAAAATGTAATAGCTATTGCAACTGAAAAGGAAAAGCTTTACCCTCCACCAAGTACCACAGCACGTCTAGGCATATCTTCCAAGCTCAAAGCCTCATCAGAGGTTATAGCCAGCTCCTTAATAATCCAGGGAACAAATAAGGCAAGTAAGCCATGATGAAGGATGACAAAAGCAGAAGAGATGGATAATGTACATCTTTAAGAACATCATATCAAAAACATATTAAATATAGTAATTGTCCTTGTGCTCTGTTGAAAAAATTCAACAGACATCCAACCAGAGAAACTGACTGCAGCTATAAATGCAGGATGAACCATAAACACAAATGGTCTTGTTCAAAATGATTACCATCAACATAGCACCAAAAAGGTGAGAAGTTTAATGTTGACTTAAAAGTTAATAGATCCCAACCGTGCCCGTCCTGCCATGCTAAAATCAAGTTTCTTTTAGAAACTATTAAAAACTGTTAGTACCACTGTGTATTATTTATCCTTTGAATAAACAAAATGCATATAGCCAATGGTTTGATGTTAGGAATTTGCATTGCACAAGTGATCATATTTGTTGAAGATGCATCCAAAGGCACAATTTCTTTCAAAGAATATGGTCGCAAATTTGTAATTTTTTATGCATGAGACAGACAACTGTGTGATCATATGCGCATCCACAGGTCTATGCATAAGTTATCCAACATTTTTTGACGACGACTCCCCTTACCAAACAAAACACGCCCTATAGAAGACACAAAATGAAATTAAGATTATGTCTACTCAAGTTTCGTCATATAGTCACGCACATAACCAATGGCACACAAATTTCAATCATAAATGGAAAGAACCAGGAATCAACCTGTCCAGGAATAGCAGGACGTTGAGCTCTGTTTCCAGTCGCAATCAGTATGTTCTTTGCTGTATAGCTTAATTTAGTGCCATCTAATTGCGTCACTTCAACTTCATTAGGACCAACAACTTTTCCCTCTCCTTCGAACAGCTTAACCCCAGCATTAGAGAGTAACCGCTTGTAAATTCCATTCAACCTGGTTATTTCATCCATCTGCAATTTTGCAAATGGGGAGATGAAATACATAATACAAAAAAGCAGTCACCAATCTACTTATTTAGCAAGATTTGGCCCAAAAAGCAAGTCCCTGAAATTTTACGAAAAAAAAATCTGGAGCCAAGGAGAAGCTATGTGAATGCAGGTGTAGGTGAAAAATCCAGACACTTGTTAATTAAAGGAAAATAGCACACAAAAAGGATCAAGATGATTGGTATAATGATTACAAGAGAAATTCCACATGTACCTTCTTTTGCAATAGCTTTTTCCAGTTGAATTCCACATGTTCTTTTATTTCCCAACCAAAATTCCTCGCATCCTACAAAATCAACATGCAGACATTAAACCATTAAGCATTAGCAGTCATCCAACAACATACATGAAAGAAATAGACTACAATGCAGAGCAACAAGAAAAACACTACAATTGTTCAATCTAACATACAGCAAAACCATCAAATTTATGCCCATCTCCTAGTTAAAGGAATCACTTGAAAATATGCTTGGACTATATTTAGTCATGAGCATCTTTCCCACCACTGAGAGTAGCCAATTCCAAATTCAAAAACCAATATTCAAGAGAATGAATTTAAATCTAAGCACTTCGAAATGCAATAAGTCAATCAAAATTCAATTGCAAAGTTGCTGTACTATCATAGAAAATTAAATCCACTAGTAAATTTCAGAATCATTTCACATTCAAAAACATATAAAAATACAGCCCAATGTTTACAACACCCAGATAGTCGAAAGAATATTATCAGAGAGACAAGCTGACCATTTGCTAGAAGTTTTAACTATGCTTTCGGCTAGACCAAAGACCAATGACTTATAAAATTTCACATTCTCACCTCAATTTCACCTCCATAAGTTGCTCCGTACACTAAAATCTTCTTGGGAACACAACCTCGAAGAACACAACTATAACATCAAAATACAGAAGTTAAAGGTTGTGAGCAAATATGGATCAGAGAATTTGGCTACAGGAAATTCACAAGAAATTTAGTATTCAACAGAACCAATTTGAAAGTTCATAAACTTTAAATATTTCATTGTCTATAATTAATATGATGTTTCTTATAGCATTAAGACAAATTATCATTGTGGAGTCTCATAACTAAAAATTTACTAAGTTCTTGAGTACGCCAAAATTTTTAAAATTTTCAAATATTCATGCCACATTACTCGTACAAAACTATATTTAGCTCATCTGACACATCAATGCAAGGCATAATTTCGGTGAACTTACGTTCCACCAACTCCTCCAAGTACTTCTGAACTGATTGGATGAAAAGGAAGTTCACATATCCCAACCTTGAAAAAAATACAAGAGTGAATTATCCATAAATTAGACATGCAATTGGTCTGTGCATGATGCAACATTAAACATTCATATGCTAATAATCTATTTACATTTCAACAAAAGAAAAGGTACTTATTTGCTTAAAATTCATTCTTTTCATAAGGAACCATGAAAATCTTAGTGATAGCATGTTAGTGAAGACTTCACTTGCCACCAGTACTGTTTATCGTAACATTTTTTCTCCGCCGCACTGCTAAATTCTTGTGAAGTTGTGTACCTTAGCTCCATAATTGGCAGAAAACCTAGAAGCCCGAACACCACCACTTCCAGCTCCTATAACAAACAAGTCAAAATCAAAGGGTGCAGCTTGTTCACTTGATTGTTTCAGCTCTCCATCAATAAGCATCTTCCTCGCCATGATTGTTAAACGTATTCAATAAATCTGTGCAAAATTCACGAAGTTATAAGCCAAATAAATTTTCAAAATTAAGTACAAAGAACTCGCTCGGATAACCCTGCGTATAACAACTAGAAGATACAAACAATACGATACAAGCAACCAAATAGAAAAAAATAATAACACTGATAATAAACGAGATCCTCGCTGATAACAAGTACAGAAGTGTACTAAATAGAGGTTTTAAAACCAAATGACACACTCAAAGTCCAACGAAAAAGCATTTACGATTAAAACAATCGCAAGTCAGTTTATTTTTCAGGAAAGCGAAAGTAACAAGCACAGGCAACCAACGTCCACTGCACACTTACATTTTTATTTAAGAAAAAAAAAAGAAATTAAATAGTAGCGAAAACGGAGATTCGTATTCATTCCAGGATCTCGTCGAACAGGAAAAAAAAGAACAAAAACAAAATTGACGGGAACTATAAAACAATCACTACCAAACAGTGAAACAAATAAAGAAAACGGCACAGAAGATGAGTTTCCAATCCCTTTTCCAGCATTTACTCGGTAAACAAACGGAAAATGAAACGAATGGCATACTCTGTTTTTTTTTTGGCTGAAGGGATCGAGTAACTGAATACAACAGAGAACCTAGGGTTTAGAAAGAGAAAGTATGAATGTATATATGCGGCCAATAAAATGGCCACAAGACAAAACTGAACTTCTCGAAGGAAGGAAGAATATGAGGATTAGAAACTGGAATCAGATTTCAGATTATAAATGAGGTGATTGTTTTCACTTTTTACACTGTCCCAGTCCAGTCTCCAGTAATCGTTTGACATACGTGGAGCTGCTCAATTGGCTCTACAATTGCCCTTTTGCGCTTTTTAAAATCTTTTTCATGAACAATTTGGAATGACCAAACAATAAAAAATAGGACAACTTAGGTTTGGGAGCCTCATATGAGTAAGTCACGTTTATTTCACTGAATTACACATAAAATAATATAAATTAATATAAATATTATATTTAAAAAAATTTTTAAAAAATTAACGTGAGAATAATATAATTCAGTACTGATCTCATTATTTTACATACACTATATAAAATAATATACCACAAACCTTTAAATTTATATAATACGATAAACATCGTACTAATACTAAATACCATCTCACCATCATTATTATTATTGTCACTACCACCATCATATCCTATTATCGCCACTAGCACCACCACCACTACCGCTATCACTAAAGCCGTCGTCATCATCACTGCCGCCACCATCACACTGCTGCCACCACCATCAATACCACTATAACTATCGCTATCACCATCGTCGCCATCACCATATTATTGCCACCACTATTGTTAAGCTATTGCCGATACCACCACCATCATCATCGACGTCGCCACCTCTGTTGTCGCAGTCGATAACACAACCACCACTGCCGACATCACCACCCCCACCACCATATCGTCTGATACCACCGTCACGCCATTGCCGACACCACCACCACTGCAACCATCATCATTGCTACCATTTTCGCTGTCGCTGCCGCCACCACCATCACTCCTTGCCGCCACACCACCGCCATCCCTACCACCACACCACCGCCATCCCTGCCACCACCACATCCCTCCACCTCCATCACCACCACCACACTCTCACCTCCGACACCACCACTGTTGGTTACACCATCACACTGCAAACGCTGCCATCGCTACCACCAAATAATATATTACGATATTATGTACCAAATATAGTATATAATAATACGAGATAATATAATTTTGTACCAAATATTATATAATATAATACAAATTAATACTATACAGACTAATACTATACAAATTAATACTATACATATTAATACTATATATACTAATACAATATAGTGAATCAAACGTGCTTGTAGTGTCCTGCTTAACTTGCTCTCCTAGTCATTACAAGATATTGGTCAAAATCGATCATTTATTTTCGTTTTTTTTTGGGTAAAAATAGGTAGGCAAAGTGGCAAACCTTCGAAAGCACAAAAACTAATAATGATATGAAATTTCTATTAAAGCACTGGCAAATCAAACGAAATGTAATTTGATGCAAGCCATTAAATTATAAATAAATTAAGAAAAATGTATATGAATTATTGAATTATAAACAAATTAAGTGAAATGTAATTCGATACGAACATGTATGAAATGCATATATTTTTAAATTGTTCAACTGAATGGCAGAAAGTACTATAAAAAATAAAAATTCACATCAAATTATAAATATGATAGATAAAAATTCAGCAACAAAATATCTTCACAGTAAATATGTGCTACACTAGCTTTCTCAAAAATTTTGAGATTAAATTACACGATCCGTTAATATAATCGATCGCTATTTTATTCCTACTTTCAGATCATCTATATTTTTTGTAATTCAATTTAAAATTTTAATTTTAATATTATATGTTTTTATCATTTTCTTTTTTTGAAAAAAAAAACTCAATCTATCAAAATTAACAGAATCAATGGTCATTTTAACGGATGTTCAATGGTAAAAGATAAATCCCACTTATATAAAATTTATTTTTGTGCCATATATGAATGCTCCATGGTGTAAAATTCATTAAAAAAAAACGAATTTTTTCTCTTCCAATAACAAGTCCCTTTTGAATTTCACATAAAAGTTTTATTAAAAAAAATAATCGATACATAAATATATAATTTTTTTAAAATTTACTGTCATATAGCAATGTATTATTAGAGGACATTTGATTGGAACTAGAAATGCTTAAATGGGATTAAAGATATTTAAATGAACTCCAATAGAGGAGTTTTAGGAACACTTTTCTATTTCTAATTAAAGCATCTATATCCATTATCGTACTCCATTGAAAATAATCTTAATAGTGGTGATTTATATAATAAATGACAATCATGTGAATAATCAACAATATTTACTCAACTTAAAATTTTCCCAGTCATCTTTCTTTAGTTCTTTAGCTTCTCTTTCTTCTCTCCAATTGTACATAGCTGTTTCTCCTATTCATTTTTTTACTCTTGCATAAATATTGAGATCATCATTTGCTAAACTTGATGAAGAAATCATTTTTAATGCACTAAATTTGAAAAATAGGTAATAAATGAAAGATCATCGAGAATAAAATATGAACACTGAAAACTAATAGGTTATTGCAAATGAAAAAACAAAAATTGAATACGCAACTGGCATGTCTATTAGTGATCAGAGCATGATAAGTCAACAAGAAAAGAGGAAACAGGAGAATGAGTTTGCATGAATTAAAATTACTAATTGACCAAAAGGAGCATGATAAGTCAACTGTCGTTTCCGGTTGTCGAAGAACCAAGAAAAGCACATCTAATGAACAAAAAGATGCCTATTACAATATTACATAACTAGCTATCTACAAATGCAAATTTTTGCCAATATTTCCAATCATTTTTTATACATACAAGATCCCATTTTTGCTACGCAGAGAACAACTTAAACAAAGCTTGTATGTAAAAGCACGGTGGAGGATTGTGCACCCATTGGTAAATATGTGCTGAAATGACCTCTTAATTGAGTACGAATTCATTAATGTACCAAAAATGCAAACATAATGAGCTGTGTGTACTAACTAACTACCAAATAAGAGTTGAAGTGCCTAAGTGGCAAGAATGGATATATACGGAGTGTAAATATGTATTTATATACCAAAAAGCAACATCGCAGAAACAAAACGGCTTTTATCCTTCTTAATGAACTTCGGCATACACAAATGACGCATCCTTTCAAAAAACTTAATTCAGCCCTCAATCAGCGGTCGAGTGTCCTACACTTTACGAACCTCGACATGCCAGTTTCCCCAAGTTCTGACTGGTAATTTAAGAATGATTTCATTATTTCAACCAGGACCCAAAAATGTATATGATTAAAATATTCAGCCTGCAGTTATACAAAATTGATGGAACATATATATATATATGCATATATATAAACAAGAAAAGAAAATAAATGCATAGTGTTGCACAATAAATCAACAAATTCTATTCAATGACACAGGAAAAATCCATGTTTTGTAACTAATTGGCTACCAGGTTACAGTCGGCTTTTATCGCCTAAGGAAACAGAGACTTCTACCAATCATCTCCCAGCTTTCTTCCACTGGTAGTGTTTGGTGAAGACAATAGATTTAATGTAACGTTTTTCTTCACACAGACTGGAGAACTTACATTTCAATAAATTAACATGTGCAGTTGAACATAGAATTTCGGAAGCAACTCGCTTTATTCGCAATTTTTTTAACTCCAGTTTCATGGAGAGCGAATCTTGTGCTAGGAGACAAGATAAGTCTGTCCATTATATTGATCTTTGGTGCCTCAGTGATAGCCTTGGGGAGCGACAACGCCCACTGCATGCCCCAAATTGCAAGTGGCCTCATGTAAATAAGGGAACGAAAATGCCCATCGATGGTCCACCCCTCCGGTGTCTGAAACCAATATCTGAAATTGATGAAAAGCATAAATAACTCAGTTATTGCTGAAAACTACAGATTTTAGGCCATATCCTAGAAAATAAAATAAAAGAAAACGAACACAAACACACTCGCACACAGATATAACATGTGACCTCTCTATCATAGAGAAAGGACAAACAACTCGCCACACTGATGGATGCATTGATCCACTCCAAGTTGGTAATGAAAGAGCACTTTTAGGAAAGCAGGCTTGATAAAATAAAAAACCACCCACGACATTTCACTAGAAGTGAAAGTTAATTTACTTGAGAGGTTTTACTTGATAAGGACAAGAGAAGAAAAGGACAACCACCATTTATCCAGTGTTCAGGCTGGAGTACCCATGAAACAGTGCAAGATCATATTACAGTGGATTGGATTGGGTAGGAAGACAATCTAACATGCCAAACAATTAAATTTCTTGAACAACCTTCTAAGGTTGGGCGTGGCTAAACTCTCAACTTAACCCATGATCTTCCCAGAAAAATGTGAAAGAGAAAAGGGCAAAAGGAGGAGCAGAGCATACCACCATTTATTCAATACAGTGAAAGATGCACATGTACATGCATCATACAATTAAGAAAGAAAAGGAAAAAAATAACCAAGATCAACCTGAATATATATGAAAAAAATGTCTTTATTTTTTCCCCCAAGTAAATATTACATCTAAGACATGAATAACTATGAATAAGAATGAAATAAACATACCAAGGTAAAACTAATATAACAACACTACAAGTAATAAAATAATGTTTCATGCGCAAAGAACTTACCCATAACCTTCTTCTGACCAGCCTGCAGTGAAAATACCTTCAGCTGTAGTGAATGCCTGGTCTTCCATTCCAGCAAGAATCATGGTTGCCGCCACAGAATACGTGACACCGGTCCATATTTCACGTGACTGCATACAAGTTTCATCCACCTTTCCATTAGGATGCATTCCATTTACAGCACCCATCCTACCTCCTCGAACTTTCATCACATTGAAATCATATATTTTCTGTAAAGAACTTTTAATTTTCAAATCATCAAAAAGTGGAGGCAAGCCTGAGGATGCTGCATACCATTGGCCTGCCAATTGATCTGCTTGTATAGATTTACTGTTACTACTTGATCCGCTGTCATAATTGAAATATGAACCATTCCATAATTTATTTTCAAATGCTGATTTCGCCTTTACAAATTTGCTTTTACATAATTCAGCAAAATATTTATCACCTATTTGAAAGCCCATTGAAGCAGCAGCCTCAAGAGCTGCAAGCCATAGACAGCCACAGTAAGCACTTATGCCATGTACCGTCCAGGCATCATATGTTTGATCTGGGAATCCATCATTTTCAATCAGAGAATCATTGTCCCTATCAAACTGTTCCATATATTCCATGGCAGAACGAACTGCAGGCCACACATCAACTCCAAAGGACATGTCTTGTGTTGCAGCAAAGTCCCTATACACCTGAAGTACAAACTTCGAATTCAGATCCTTCCACTTGCTTGTATCATGTATATTGTATGCATTCATTTCACGCCATGGATCATGTGTCCCAAGATCATGAGGAATAGCTCCTCGGACCTTGCGGATTCCGACATTACCCTCTGCTAGAAACTTTACTTTCCTTCCATCCTCAGACAGCACAGCTTTGGCAAAGTCCCGTTGAATATTGAGTTCAATTTTAGGAAACAACTCAAGAAGTGCAAATGATGCATAGAAGTGAACATCATACGTGCACCACATGATATATTCAACTCCTTCCAAGTACAAAAACCTACCAACATCATCGTCATTTTGCCATCCCAGCAAGGGGGAAGGCTGCAAAGATTGGTTGCAGTTTCCCATTGCCTGTGCCATGGATAATTCATCTTTCCTTGGATATTCCCCATTCAAAGCCTCATAATTCTTTTCAGATTGAAAACTTGCCTCATTATGACTGTTTCTTGTAATATGCTTGACTGCATCCTTGTCATGGCTCACTTGGACTTCAGTTACATTTACATTCAGGAATTTTGGTTGATCATGGCTGTCTCTCATATCTTTAGTTGGTAGGGGGGAGTCTGTAAGCAAACAGCAGAGTCAGCACAAAAAAGTTCATGTCATTGCCAGCCAGCTTTACGATCCAAGCATCTAGCTCTCCCAAAAAGGAGCACCTAATAGACAACGACACTAACTGAAAAGTAAGATAAGTATGTTTATATTGTATGCTATAACTGGGAAGTTACGCTGAACATGCCCCTCCACACCAATGATTGAAGAAACCAACACCTGCCCCTACACGCTTTTTTTTCCTCCTTTTTTCTATTCCCCATCATTTTATTGAAAAGAAAGAGATAGAGAGAGAGAGAAGGCTCGCAGCAAGATAGATGATTACCAGTCCAGACTGTCCCACCAGCGACCAAAAAATAGAGTTCATTAAACAAGGTGAACTTGTACCTGCATATATTAAACACAACACTGACCACTGAATAAAATCCAATATGAGAGACACGTCAAAAGCAAATATCCTACTGTCATTTAGCATGTATTCACTATCCACTAGAACTGATATAGCCATTAGATCTCAGCAAAGTGGTCTTTGTATTCCTTGAGATTTTTAAAGCATAATAAATGCAACCTTTTGTGCTGAGAAATATTGTAACACCTTAAAGTTCAATTTCAATGCAAACAAATGCATGCCTATTTCCAAGTTATTGTTAAATGTGTATAAATAAAGTTTCCCGGGGGACAAGCTTAAAATGTGTTAGGCCCCCTATTGCGAAGACTTATGTAAGGGGTAAAGGCAAAAATATTAGGAGGGACAAATAGGGAATTACTTAATGTTGGCAGTTGGTTAGTATTGAGTTTTCTGTTTCTGTTTCTTATAATAAGGGGTGAATAGTGTGGGAATGATATATGACTATTTTCAGCTAAGAATATTTGTTGGGAGAGAGGTGAGGCTCTCGAATTCCTCCCTAAGCTTGTATTTCTCTTTTACAAACTTTATACAATACAGTGTAGCCTTCATTTGGCTAATTCATTTCTTCTCCTTGAGTTCTTTTTGTTCTGTGTTTGGAAATTAGAAACAGGGACCTAACATTGGTATCAAAGTATCGATCCTTGCATGAAAACTCGATTTCAGCAGATGAAGCACAGGATTGAAGCTTTAGAAGCCGATTTACAGCAGGTAATAGTGCAATTAGATCGCCTAGAACGATTGGATGTGGACACCATTAACCAATCAATGGAGCGATTGTCATTGATCGAAGGAGGGGTAAAATCTATTCTACTCAAACTAAACATGACTCAATCGGACAAGCCCCCGTTTACACGAGACACGATTCCAGAGACCACACAACTGGATTCAGCCAATCGCAGCGCCAGAGGAAACCAGAGGGAGCAGATGGAGAAAGTGGAAATGGGAGAAAACTCTAACCCGGTTTCTATTTGGCCTAAATCGGAGGGGATGCCGAGGAAATTGGAACTCCCTGTGTTCAATGGAGCGAATCCGGATGGATGGATTTTGAGGGCTAAACATTATTTCGACCTCAACAGTCTCTCGTTGGATGACCAGCTCAAGTCAACCGTCGTGTGCCTCGAAGGGGAAGCTTTGGCATGGTATTACTATGAAAGCAGCCAACGGAGCTTCCATAGGTGGGGTGAGTTCAAGAAACTCTTGCTGGAATGATTCCGCAGTTCCCAGGTTGGAAATCTGATGGAGCATCTCTTCTCCCTCCGGCAGACGTCAACAGTGGGTAAATATAGGAAGCAGTTTGAGCAACTGTTTGCACTATTTCCCGATCTTTCAGATGCGATGATTGAAAATACTTTCATCAATGGGCTGTACGAGGAGATTAAATCGGAGCTAAGGCTATGGGAGCCCCAGGGGTTGGGCCGCATCATGAAGGTGGCCCAAATGATAGAGGATAAAAATTAGGCTGCCAGATCGCAGGCCTTGTCCAACCACGGTGGATCTAGCAACCGAGCCCGGCCTTTTTCAGGTATGCCTTTGGCCACCAAAAATTTAATTCCCAGCTCGCTTTCTAAGTCCAGCCTTACTTCGCCAACGGCATTATCGCCAATGTCTTCTTCCTCTTCTTATTCTATGGCTGCGACCGGCTCCACATCTCAACCTCCACCAAAATTCTGGCGGCTCACGGAGACGGAGATAAAGGCCAAATGGGAAAAGGGCCTCTGTTTTCCCAGTGATGGGAAGTACAGTCCGGGACATCATTGTCCCAACAAAAAATTGCAGATTTTATGGGTGGATAAATCTAAATCAATTGAAGAGGGCAAGATAACAAACATAGAGGCAGAAGAGGCGATCAATATGGGAGACTTGGAGCTAACCCTTTCTTCCTTGGCTGGCCTCACAGCTCCCCATACCATGAAATTACATGGGACGATCATGGGACACATCGTGATTGTATTAATCGATTTGGGTGCGTCCCATAACTTCCTTTCCTCTAGTTTGGTTTCTGAACTTCACTTGCCGGTCACCCCTACCAAGCAATTCGAGGTCACCTTGGGCACAGGGAGGCAGATCAACTCAATGGGGTTGTGCAGACAAGTTTGCCTTCACCTTCCAGGAGTTGAGGTAATTGCTGATTTTTTCCCTCTTCAATTAGGTAGTACAGATGTCATCCTTGGCTACCAGTGGCTACTATCTATTAGGGCATCCTATATGAATTGGGCTGAAATGTCTATGGAGTTTACCGTGGGTTAGCAGAAGGCACACTTTACAGGGGACCCCGAATTGTGTAGATCACGGGTGTCCTTGCATGCAATGGAGAAAACGGCCAAGAGGGAAGGCCATTGCATATTGCTGGAGGGTAACACACCGGAACTGAATACCATGGATTTGAATGCTCTTAAGGAGGAAACTCTCCATCCCCTATCTGCCCCTTTGTTATCCGAATTTCAAGATGTGTTTCACCTCCCAAAGGGACTCCCTCCAGCGCGGCCACATGACCATGCTATCACTCTGAAGCCAAAAACTGCACCTATCTCGGTCCACCCTTACCGATATCCCCATTTTCAGAAAACATAAATAGAAAAATTGGTGGGTGAGATGCTGGCGGTAGGAGTAATTCAGCCAAGCCACAACCCTTTCTCCAGTCCAGTTTTGCTAGTCAAAAAGAAAGACGGGAGTTGGAGGTTCTGTGTCGACTACAAAGCTTGGAACCGGGAGACTGTCCCAGACAAGTTTCCTATCCCAGTTATTGAGGAGCTTTTAGATAAATTACATGGGGTTGTCATCTTCTCCAAACTTGACCTCAAGATTGGGTATTTTCAGATTCGTATCCGCCCAGAGGACATTCCCACGACAGCATTTCGGACTCACCAGGGACATTATGAATCCAGGGTAATGCCATTCGGGTTAACTAACACCCCATCTACATTAATCACTGATGAACGAGGTATTCCAACCCTAACTCTGCAAATTTGTCTCAATTTTTTTTTATGATACACTTATGTACAGTAAGAGTCTAGAGGAGCATCACGAGCATTTGAGGCAGGTTTTTACTACTTTACGTCTCCACCAACTCTTTACCAACAAGAAGAAGTGTCTTCTTTCAACCAAGAGTAGAATACTTGGGACATATTATAGACTCATCAGGAGTGGCAGCTGATCCCATGAAGATCCAGGCTATGGTGGATTGGCCAACTCCCACTACTCTGCGGTATCTTAGGGGCTTCCTGGGTCTTAAGGGATATTACAGGCGGTTTGTCAAAAACTACAGCAGAATTGCTTGGCTGCTCACACAACATCTTCGCAAGGATGCTTTTAATTGGGATGCTACTGCCCACACCGCATTCCAGCAGCTCAAGACAGCCATGACTACTCTCCCGGTTTTGGCCCTTCCTGATTTTTCCTTGCCTTTCACCATTGAAGCTGATGCTTTCAGGTTTGGGATAGGCGCGGTGCTCATGAAACAGGGTCGACCACTCGCTTTTTAAGTCAGAAGTTGAGCCCTACAGCACAAGCCTCTTCACTCTATGAGCGGGAGCTGATGGCTATCATCTTGGCAATCAAAAAGTGGTATCCTTACTTGTTGGGTCACCAGTTCATAGTGCGCACTAATCAAAAAAGTCTGAAATTTTTATTGGAGCAGCGGATAGTTGAAGGGGATTATGCAAAATGGCTCTAAAAATTAATGGGCTACAATTTTGAGATTGAATACAAGCCGGGATCCACAAATTCAGCTGCTGATGCCCTTTCCAGTGCCACCCATACACCTACCCTAGCATCCCTTACAGCCCCCATTCATCTGGATTTTCGAGATATCCCAGCTCAGCAAGCTGCTGACCCTTTCCTATCTAATATCCTCCAGGCCATTCACCACCAACTGGCGGCTCATCCTAAATTCCAGTTTGTGGGGGACCTACTTCGGTATAAAGGGTGGCTAGCCCTACCTTTTGACTCCCAATATATTTCCTTGCTCCTCCAGGAATTTCATGGCAGCCCTATAGGGGGGTACGCCACTATGCGGCAAACTTATCAACGACTAGCCACCGAATTTTATTGGAAGGGAATGGAGAAGCAAGTGCAGGATATTGTGGCTGCTTGTGACATTTGTCAACGCAGCAAACACGAATCTATGGCTCCGGCTGGACTCTTGCAACCCCTACCCCTACCAAACAAGGTATGGAAAGATCTAACAATGGATTTTATCGAGGTAATCCCAAAATCCAAGGGACATGATGCTATCCTGGTGGTTGTCGACCGTCTCACCAAATACGCTCACTTCATTGCATTGAAACACCCATTCACAGCCCCTGTTATTGCCGAATTTTCCTGCAAGAGGTCATCCACCTTCATGGTATTCCGAAGAGTATAATCTCTGATCGGGGATCAGACCTTCATGAGTTATTTCTGGTGGGAACTATTCCGCCTCCAGGGGTCTAAATTGAAATGCAGTACTGCTTATCACCCCCAAACCAACGAGCAGACGTAGTAAACTGAGGATTGGAGACGTATTTGCGATGTTTCACCATGCACCACCCATCCCAATGGTACACCACTTCAGAAGAGAGATACATATAACATGAAGGTGCAAAAGTTTTTCCATGTCTCATCAAGATGTTTTGCATGCGACAAGCCCACCAAGAACCCAATCAAAGGTTTACAAAAATTTGCTGCAGTTTGCAAAAAGGTTACCATTCGGGCAGCCTCTCATCCTTCAGTACTGGATTTTGCCATTTCTCAATCTCTTCCTCCCAACGCTTGTAATCTGAACAAGATTTCAGAGGTTTAGATTGCATCATAACAGAACACTAGAGGACTAGAAACAAATGGAAAACGTGCAACCTTAACAATAATATTAAGAAATTTGCCAAAAAAATTACTCAAATCTCCAAATGACTTATTGATTAACTTTAGTAAAACTAAGAGAAAAAAAATTAAAAAAAAAAAAAGTAAAAACATACTCATCAATGCATCATGAACCAAGTTCTGAGCTGCTCTTTCAGAAGTTCCATAAAATCTTGTATATCTCCTGCAAGAAATGTCCAAATGTAAAAAAGCTGTTCTCACAATGTAGAAAACTTCAAAAAGAACAAAGGCATGAGCACTCTCAATCACTGCTATCTAGATAGTGTGGAAATACTTAATCCACATGATACAGTTATAACTACCCAGAAAAAAGGGGAGAAAAAGGTGCTGAGCATTCATTTAATGCACTCATTGGTAATCCCTTTCCTAAAACCATACTTTTTAACATTCCCAAGTTCCAAAAAAATCAACCATCTACACTTTTGTACATTGTTTCAGCTCCTTTTCTTTTACTTGGGCTTTAAAGGATAAAACTGCTAACTTTTTACAATTGCAAGGATAAACTGATTGATATTGAAATGAGATAGCTAAAATGTCTACGTGGTTAGGCAAGTGCAAATCTACACTATTTGGCATTTGTTACACGCAATTTTTTTGGTCTTCTGAGCCCAAAGATGTAAAACATCCATTCTCATAAATTATTAAGTTTGAAAAAAAAAATGCTGGTTAAAGTTTTGCAGATGGAAAAAGAAAAAAAGGGAACAAAAACTTAGTTTGGATTTTTTTTTTTTTTTTTGCTTCTTTAGAAATCTGTGTTAATACTCTTGTTCAGGGGCTATCAATGCAGCCATTTGTTTTTAAGCACGAGGATGGGAAATCATTTTTTCATGCATTCAAGAACATGAAATATATATTTATGCATATAAGTATATGTATATAGATCATATATTTACCTATGGTATGTGCTTCCTTTCGAAAATTTTATTTTTGGGGATGACCATGCAAGAGCAAATGCAACGGTACATTTTCCATGAGGTTCAACCCATGCAGAAGCAGACACGGCAGCACAAAGTGTTTCTCCAGGTGATGAAGGCATGCTAGGGCCACAATGAAAGTTCTCCCGATCAAATTGACCATCCTTGAAATGCAAAAAAAAACAAGTTAACAATTTTAACCCATTTAGCAAGTTAAAACAATAACAAACATAAGTAATCATTTATAACAAATACTAACAATAAATATTATTAATCTTTTTGAAACAAATCATTTCCATATAAACTTATAATTTCTACTGATCAACTATAACAGAAAAAATTAATAAAAAGCCTACATAATAACAATGCAAAGAAAAAAAATGTTGTTTTCTTATTAGTATTACACATAAGCAAAAGGAAGGTA
Source organism: Excoecaria agallocha (assembly GCA_037975025.1). Lineage (NCBI taxonomy): Eukaryota > Viridiplantae > Streptophyta > Magnoliopsida > Malpighiales > Euphorbiaceae > Excoecaria > Excoecaria agallocha. Next base: position 16,244,890 of record CM075823.1, on the reverse strand, counting down.
ATATTTATTGCTAATTGACGTACTTAAATGGGGTTTATGGGTACATCTTTTTCCTGAGTAAATATGATAAACTTGTTATCAAATTTTACAGTTATCAAATTTTACAGCTTAAGAGAACAGTAGAAAAAAAATTAAAGGAACGTGACCTTAATTATAATAAAGACAAGAAAAGTTGTCAAAACTTGGCTAATCGAAATAGAAATTACCTCTGAAATTTCATTAGTTCTAAAATCAATCAGACCTTAAGAAACAGAAAAAACAAACATATAAAAACTCAAATGAGATGACCTGCATTAATCCAAAATAATTAAGCCAAGTTGACCTGCATCCCTGTTTGTTTGTTTAACAGAGTTTAAAATTTGAGTAAGTACTGCAAATATGCACAATTTATTCTACAACATGTCACCAATGAAGAATAAGCTCTTCTAAGCATGTATGTTTACTCAGAGCTCAGATCACAACATTAATGGCAGAAAGTTCAAAATAGACCAATAACGACCAATGACAAAAATACAACTATTACCTGAACCATTTTACCCCACATATCCTTCGCTGTAATGCAGCTTGCCTCAGATAAACCAAAGCACGGGAGAACACTCACGCTTACATTCTGAGTTTCACAGGCAGCAACTGCAAAAGTAACAGGAGGATTACCCTTTGCAGTCCTGCAGAATTGTCATTATCATCAGATACGATTCAATCTAGCTGAAATGTGAACCCCTTGGACTTGATGCTATAATATGATAATAATGGATAAGACAACATAAATTCAAAAGGTTTCACACAATAGCAAAAACTCCTAGAAAAGAAAACAACAGTCTCCTGCAATGTCATTCACTGTGGAAGCAAAAACTATGCAAAACCGTTTTTAGCAATTATCAAGTGATCCTATGATTTTCTTTGTAGAAGGATGATCAATTTAGCAATTATGCCTCTCTATTACTGTATTTAGAAGGTTAAAACGAATATCTTATGCCTTTTTCATAATAATTGGATTTTAACAGCATTTTGACCGTGTTGATATTGCCAACATTCTCAAGCATCATCATTTAGCATCCAATATACAGAGAAACAATTGAAATTAGTAAGGACCCAATATTCAAGAGCATGAATTTGGAAAAAGTCCTGAGATGGTTACAAATCTTACCATTAAGAACAATAGGGTTTGTTTGAGGCACAGTTTTCAAGACAAATGATGTGTGATCAAATGATGCAAGATTTATAGCATCAAACATCTGAGCACATTCAGTTCAGCATAACTGAACTAAAACTTAATCCTCTAATACATACATTCAATTCTATTGACCTTATCTCACAATTTAATACCTCTCCATGAGCAAACAGCATCAGCGCACAAAATGAGGAATGTCATGATAAAGAAATTTACTTCCTCATACTAAACCATTACTGTTAGAAACTTTCATTTTCCCCAATTATACAAATATGCCCTTGATTATTAGCATGCCACACAAAGGCACTCCCAATCCTCAAAAAATTAATTAAAATAAAGTCGATTAACCACACAGATATAAGAACTTGCATTTAGTTCAATCAAAAACAAATAATCAAGTGTATAATACAACTTTCATAGGTTAACAGCACAAACCATATTAAGCTTTCCTTTCAATTAGATTCAGGCATATCTTTTTGTCAAAACAGATTTGTTATGTTTTCTCCCTTCACTCTGGCAACTTTTATTTTGTTATACATTCAATTGTCATATTTTCATTTCACCTCCATTTTTAATTATCTGTAAGCACCATCACGATTTATAAATTTAAACCTAAGGCTTCAGTGTATCCTGCCCATCCACTCAGTCTTTCATTTGCTATTTTTCTTTCTTCTTAAAACTAAAAAAGAAAAGAGTATTAAGGGAATTTGCTCACTTTCACCCCTCAAAACATTGTAACAACCAAGAGATATATGCAAACCAACTGTCAAATATAGCTATTAAGGTTTGATGACTTGCTTGTGATGTAGAAGTACGCCAGAGACTCCATCTTCACCTCTGTTAAAAGAAAGTAGAAGAGGTCAAAATGTGTTAAAGGTTATGGATCAGTAAAAGAAATAAAGTAAATACGTTAAATATACTGACATGAATGGTTCGTTCATATGGTCTCCTGTCAGGTGTGATGCTCCACCAATTGAATTCTGCACACAATACAGCAATGCCTTGGCATCCAGCGGAATTTGACATCCATAAATTGCAAAAATAATAAAAAAGTAGAACATTAAATGATGATAAAAGAACTCACCGCCCAAGTAAGAACAAGGCTAACTCTTGCTCTCTCCTTCCCAGTATTTACTAACTACAGCAAAGAAAAGAAAAGATATAATCTTGTGAAAATAATTAAAAAATGAAATGATTATAACAAATAGATATGATAAGAAAGACTTTAAAATGACTAACGCTCAAGAAAATGAGTGCAATTAATATTATCTCATTTATAAAATGCAACATGATATTGCACTGAACTCTAAATGGTAAATCAGACAAAAAACCTTCTTATCTTCAATGACAGTAAGGATCGAGCAATAACTTTCCAGTACAGGTGATATCCTGAAATAAAACTTGCCTGATGCAACTTTTAAGTTGAAATAAAAACTAACCAATACTACTGCGTTTGCATCACAATTTCTATTCTAAAACAAACAACATGAAAGCATGCTCATACAAATTGCGATTGCAAGAAACAAAATCAATGCAAGTCTAGAAGTTCATGGCCGAAGCCCAAGCCTGTTCGAACATTAAAATTCTACACTGCAGTAAGAAACAAAAGTAAAACACGCTGTTTCTAATTCAAGCAATAAAGCCAGAATAATTTATCGAACAGCTTGTCTAGTGTCACGGTTCTAGGGTTTGAGTTTACTAAGACAATATTTTATTTATAATAATATTTATTTTTAACAGTATTATTTTAATTATAATAGGATTTAGTCTCAATTAGTGGTTTATTTCCTGTTTTAATATTTCCTAGTTAGAATGAATCTATAGTTTCTAGTTGGAAAAAATTTTTTATTTTATTAGATACCCCTAGTTTTGTAATTTCTATTTAAAGAGGAAAATTTAATCAATAAAACTAAGTCAGAACTTCCGGTACAAAAGTACAAGAGATGGGCAACTCTCTCGAACGAGCTCCAAGGTCCTTGCTCCCTTCAATAAGCTCGAAGGTTCCAGCTCCTTTTGATGAGCTTGATTAGTTGCCCAGTGATCCAAAGTTAGGGACCATAACAATCGGTTTCAGAGCCAAGCACCATGGGCAATAGAGACCAAAAAAAAATAAAAAAGAGATGAAGAAGAGGTGAAGGCCCTTCTGCAGGCTGCTACTTAAGCAGTTGCACAATTCGAGTGGAGAATGATTGTTGAGATTCAACAATTTACGCTCCAATTCAAGAAATTGATTGAATGCAGAACCATGGGAGAGAATCAGATGGGAGTACGAGTATCAATAACACTCAAGGAAATCAGTCCCATAGAGCTGAAAAGCTTGACTTCCCAATTTTCCACAAGTCTGAGGATAAATTGGGTTCGGAAAGTACTCATAAATTCATTAGCTCTACTATTATCCAATTCCAACCCCATCGCCGTTCAATTGTTCGATTTGAGTACATCAGTTACAAATGGAAAAAAAAAAAGTTTTCAACAAGTTCCATCCGATTTGGTTATAGCAGTCACAAATGGAGAAAAAAGTTCCCCATAAGAAAATTTGCCGAGAGAAACCAGCAGAACAATGCAACAAGTTAAACCAACCAGCACTGGGACCTAGTGATATATTACAAAAGTCATCATGGTTGCCACATATTCGAAATTGTAACCATTGCTTGAGGACAAGCTCTTTTTCCAAAAGGGGAGTAACGTCGCAGTTCTAGGGTTTGAGTTTACGAAGGCAATATTTCAATAATAGTAATATTTATTTTAACAGCATTATTTTAGTGATAATAGGATTTATTCTCAATTAGTGATTTATTTCCTGATAAGAATGAATCTATAATTCCTGTTAAAATATAATTTCTATTTTATTAGATATTCCTAATCTTGTAACCTCTATTTAAAGAGACAAATTTAATCAATAAAACTAAGTCAGAATTTCCAGTACAAGAAATATGCAATTTTGAGATTTTCTCTAACGAGTTCCAAGATCCTTGCTCCTTTTAACAAGCTCGAAAGTACAAGCTCCCTTTGACAAGCTCGATTGATTGCCCGGTGTTCTGAAAACAATAATCAATCAAAAGTCCATGCCTACTCAAGAAATTTGGGGACTTGGGACTTTCTTTGGACCCCCACATTTCATCTTTCCCTACTATTTAAACTCTTTGGAAGTTTAAGTCTTGATTTATCTAACAGAATGACATTTTCGAAACCAAAAGAATGTTAACTCAAATCCCTAAATTCATAGCAAAAGACCAAGACCAGGTAAGTTATTAACTTTATATAAGTAATTTCTATGGGAACAAAGTAGCAAGTAGCATCACAAGCACCAGCAGTCAGTTTCCTGCTCTAAACTTTATGAAAACCCACCCCATCATGAGTGCTTAGGTTCAAGTCCCAGACATCTACTTACAAATAAATAATGATTAGATTCTCAAAATCAATTGTATCCCATTTATTGAACTGCTAAGTTTCACATCATTTAAGCAAATCATGAACTAGAAGATGAATCAGAATACCGTATAAACAAAAACCGCTGTAGGAAGACTGCTGTCTCTGTAATTATGTGGTATGAATGGCGATATTTGTCTGCAAGAAATTTTGAGTTCAGGGTCTGGTTCACCTGAAAGGCAAATCACTACCATCAAAACAAAAAAATCGAGAGAAATACATTATTTTCATGTAATGATAAACTAGAAGAATACCATCATATATTGTCCATGCCCTAGGAAACAAAGCATGATATGTAGAATGCTGACCATTCAAGTTCCAGCCCCATGATGATATACCCTGATCACTGGATTTCCTATGAGAACATTAGGAAAAAATATATATAGCTTAAGCATCTCCTCTCCACATTAGTGAGCACCCTATTACAGAACATAATTTTAACACAACTTCTTCATGAAGACAGAGCTAAAAGCTTCATAAAAATCTCCATCTTACCCTAACCCTTCGTGTTGTCCAGGTGCCAAAACTGATGCATAACTTTTATTCCCCCCATCTCGTGATATAAAAATCTGCAGTTTAAAAAGAATATGGATCAAGCAAATTCATGGTCCAAATGTGCAAAAAGTTGCACTAGCAGGGAAAAATGAAAATGAAAAAAGAAAAGAAGTAAAAATTCTAGTGAAGTTCCTCTATTTACCTATTCTTTGAATACCACTTGATATTGCATAAGCATATAATACATTTTTTACATCATATTACATTGGGTTAATACATAATTTTTCCACAAACTATTACATTTTAGCAAATTATTCCAAACTAATCAGATTAGCCCCCTGAACTTGGTCAAGCGTGTAGTTTTTATGCACACCTTTCATGAAGTGCCACTATAGGGGGGACAATCTAACATTTTTAACAAAAGTGCAGGGGTAAGAAGACACTCTATTAGTTTAGGAGTTAATCTGTTAAACAGTAACAGATTAGAGAGAAATTTATGTATTATCCCTATTGCATTAATTGCCAGACACACCATCAATACAGCAATCAATATCTAAATAATGCATGGCACAATTGTGCAGACAGCCACATCAAACATGCACTGAAAAGTCCCTTTTTTGGTCACCTTATGTGCCCGAAACAGACACCGTCATTGCCCTTTCCATATATAAATAACAGATAAGCTGTGTATTTTGTAATGTTCAAAAGGCAGTACTAAGAACTTCAATGAGCACTGCCAGCAATTACTTCAATATGCACACTCATAATAACACTCAACGTCACTTTGCAAAAATATACAACCATATCATTAAATAGAAGAGCATAGAGAAAGAAGATGGTTAAATCAAGTGCAATGCTTTACCGAGAACTGATTGGCCATGACAGGTGAAGCTTCGCATATACTAGGTACAATTTGCCACTGTCTGAACTCACCTCTAAAACCTCTAGATATGCTTCCGCTTCTGTATCACAAAGCAAGAAAGATCACGTCTAAGAGATAAAATAGAGAATAAAAAGTAGAAATAACTACAGCATCAGATTAGATCCTTTATATACCCCATTCCTCCAAGTGGAACCCCCTGAGATGCTGACGGCTTGCAACTTTCCCGGGTGAATGGATCTATGGGTGCTTTCTGTACAGATCAGAAGAGGTGAAATTCAACTAATGCAGCTAATCTCAAATCATATTGCAGGGAGATAGGAAAATAAAACAGCATTGTGTCCAGAAAATTGAGGGAGTTACCCTTCCATGAGATGCCTCTTCCCTGACATAAGACCACAATCGTATACCCAACCAAACCTAATATCGCAAATGCAAAAACAAGTTAAGTACTAAAAAAAGCAATACATTGGAAATCTGGAATAGCAACTTTTGTCTCTCAAGCCACTTAACAACTGCTATAACTGTCTCACCATTTTTATTGCTTCCCTAAAAGTGACACTAAATTCTTTGAGAATATTGGCATGACTGTTCAATCTCCTTCTCCAAGCATGTGCTGGTGGGGCAGCACAGTCAAAATCAAACTACAATAAGAAGTGCGAAAAAAAGTTTAGTTGGTAAATAAACTTAGATATTGTAACTAAAGCCAACAGCAGTTAAGTACAAAGCTTTTTTGTTTTTCTTTTCTGAAAACCAACTGGCAACTTAAGTTAAGAGATCTACTATTGTATTTCCTCAAACCATTCTTCTCTTTTCCAACATCACAGTATTGCCTTTTAAAACAATGAAGTTAGTTGGAATCTCGCCAACAAATATAAATTCAGTCTGTTTGCTATTGAATATATTAGACCACTGCTTTTGACTATGATTCTTAACAGTGAAATTGAAATGCAAAATTGACACAATTGCGTCTCAATAATATTTACATAGACTGAGCATAATGGAACATTCAATTTTGAATGAAGCCACAACCATAAACCTAGTTTAAATACGTTTTGATTAAAAAAACAGAGAAAATTCGATGATGCGAAGACATATGAAGAAATCCAAAAGGACTGTCGTTTGGATGAAGACTATGAATTGATTAAAAACAGAAGTCTTCCATATCAAAAGGTTTTAAACTCTTCGGAAAAAATCTCCTATATACCACACAGTATGAATACTTTTTGACTTTTGAATAACATTTGACATATACTAATTTCTATAGAAAAATACTATTAACTCCAGGACATGGCTCTTCAGAGCCATTTCCTCAATCCAAAAAAGCCTAAGTTGATTGGAGTAGCAGTTGAAAGAATAACAATAGAAAACACTTGTTTTACCAAAGTAAGGCCTTCTGGACAAAGGTCTTAGCTGCAAGTAGCAATAAAATTTCCAAATAGGTTCCATCGTTTAAAAAAAAAAAAAAAAGAAAGGAAGAAGAAGATTATATGTCGACATATTATCAATAAAGAGACCACAAATACTTAGCTAGTCACCGGCCAGAGCCACTAATTTCAGCCACTTGACAACGCACAATGAAACCAATAAAAGTTGGAAAAAGTTACCTGGACCTGGTTTCTATTTAATCAAAGGAATTTTTGCGCACCCTCTATTCATTTCACGATATGCACAGCAGTAATTAAAAGGGAAAAAAAAAAAAAGAGGGAGAGAGAGAGAATGAGCCTATGCTAATGAATACCAAAACAATTTTTGAGAGAAAAGGGTCCTCCGATTTCACTTTGAACAAACGTCGGGAGAAGAAAGGGGAAACAATCAGAGTTCAGTTTTATGCTAGTGAATTTTGAAACTCCACGGCTTTTTTACTTTCCTTTCCTTCTAGTAAATTTTCTCAGTGACATAACGAACTGAACGAAATAGAGGGAGCGAGCTTACTAATTGTAAGGTGGTTCTGCTGATATACTCTTCAGGAGGCCATGAGTTCTTTCTATAGTGAAACAAATTAGTAGTAACCATCTCGAATCCTTCAAAATTTTCCGCTATCAGAACCGCAAAAGTTTACACCTCTGTATTTACAAGTTCCGTCTTTAAAATTATATGTGCAACTTCCTTCTCCTTCAAAGCTAATTAAACCGAACAATACCTTAAACTCCAAACAAAAACGACCAAAACGTCAAGTAAGTCTCGCTAGCACAAACAAGGCTAAAAGTTCCTTTCCTTCAAAGATCTTCTTCGTATTTTTCAATCAATCAACGCCGAATATGGAAGAAAAGATCGAATCGAACCGCACCGAGACAGTGAAATAGGAGCGGAATTCCAGATTTATTGCATCATCAAGCAAAAAGCTGGGATAAAAGTCGATTGCGAAACGAGTCGGATAGGTTCATGCCTAAATTAGCAAAAAATATCGAAAAGAATGTCTGAAAATTATATTCTGATGGAGCTCTGGCGTTGCTGTGTCGTGGCGAGCAGAGGATCAGCCGCCTGTACGCTCCAGTGCCAGCAACTCCGTCTCCCCGATCGCCAAGTGTTGCAAAATAGTTTGAAAAAAGAATGGTGTCGGCTTCTTTTTTAAACTTCCTCCTATTCTCTCTCTTATTCCTGTTTTCTCTCTCTTTATAAGCAAATTAAAGAAAATGAGAGATGGATCATGCATGTATCAGTGACGAAGATGATAATGGCTAATCTGCGCAAAAGACGCAATCATATATATATATATATATATATATATATATATATATATATATATATATATATATTGTTTAGGTTTAGTTTAATTTAATTTAATTTAATGTTTTTTTTTCCTCTTTTTTGTGGGGCTTCGTATGTGGATTGGAAAAAAATTCATTGGTTTTAATTCTAAATGATGCTATTGGGGCCGTAGGTTTCTCGGCCAAAATTGACGTTGAATGGTATCTGCCATCTAGAATCCGTTACCGTTAGATATATCGAATTTAAATAAATGGTAATTAATATACATAAATAATAATTTATTTATGTATCAAATTTTGAAAAAAAAAATTAATCTAACAATTATTTTCAGAAAATTTACACATGGTTCCGATTTTAATTTAATATCCTAAACTATTATCACTCTGATTAATGAAATTTTTCTGCAAATTCTGAATGAAAGATGCTCTAATAATTTAAATAAATGATCTCAAGTTAGAATTATTGTGGATACAGTAAATTTCATCGAAAGAAATTTTTATAATTATATCTAATATTATTTTGAATGAAAATTAATCTGAATATAAAATAATTTAAAAATATTTTATATCAGTATAAATTTGTTTAAGATATTACACTAAAAATATAAAAAAAAATTATAATTAAAAGAGAAAAGGAGATTTCACTCTTAAATTGTATAAGAAAATAAGAAACGCTTATTAAAAGAAATTGAATTATGCAGCGTAGGGTATGATATAATTAATAACAAATTGATTTGAGACCAGAAAAATATTATAATAATAAATTGAAAATGAAATTGGGTTTGTTTAATTTCAATTTTCACCGCCATCCAATATGGACTCCTAGCAGCAACTGAGAAGAGCGCACGAGTTTTTGACAATTAAACCCATAAAAGGTCCCACGATGACATGGAACACTTTTGTCCTTTAGCCAACTCTTTTGGATCCATATCTTATCTGTCAAGGCTTTTAAATGATTTTGCTGATTGGACCCAAATAGAAATAGCTAAAGCGAAGGTGCCCTTTCGTCGCCGATTCACTCACAGTCTGTTAAAATATAATGATGGTGTCGGAAAAACGATAACTCGAACATTTTGTTGTCTTCTCCTTCACCAAAGCAAACATCTTATTGGGTAATAGCATCATTCAGCTTCCTCTCACCTTTTTTCGAACTTGTACTTAAATCCAATTCCACCTAAATTTGCCAAAATATATGTTGTCCATGCAAGATCTTGGCATTATTGTTTTGCGGGCGACTCAACCATGTTTCGCAACAAGAGCTTAAGTGAGAGACTCATTTACAGTAGTGATAACCAAACTATGCATATGGGCTCTCTCGAGTAGTTCGGATCTCATGACACCTGAATAGCTAAGAGTCAAACTGATACCCCCAACAGTGTCATTTTCGAGAGTCCTACTTGGACAATGATTCATTAGCTACCTAAAAAATGTGTAACACTTGTTTTGGAAGTACAACTTAGTTTTTTGATCAAATTATACTTCTTCTACTAAGGAAATTCTACTAACATTAAGAATTTTAGTTAAAACATGACTCTTATTCTTATAAATAGACAGGATATCAGATACTTTTATATTTCTTGGCCAAATCTACTCTAAACACTCTCTTAAAATCTTTACTCACTTGACAGTCGAAGATTTCTCTCATATAAACTACCGTCAAATTTTCTTTGTTTTCAGGTATTCCTAAAGCTGTGAAGAATATCATAGTTTAAGCCTAACTTTGGCGACAGCCTGGCAAATCCGAACTGTTATCATTTGATGTGGTGAAGGTGGAACTTTATCCCAAAAAATCATGAATCCTAAAAAATGAAAACACCCAAACCGAAAACGACCGAAGCACTACACCACCATCGCCACACATATCTATTTTTTCATCCCTATAACCAATTACCTAGGGTACCTCAACCAATCTCCTAATCACTAATGTACCTTTTGCAACCCCCGTAATTCTCATATTTGGCCTTACTTCATAGCTTGCCCAAGCACTTTCGGTGATATTATCACACCTGGCAACACAAGTGCCACCCCAGCCATCACCTTAAACTACCATCGCAACAAACACCATCCTCTACATTGAAACCCAAAACTTCATGCCCCAACCAAAAGCCTCAGCACCCATAATTACCTTAACAATGGACGAGTTTTAGAAGCTTTTTGAAGAAAGAATGTTAAAACACCAGAATCATAACACACTGCAATTTTAGGGTGGTTTTCGCTCTCCTCTTTCCAGAGCCATACTCGTGGCTCCTTTTTCAAATATAAAGTTGCCCAATTTGCCAAGGTATAATTGAAGCACGAACCTCTGAGCGCATTTGGATCAGTTTCATCACACCATGTTAATTTATACCACAGAGTATGCCGTCATTTGTAAGATTTTTTAGCAGATCTTGACAGAGTTTGCCCAAATTTAGTTCAAAAATCTATCAGAACACTCAATAGACAACTTTTAGCAGTTTGATGACATGTTTGTGGTGGCATTTATAGCAACTATCCGACCAACTATAGTTTCAGCTGACTTACATTAGATCATCCAGGAGAAAGGAGAGCCTCTATGCAGCTATGTGGAGAGTTTTGACGTAATAGCTATGGACATTCAGAATATGAACTTTAAGGTCACCATTAAAGCGCTCGGTAAGAACACGAGATGTCAAAATTTTAACTACTCTTTGAGCAAAAAGGTCCCATCTAATTTCATCAAACTAATGACTCAAGCTCACAAGTACATCTGTTTGGGCGAAACTAGGTGGTAAAAATATAGTGCACAAATGAGAGAAGATAATGATAACTGTCGAGGAGTAGATCAAGATAGAGGCAGTTCTAGAAAAGATGATTTTCAAGCTATGAGGGGGTCGAACAAAGCATACATTATCTTAAAAATGTACTCTGGTAGCCGAAGTGAATAACAATTCACCAAGTTAAACACCTCCCCTGCATAAATTTTATCTTGATGAAGAAGAATGACCTAGTAACTTAGCCAAAGACCATGAGGAAAGATCCAGATAGGGGCCTATATTATGCCTTTCACAAAGATAAGAGGAATGAAACCAATGACTGTAGGTAGCTCAAAAGGGAGATATAATACTAAATTAAAAAAGGCAGGCTAAAGCAGTTCATTAAGAGGGATAAGAGTGATGATCGAAGATCACCACCTCGGTAGTCGGGCAAAAAGGAAGGAAGCAATATCAAGAAGACCTCGATAGGAGTAATTTATGTGATCGCAAGGGGAAAATACTATGATACGTTTGGTAATTCCAAAAAGCACAAAGCAAAAAAAGTTTTTTCACTTGAGACCACTTCGCCTATTTCGACGAACATAATTCAATTTTCTTCTCAAGATGAGAAATATATTCGACAACAACACAATGACACACTCATAGTGGAGACAATGATCAGGGATTTCTTGGTGTAGCAAATTTTGATAGACACTTACAGTGTGATTAATTTAATCACACTGCAGGCTTTCAAGGCTTTGGAAATGTCAAGCCCACTTGAGGAAGCTACAGTGCCATTGATTGGTTTGGGGTAGCCCATCAAAGTTGAGGGTTTGATTAACTTATCCTTACAGCTCAGAGATGATTCTGTAGTCAAGTCAGATATGATGTACTTTATGGTGGTAAATATATCGTTATCTTATAATGTAATTTTTGGCTGACCCCCTTTAGTCTTAGTAGATGCTTACATTTCTATGTAGAAGTTGATTATAAAGATTTTTACCTTGTAAGGAATGGTTATACTTCGAAAAAATCAAATAGTTGCTTAGGATACGTATGTTACCATGCTGAATGAGGCAAATCAAGCACTACCAGTAGATACATTAGATGTCCCGATTGATTCAGCTTAGAAGGTAGAGCTTGTAGATTCACTGCAAGAGGTGGAGCTATTTCCAAAAAAAATGGTGAAAATAGCTTTGAAAAAAGCAAGCTTGAAAATTAACCATTACTACCAGTCCTAAAATCTTATGCATATGTGTTCATCTGGCATCTTTTGAAAATCAATAGCATTTCACCCGAGGTCATGTCTCACTCTTAGAACATTCAATCAGGGTACAAGCTAGTTGAGCAAAATAAGTGCAATCATGCACCAAAAAGATAGCTAATTATAAATGAAGAAATGAACACCTTGCTGAGAAACGGGTTCATCAGAGAAGTGCTCTATTTGGACTAGTTATTTAATGTAGTATTGGTGAAAAATTCCAATGAAATGTGGAAAATATGTGTTGACTTTACCAACCTCAACAAAGTCTATCCAAATGATAGTTACCCATTGCCGAACATTGAATTGTTAGTGAACTTAACAGCTGGCTTTGAAGAATATTCTTTCTTAGATGCTTCGGTTGGTTACCATTAGTTCTTCATAAACCTAAAAGACGGGGAGTAAATAGCGTTCATCACTTACAAAGCAACTTACTGCTATCGAATAATGCCATTCAAACTCAAGAATGCTAGTACAACTTATCAGAGGTTGATGAAAAAGTTATTCATTGACCATAGAGGTTGGAACATGAAGGTCTACTTTGATGATATGATTGTCAAGAGAAAAACCTCGACAGACCTACCAAAAAAGCTGGAAGAAACATTTTCAACTCTCAAAAAGTTTAATCTTAAGTTGAACCCGAATAAATGTGCTTTTGGAGTTTGATCTAGCAAGCTTATGGGCTATATGATTTCCAAAAGGGGAATAGAGGCCAATCCAACAAAGATCAATGCTATATTGAAGATGAAACCACCGAAGAAGTGCATATATTGAATGAAAAGATTACGACTCTTTAAAGATTCATCTCTTACTTGGCCAAATGGTGCCTTACATTCTATAAAGCTCTAAAAAATTTAAAGAACTTTAAATGGACTCCAAAGTCCCAGGCAGCATTTGAAGCCCTCAAATAGTTTCTCAGTTCTTTTCCCTTGCTCAGCGGACCTCAGTTGGGCGAAATTTTATTTATGCACTTATCAATTTTTGAATAAGCCATCGGTTCGATTTTGATTAGAGAATAAAGCACTCAGCAGTTTTCCATCTACTACAACACCAAAGTTCTCCATAGAGCCAAGCTAAGATATTCTATTCTTAAGCAGCTAGCTCTGGCCCTGGTCACTTTATCAATAAAATTGTGCCCTTATTATCAAGCATATACAGAAGTTGTTCGGACCAACACTTTGCTTAAAAAAGTGATGCAGAGATTGAAAGCATCAAAGAGAATAACTGAATGGGTAGCTCGCCTGGGTGAGTTCGATGTCCGATATGAGCCTTATTTAGTGATGAAAACATAAGTGTTGGCTAATTTTGGTTTTGAGCTACATGTTTTTCCTACTGAGCCAAGTAAGACATTCTAGAGTTTTTATATCAATGGAACGCTATCCTCGGAAAGAGCTAAAGTGGAAGTTATTTTATCTAGTCTAGGTAGAATCTTCGTTCAAGGAATGGCTAGGATATCTTTCCCAGCCCCCAATAATGTTGCAGAATACGAAGCACTGTACTTTGATTATATCTTGCCCTTAAGCTAAAACTAGACTCTTTACTTATTCATTCTGACTCTCAATTAGCTGCCAGCGAACTGTTTGAAAGAATCAAAGCTAAAGAGCAAAAAATGGTAAAGTATCGAGATCTTGTATCCATTTTACTATCTCAACTGGAAAATGGCGAGAGTTAATGGGAAATCAAACAGATACCTAGGGAAGAGAATAAGGAAGCAAACTTTTTAATTAAACAGACATCCTTAAATGGTACTATACAATCATAAGATATAGTCTAGGCAATCATTATATGACCATCCTATGAGATTTATTCAGTTTAACTCAATGAACAAATAGATGGCTGGCATTTACTGAGCCATCAATTTTTAGATAGGTGCTCTTCTAGAAGACCAGACTGAGGCCAGGAAGATTTTGTAATGATCTAGCCTTTATGCCATTTTGAATGGAAAGTTGCACATGAGGTCTTATTCACATCTCCAGTCATTATGTTTAAGCTCGAAAGAAGGTAACTATGTTCTCAGAGAGATTCACGAAGGCATTTGGGGTGTACATGAGGGAGCTCAAACAATAGCTCGAAAAACATTATTACAAGGGTATTACTGGCCAAAAATAGAAGCTGGTGCAAAAGAGTTAGTATAAAAATGTGATAAGTGCCAGAGGTTTGGAAAAATTATTCATCAGGATGCAGCTTGGCAAACCCCGATATACAATTCATGGCCTTTCACATGGTAAGGAATCGACATACTGTGACTTTTTTCGTTGGCTACTAGATAAAGAAAATTTTTGGTTATGGCAGTCGATCATTTTAACAAGTAGGTCGACACCGAGCCTTTGGCAATAATCATCAAAAAAATGTAATCAAATTTGTCCAAAAATCCATTATAATCTGGTTTGGCATTTTACACACTCTTATTATTGATAATAGAAAACAGTTCGATTGTTAATCTTTTAGGAATTTTTGCAAAAATTTTAATATTCAGCTCAGATTCACATATGTTTATCACCCGTAATCATATGGGATGACTAAAGTAACTAATAGGACCATACTAATGGGGTTGAAAAAAAGGTTTGACGAGGCCAAGGGTATTTGGGTGGATAAGCTGAATAATGTGCTATTGGCATACCGAATATCTAATGGCCTGAACGTCGGCTTAGTTGTGAATAGTATTTTTCAACAGTAAATAGTAAATCAAGGCTGAAAAGTACATCTGGAAGTGAAAAATATTTTATTGGACTATAAAAAAATATGGGTCACGGGTAGTTTGAGATTATAATTTGAAGTGAAATTGAAGTCAAATAGGCCTCTAAAAGTCAAAAATATGAAAAACGAAGCAGGTTGGGTTTAGGTTAATTGTGTTGATCAAAATTTGATCGAGTCGTTAAAAATAGCAAATAGATTCTAAAAATTATCAAAAATTGTAAATATTCCTAAAATAATGTGTAGATTATTTTGGTTGCAAAAAGTAAATTTTTTAGTAATACCAGTATTTTTGAATCGGACCAATTTAATCGAATCAAACCAAAAATGGACTCCGATTGAGCTGAAATTTTTTGTACTGACTATTTTTGATGTGATAAAAATGATGAAATTAATTTTGGAGTGATTTGGAGTTGAAAAGTGGGAGAAATTTACTTGAATTATTTATCAGATAATTAATGGGCCTTGGTTTAATTGAATCAAGCCCATTAATTAAACCAAGATCAAGCCCAGTTATGTGAGGTATACAAGGCAGAAAAATATGAGATTTCCAGCCATTCACACCAGCTTCATCTTCCTCTCCCCAACCGAAACCACCATAGCCAATCTTCCACCATTTCTCTTTATGATTTTCTTCCCTTTTTCTCTTGATTCAAGCATTAAAACTCACCTCCAATCTCTCTAGTTGTTAGATCCAATCTCAAACCACTTATTAGAGGGAGATAATCAAGGAAAATTAAGCGATGAAGGCTTATGTATCATTTGAAGGTAAGAGAAATTGTTGATTTTAATTTTATTCTAAGGTGTCTACTACTAGTTTTAGGTACCTAAAGTCTATTTTTTTATGTTTATTTGAGCTAAAAATATTGTTATTTTGGTAATTTTATGGGTGAAGATTTCAGCCAAGGTTGGATTTCTTTGAGGATGAACAATTTATTTGGTTTAAAGCAAGAAAAAAGAAGCCCAAAGAAGGTGAATCAAGTGAAAATGGTTAGTGACTATTGAATCCTTTTATTTTCCTATGAATTTCATGATTTTTCTTTAGGTTTTATAAGAAAAAATTTAATAGAAATGTATATAATTAAAATTAATGTTAAAAAAGTATAATTAGACCTTAATTAAGCTTAATTGTATGCTTAATTTTATTTGAAAAATTTTGTAAGTAATTTTTCAATTATGGCCGAAATTATGCCTAAGGGAAATTAAGGGTTATTATTTATGTTTTGTTGAATTTATGCCTTAAATTGATAATAAACATGAAATAATTTATCCATAAATTTTTATGAAATTTATAGGAATTATTTGAATATTTTTGGAATAATTATTGAATTATGTAACTAATGAAAATAGTGAATTTTTGTGAATTAAGGCATGAAATGAGTAAATAATATATCTATGAATTTTTATAGAATTTATTTGAATATTTTTGAAGGAATACTTAAATATGCGTAAAATAAATGTGGGAATTATTGAGTTATAAATTGTAATTTAAGTGAAAAATAATGAATTATATTGATATAATTCATAAACTATCCAAAATTAGTTAAAAGGGTGACCGGCTACTTTATTGAAATAAAAAGACCATAAAAGTATAGTGTGTATAATGACCATATTGAATTATTGAGAAATAATTCATAAATCGATAATAAAATAATGAATTATTATAAAATAATTCACAAATTGTATAAAAATATTGAAAATTCCAAACGACTGCAATTTCGGACAGAAAAAATAAGAAAATTATTAAAAGTCAAAAAGGTAAAATGAAACGTAAAGTCAAAATATTGAATTATTAAGAAATAATTCATAAATTGCCAATAAATGATGAATTATATTGATATAATTCACAAAAGTGTATATTGAGTACCGAAAGAATAATTGGCTAAAATAGTGAAATGAAAAGACACTGAAAAGTATTAAGTGTAAAGTGATCATGGTGAATTATTTCACAAAAAGTGATTATTAGAATAAATAAATAAAATGACTGAAAAGAAAAAGTCATGAATAGTTAAAAGTACTAAAAAGAATAACTGACAAAAAGTACTGATTGAAAAAGTATTTGCAATTATTTGAAATTGAAAAGTGTTATGAAAGTAAGTGATTTTGCCATTAGCAATAGTCAGACAGTAAAAATCTTGCTCAAGATATAATTGGCTAGTCATAGGAACACCCTATACTGCAGTGCAAGTCATGGTGACTTGCTTTACTATGGTAGGATCGTTGATCTCCATAACCTTTATCATACGTATTGTTATATGCTCTGTAAGAAATGATCCCTTGGGATCATTTCTCAATATTGTTCTGTATATGGTTCTGTGGGGTCCACGTCCCATACATCCCATCCGATAGTTCCTGTTGAATTTTACTAGATGCATATTGATAAAAATAAATTAGAATTTCAAAAAATAAGCTAAACGTAAAAGTTAAAAGTGAAAAAGGACTTATTGAAATAAATGAAAAATTTTGTGGTAAAATCGCAATTTTTTCAAAAGTTGTACTTAATGAGCAAAAATGAAAAAAAAAATATTTTATAATGGTAAAATAGTAATTTAACGATCAAATAGCCCAAAAATAAGTGTTTGTAAAGAAAAAAGATTAAAATATAATTTTACATGAAAAAATCAAAATAAGGACCAATTGATATATTATATACCAATTATTACTTTGAAAATGAAAATTTATCAAATAAAGCTAAAATTATAATTAAAAATCCAATAGTGGTAATACCGTTATTTAAAAAATTATAGATTAAATGTGAAATGTTGTACAAAGAGTTCAGCTAAAGATCGAACAGAACTTTTGTTAAGCTAAAAGTCAACAGAAAAGTAAAAATAAGCAAGTTAATGACAATTTTGCAATTAACATGTAAAAATGATAAATTTGCAATAAGTGTGTTAAATTAATATATTTTTATAATAAAATGAAGAAATAAAAATTTAATTGCAAAGTTTTCCAAAATAATTGTACTACTTTACATTGAATGTTAAAAGCATTAATAATTGTAATTTGATAAATAGTTAAAAAGTCAAAGTGAAATAAATGAACTAGTGGCAAAATCGTAATTATGGTATTAAAATGGTTATTTTGTAATTAAGTGAAAAATTGAAAATTAAATTAAAAATTTGCCATAATAGTGGAATTAATAGAGTAAAATTCTAAACGGTATAATAATTGTACCGGACTGATTAAATAAGAAATTATGCTTAAAAAGTTAAAGTTAAACAAAATTAAAAGGTTATAGGCCAAAAGTTAAGTAAAAAAGAGAAAAAAAATAATAGTAATGACAAATTTTGTAATTAAAATTCCAAAAGGGTATTTTTACAATAAATTGAAAAGTTTAAGACCAAAGTGATAAGTTTGCCAAAATTCTTGTAATACTTTAAAAATATTGTTAAAAATGTTAAAAAAGCTTTTAATAAGTCCAAAATGATTTATAGCGTAATTAATGTAAGTATGCTATTTGGAAAATTTTTCGATTCATAGTCACCACTGAGCATATTTTGTGATTAGCAGGCAGTGTTTATTGCGTGCAAGTTTTGAAGAGTAGCTGGGGCTTGGTACACAGCGGAGCGAGATCTGAAGAGAAAGAAATAGTTATAATTATTTGGTATTTTGGCATGTATATATTTAGATATTTGAAGTAAAGGATTTAACTGTATTTGAACTAATGTTTGATGGAATAATAAATATTGTTATGTCTGTAAATATATGATTGCCAGTAAGTGTTTTAGTATGGATATGTTCGACATGTGAATGAATGTTTGGAATGTGAATATATGTACTATTATAGATTGTTGTGCTTCTGAGAGGCTGCGTTTTGTCTAATTTTTCAGGAGTCTGGTAAGTTTATAACTGTTATGCTACCGAATTTTTTATGAAACAAATAATGTTTTTAAGGCAGTTATAAGTTAACAAGTTAGATTATGACTTTGTATAATAAACATGTATTGATCGTCAATGAATTGTTTGGTTAAGTAATCGATGTTGAAAGAAAAATTTTTCCGCCTTAAAGCTTATTTCCACATCAAAAAAGACTGTTCAGTTTAGGGTGTTACATTTAGCTCCTCAATCGGTAACAAGTGCAATGCCTTTTTCTTTAACTTATGTAGTTGAAGTAGTTATCCCATATGAGATTGGGATGCCAAATATAAGAATAGAAAAGTATAACGAAGAAGCAAATAAAGATTTATTGCAGCATCATTTAGACGCATTGGAAGAAAAGAGGGAGCATATCCAACTCTAAGCTGTTGTATACAAACAACATATGGCATCATGCCATAACCATAGGTTGAAACCTAGAACACTGCGTATAGCAAGCTAGTTCTCAAGAAAGCCATCAAAATGCAGATGGCAGCTGGTGTCAATAAGCTAAGTCTTAATTAGACAGGGCCATCTGAAATACACAAAGTCATGAACTTCAGAGCTTATCGCCTCAAAGACATGTCCAAAAAGATCTTGTCGCACTCTTGGAACATATACAACTTGAAGAAATATTGATAACATTTTTGCTCAAATCAGAAGTTTTCCACGAGCAATTTGGTTATTTCCTAACTCAAATCAGTAGTTTTGCTATAAGCACTCTTGTCATTTTTTAGCTCAAATCAATAGTTTTGTCACAAACACCTTCATTACGTTTTAGCTCAAATCAACAGTCTCAACATAAACACTTTTTTATAATTATTTAAGCTTGGTTCAGCAGTTTTGCCTTGAGCATCTTATTATTTAAGCTCGATTTGGAAATTTTTCTAAGAGCACCTTGTTATTTTAGCTTAGTCCGGTAGTTTCACCACAAGCATCCATTTGTGTTAAAGCTCAGCTTAGAAGTTTAAGCCACGAGTGCATTCATTAATAATAAAAATAACTCAACTCTGTAGCTTAAGTCATGAGCATTTTCATTACATAATCTTATCAATCTACCTTAGCCATTTATTAGTTTATTACACAAATTGAAATTCGGCATTATCTTCTTGATGATCTCTGATTACATTTATACCTAAATTAGTTCATAATATTATCCATGGGAAAACATTACATGGAAACTTTACCACGCATGGCTTATTTAAGCATAAAATAATAAACGAACTAAAAATTAAAGTCTGACATTTCTGTGGTTAAACACAGTAGTTATACTTGAATTAGTTCGGCACACTAACATAGATAAGTTATTTGGACATGTATTAAAACAAGTATGAGCAGAAGAGGGTCATAGAAAACCGAGGTGTTTTCATTAAAAGAAGAACAAAATCGAGTTTATTACAAGAGAGAAAGGCTATCTTTATCAATTACTTTCAATATCCTCGCTATTCTTCATCAGGTTTGACCTCCTCCATCCAAGCAAAATCCTCATTGGGAAATTTATCATTTACAGCTTGGATAAGTTTTTTCCCATAAGACATGCACTATTTTACAGAAAAAAAGACATTAACTTTATCCTCGAGCTCGACCGGTTTCTTCTCTAGCTTGGCAAAATTCTTTTCCACATTGGCCTTCTCTACCAAGCACTTTTCTAGTTCATTCTTATAGGCATGACTTTCTTTCTCCTTTTTAGCAACAGAGGCCTTTGCCTCAGTAAGCTTACGAGCAACATCTTTGGTCACTTTGCAATTAGCTTCTTCAGCTTCTTTGGCTTAACTTTAATTGCAAAAGCTTGATTCTTCCAATCATTGGCCATCTGTTTGGCCTCCTTCAGCTTCTTTACCAAATCGGTGACATTCTTCTTCTCCTTCCTTAGAAGGCCTAATAGTCTCCTCATCTTGCCTATCACAGCATTCGACATAATCGAGCTTTGCACAGCAAATATGTTATCACACTGCTTATATATATATATACAGAGGCATAGCCAGAAATCGAACTCAGTGGGGTAAAAAATATATTAGCAGGTTAATTTTTTGATGGCATCAATTGTAAATGAGAACATTTAAAAATTTTAGTGGGGTCAAAAATATATTAGTGGGTTAATTTTTTAATGTGATCAATTATTAATGAGATCATTTAAAAATTTTAGTGGGATCAATTTTTGAAAAAAAATAATTATCAAAGGAATTTTAAATTTTTTTTAAATTGAGTGGGGTCAATTAACCCCACTCATTACAAGGTGGATACGCCCCTACACACACACACACACACACAAACAAGGATAAGAAAGCTCAAGCAATGATACCTTAAGTTGGTGTCTCAGCATAGCCACAGACAAGCGATCCACTTGTAAATTCAAGTAAGGTGCCACCTCATTTAGAATACTAGTAAGTAGCGAGTAGAAGCTATTAAACTCAAGATTAGAAGATTTATAGGCTCAACTATCTTGCTACCAGAACCCTCAAACTTCATTTATCAGTTTGTTGATGTTCTCATTCAAGTTTGAAGGGGAAATGACTCTTTTGGAGTTCAAAAGGAGGAGGGCCTGGGTAATATCACTGAAGGCCAGCTCAAGTATGCTTAAGGAGAAGGATTTGCTAGAGGAGATGTTAGCGAGGCATTAGATATAGTCATGTTGTTGGAGAGATTATTGCTGTAAGGACCAATGTTGGGTGGATTTTACATCGAGCTCCCAGATACGACTGCTGGAGTTAGAACAACACTTGCTACTGGAGCAAGTGTTGCACTGGTAACTATGGGATTTTTTAAGTCCTTGGCTCTCTTGGCCGTTAGTTGCCAAATAACTATTTTCCAACTCTCTTCATAACTGCAAAACAAGAACACAATGAAAAAAAGATTAGACTTAATCTTAACATGAAAAAAAGTGAATAAATTTTTTATGTTATCGTGCTCTCCAAGAAGAGCTAGGGTCTAAGAACTTGTAGATATCAAGTTTGTCCTTGGTGAGCTCCCTCCAACGATCCAAGATTTGCTCTTCATCCTCGGATAGCACCAGGTAATTATCATTTTTGTTTAATAAAGTGTCCTTATAAGGTTCGGATGGGAAAGCCATTCCGACTCTCCAAAACAAAAAAAATGGTCTTTTCAATTTTTCAGGGAGTTCATTTTTCCTGAAAAATTTGTATCCAGCCCGAGCTTGAATATAGTTATGGTCTTCTGTTATGTTTCGGAGCCTGACCATATGAGTTGCTTTGAATAGCTGAACTGTGAGGTTAATGTTGTGCTCAAAAGTCCAAATTTGCAGGGCTGTTAATATAAGCCAGGCAATTGGCTATAGCTGGCTTATAGGTAGATCATAGTATCTTATAAAAGAAATCTCGAATCGAATAGGAGGAATAGTGACTCCATCTTGAATATTAGCCTCATAGAGCATCGATTGCTTCTTATCATTAAAATTGGTGTATAACGTGAGAGCTCGGAGCTAGCAGATTATATTAACTTGTTATCCCTAACTTTAATCTTAGTTGAGGGAGATCATCAGCTTAGATAGTTGAACTAATTTTTGGGACTCACAAATTGGCTCTTGGTGGCCTCCTTGGCCCAGGTCTGTCGAGAATTGGAACTTGAGGTGTAAAAAACTCTATTTGAGCATTTTCTATGGTTGTGGTGTTTGATCTAATTTGTGTTAGGGTTTGGAACATAGCCATTTCTACTGGCGCACTTTTTGTGGACTTACTATGAGCATAGATGCTTGGTGTACTATCATCTAAAAGACCATATGGGATCGTAATTTCACTAGAACCTATTGACCCACTCATTTTGAAAGATAAATAAATGGAAAAAGGAAATGCAAAGAAGAGAAGAGAAGGATCTAAGTTACTAACCTGCAAGATTGGGCGAAGAAACTAGGAAGGAGCTGGAGAATGTAAGAAAATAGGAAAATAAAAGAAAGGAGCAGAGCAAAGTGAAGCAAGAAATTGGGATTGTGAAACGAGAAAGGTAGAAATGAGGAAATAGATAATGTATTTATAGGAAGGCAAGACTGTTAGATCGAAGGCGCGTGTGCTGTTCAAATGCTTGTATGAGCTATGAATTAATTGCATTTATGGCAGTTACGCGGGACTCGAGGAAAAGTTATTATTACATTTGTTGTCATTGCGCAAATCGAAGGGATATTCTTTTTGTCATTATTGGCACAGGGATCAAAAGGATGCCTTAGTTCATTCAAATGTCAAAATTATATGTATCCTAACAGGTGCTCTGTTTCATCGACATAAATATCTCTTACTTCGGACGAACTTATGGTAACCAAACTATGTATATGGGCACCCTCAAGTAACCCAAATCTCATGTCACCTAGATAGCCAGGATTCTAACCGATACCCCAACGATGTTGTTTATGAGAATCTTACTTGGGCAAGGATTCGTAAGCTACCTAAAGAAGGTATAACACTTATTTTGGAAGTCTAGCCAAGTTTTTTGATCATATTATGCTTCTTCCTCTATGGGAATCCTACGAATACTAGGAATCCTGGCTAAGATGGGACTCTTATCTTTATAAATATGCAGTATATCATTTACTTTTCTTTTTCTTGGCCAAATATACTCTAAACACTTACTAACTTGACCATTGGAGATTCAACTCATCGAAATTACCACCGAATTTTCTTTGTTTTCAGGTATTCCTAGAGCTATGAAGAATATTGCAGTTCAAGCTTGACTTTAGTGACAGCCTGGTAAATTCGAACTGTTATCAAGTAATTATAGTAGCTATAAGAATAGCAATAGCATCTTCCTTTTAAATAGTTCATTTTATATGGATTAGATTTGATTTATGTTTAGAATAATTATTAATAGAGAAATTGTTTATCAAAGTGTGATAGCAATTGATTTCTTCTGCAGTTTCTTTTTATATCAATTTTCTTTTTGCATGAAAAAAAAAAAAGAATTTTTGAGGTATACTAGTAGTTGAAAATTTCTAATTCGAATCTCAGCTCATATATAAACTTATATAATTTCATGATTTTATTCTTGTATGCATATTTTTAAGTATATGTAAATTAGAAAAAAAATTATTGTAAATATGACGTAATTAACCAAAATCAATTAAATAGCTAACTCAAGCGCATCCAACAAAGTTCATTTTCCCTTAGAATTTGCGGACCCATGCAAACAAAAAGCGACGCAATTCTCTTGAATAAAGAAACAGGTTGAGGGATTTTATTGAAATTGAAAAATATGAAGGAATTGGCAGAGGTTCCTTTATGATGATGCTAATAATTTGCATCCTATCAAAACTTATCCACTATATCCATAAATTATTGTTTAATATAACACGTGGCCTCTAATGTGAAAAATGGCACTCATCTAGTGTTGGAAAATTCATGTGTTTACATTACCTAGTATTATCCATAAGTATTTTTTTAATGCAAAATAAATTTTTATTAATAATATAAAAAATATATTTAAAAAATATAAATAAATTTATAAAATTTAAAAATATATGAAATGTATAAAAAATAATGAAATTGATAAATTATACTTTGAACTTTTTTGACGAAAACAGTAAATAACAGTAATACGCCACGAGCAATCTGATTCTTATTAAAACATTCAATATATATATTATCAACGAAAAAATTAATTTCATAAAAGCAAAAAATTTCATAAAAAAAGATAATAACCACAAAAATATGAAGGACAATTGCTTGATAAAAAATTTAAATTATATTTAATATTAGTTAAATGAACCAAATTTATAAAAAGTATGAACAAATAGGAAAATCAAGTATAAAATTAAAAAAATTCAGATTTGAGTTTACTATAGCTAAAAAATAAAAAAAATTAAATATAAATAAAAAATAATGAATAAAATTAAAATTTTATATCTATACTATTCTGAAAATTATTATAAAAAAATTTAAAAAAAAAATAAAAAAGCACAAAAAAATTGAAAGATATAAATATAAATTTAATAAAAAAGCAAGATAACCGCTTGTAAATAAACTGAAGGTAGCTCTAAAATTAAATAAAAAAATGAAAAACTTTGAATTCGAAAACAAAAGGAGACTATATATATATTTTGTGAAGATTAGAGAGAAAAAGACGTTAGGTTCCAATCTTGTTATCAATGCGTATTTCATGGGTCATTTATAACAGAAGCAAACTGAAAAATTAAAAACCAAACTTCTTTTATTTTAGAAATCAAATCCAATCGAATTTTTTTAAATTAAACTAATTAAATCATATTCGGTATGATTGATTTATATGTTTTATATTATACATATTAAAAAATAAATATGAATATGAAAACTTTTAAAAAAATTTCAGACGTTGCAATTTTTTCAGTTATAGACTTTTGAGAATTAAAATAAATTGGAATTTCATATTTAGAATTACTTCGATATGATTTAAAAAAAAACCCTCCATGTATCAAATCGATTTTGGCTTTTGCACTGTGAGAGTTACAACCACTAGTCTCATACATTGGGGAAACCTGACAATAAAAATTTCAACGAAAAGAAAAAGAATAATCAAATAAATAAATGAGATGGTTGCAGGGCAAAAAAAGCTACCGTGGATTCTCAGCAAACAGTGGCCGATAACTAAAATAAATGAAGACTAATCCCTGGCATGCTGGAAATTAACACCCTAAAATTTAAATTAGAAATAGAGTTTAGAGAAAAAATAGAAAGAAATAAATTCGTATGAGATACTTCTATCTTGAATCTTTTTATGTATTTATATGGTGTGTAGATGGCGATCATACTTGAATATTAGATCTTATAATATTTATAATTTGCAAATTTAGAGTGCCTAATACGACAGATTACAAACTAAAGCATACGGATGTGCTAAGTTCAATTGACTTTGGATAGATTGGTAGCAATGTCTGATCAATCCAACGTCGTTTAACCTGTGCAGTTAGTTAATAGGCTTTTTAGACTTTCAGCTAGCAATTGGATCCGAGTAGCAAGGGGACCTATGACTATTAGACTGGACCTAAATATGATAAAGTTATGCATTATTAGGTACCTAATTATAATTATATTTTTCACAAAAAAATATATTCTATTGAAAATTAAAATTATAACGTTCTCAGCTACCGAAATTGGCATAATGATCAGCTGTGCTCCACTACATTACGACTTATTTCAACAAATTTTAATTTTTTAAAAATGAAATTTGCCAAATTAAATTATAAACAACTTAATTGACTATTGATAACATGATTTAGCTAATAGCTCGAACCATTCCGAAAATAAGTTAGGTAAGCCAACAGATATCGAACAAATCTGTACCAACCTAGAAGTCAAGTTAATCGGACTCCAAAGAGTCCATCCCCAGCCCGGTCAATAGCTGAAAAGACAACTGCCACAGATGACAAGGCCTAGCTAATAGCCTAGACAATTCCAGAAAGAAGCCCAGTAAGCTGACATAAATAGGAAAAATATCTATCAACCAAGAAGATAGACTAATCGGACTCTATAAAGTCCGGTTAGAGCCCAGCCAACAGCTGAAAAGGTAACTGACACGATAGGAAAAATAGTTACCTCTTTTTCCCACATCTCCCCTAATAATAGAAGAAGTGGGAAGAGTGACCGAAAGTAGTGGGATTTTATCCCACTATCCCCAAGAAACGGATATGATGCCTATAAAAGGAAGAAAAATAAGTAAGGGGTCCTGGAATATAATTTTCAGAAAATATATCATTATTATCAAAAGTTCTAACTTGACCATTCGGAGACTTCCTAGCCAAAAATCCTCCGATCCTTCATTTTTTTTGTAGGTGATCTTATGGGACTTACAACTTCTCTAACCT
Organism: Excoecaria agallocha; assembly: GCA_037975025.1. Lineage (NCBI taxonomy): Eukaryota > Viridiplantae > Streptophyta > Magnoliopsida > Malpighiales > Euphorbiaceae > Excoecaria > Excoecaria agallocha. Next base: position 16,217,900 of record CM075823.1, on the reverse strand, counting down.
GTCATCATTTGGTGCGATGATCATGGAATATGAACCTTTTTTCAGACCTCAACCTGGATCCTGCTTTGCTAAAAAACCAAGCAAGTCTACTCGCTCTCCCTGAAATGCAGTAGTTCCCCCACAGTCTAATGATTCCAGCTCTGCATCCCCTGCCATGGCCATCCCAAACACTTGCAGCATCACCCCACAAACAGCTCAATCCTTGATAGCCGCGCTGTCGGCAATAATAGCCCAAGCGCAATTGCAACCTCCTCATACATAGCCTTACCAGATCCCCTATACCTCGCAAGCCCCAACTTGAGACCCATTTTCACCAGCAATTCCCCAAAACCCGAGATCCACCATAACCCTAACAACCGAGCAATTCAACCGACTCCTAAAAGATCTAATTCAAAAATAACAAAATCGAAATACTCTGCAATACAACGGCAGCTTTTGATCTCCACTCTTCAGAGAAATCTTAGCTACCCCTTTTTCCAAAATCTTACTGCCCCACCTAAAGATATACAATGGTAACGCTGACCCCTGAGCCCACATTGACTAATTCCAGCATATCATGCTAGTGTTGACCGCAGAGGACATGGCACTGTGTAAAATATTTTCTCAGGTGCTAATGGACTTAGCCCAAATTTGGTTTCGCAACCTTTTTGAGCATTCCATTGATAGTTTTGAGCAATTCAATTATAAATTCATAGCAAATTTTATAGCGACGATCCATCCAAACAAAGCATCAACCGACCTCAACCAGGTTCAGCAGGAGAAGGGAGAGCCTTTTTGAGCTTATGTTGAGAAGTTCAACAAGGTGGCGATGGACATACAAAACCTCAACTTGGAGGTGGCAATTAACATATTAATCAGGAACATAAGGTGTCGGGACTTCAACAACTCTCGGAGTAAGAAGCCCCCCAATGACTTCCTCGGACTCATAAGTACATCCAAATAGATAAGGCCAAACGCCTACGCCATAATGTTTGTATGGACAGGAGGGCTGAGAAGGAAAGGGAAGATGCAGGAAGGATAGCTTGGGATAGGGGAAAGGTCATACGGAATTATTCCTAAAGATATAGGGGAAATAGTTCATCTAACAGGACTTGTACAATTACTGCTACCAACTCGAGAGATAAGAAGAAGGATAAGGTGAGGAGACATAAGTCACCCACACCTCCACAGAACATGATTATAGAAGCTATTAAAGGTGGCACATATATACTCGAAGACCTCTCTGGTAACATACTGCCTCACTCATAGAATGTTTCAAGCCTTAAGTTATATTACCAGTAGCTCGGTGGCATTGCCAATCTGATCTTATTATGTTTCATTTGGATCACATAGTTCGGCACCATCGCCGCTTTAGTTTTAATTTTGTGATTCCTTTTTGTTCGGCATTGTCGCCAGAATAGCTCTATGGCATTTCTAAGTTCTTTAGTGAGTACCGCTTATAAAACATATGCTTGTAATGGATAACTGATTCAATTGAAGTTATTCATTTTATTAAGCTCACATAAGCTCTATCCATAAGTTCAACACGGTCACCAGAGTAGCTCATACGACACTCTAGCCATGAGCTACACTCTTACCTCATATGGCACTCTAGCCACGAGCTCCACTCCTAGCTCATACGACAATCTTACCACGAGCTCTTCTCAGCTCATACGGCATTCTAGCCACGAGCTATATTATCAGCTCATACATCACTCTTGCAAGGAGCTCTTTTCCTAGCTCATACGACACTCTAGCTAGGAGCTCCATTTTTAATTCATATGACACTCTCGCCATGAGCTCCTCTTAGCTTATACGATACTCTAACCACGAGCTTTAATATAAGATCATACGACACCCTAGCCATAAGCTCCACTCCATGATCATACGGTACTCTAACCACGAGCTTCACTCCTAGCTCATACGACACTCTAGCCATGAGATCTACTCTCAACTCATATGACACTCTAGCTAGAAGCTCCTCTCAGCTCATACGGCACTCTAGCTATAAGCTCCAATCTCAGCTCATACGACACTCTAGCCAGGAGCTTATCTCAGCTTATACGGCACTCTAGCCACGAGCTCCACTATCAACTCATTCGACACTCTTGTAACGAGCTTTTCTCCTAGCTCATACAATACTCTAGTTAGAAGCTCCATTTTTAGCTCATACAACACTCTCACTATGAGCTCCTCTCAGCTTATATAACACTCTAGCCATGAGCTCTACTATCAGCTCATACGACACCCTAGCCACGAGCTTCACTCCTAGCTCATACGGCACTCTAGCCATGAGCTCCACTCCTAGCTCATACGACACTCTAGCCACGAGCTTCACTCCTAGCTCATATGACACTCTAGCCACAAGCTCTACTCTCAGATCATACAACACTTTAGCCAGGAGCACCTTTCAGGTCATACAACACTCTAGCCATAAGCTTCATTATCATCTCATACAACACTTTGGCCATAAGCTCCTCTCCTAGTTTATACGGTACTCTAGCTAAGAGCTCCATTTTTAGCTCATACAGTACTCTCGCTATGAGCTCCTCTCAGCTTATATAGTACTCTAGCCATGAGCTCTACTATCAGCTCATATGGCACCCTAGCCACGAGCTCCACTCTTAGCTCATACGACACTCTAGCCATAAGCTCCACTTCTAGCTCATATGGCACTCTAGCCATTAGCTCCACTCTTAGCTCATACGACATTCTAGCCAGGAGCTCCTTTTAGCTCATACGACACTCTAGCCATGAGCTCCACTTCTAGCTCATATGGCACTCTAGCCATTAGCTCCACTCTCAGCTCATACGACATTCTAGCCAAGAGCTCCTCTTAGCTCATACGACACTCTAGCCATGAGCTCTACTCTTAGCTCATACTGCACTCTCGCAGCAAAGATCCTTTCTTAGCTCATATGGCACTCTAGCTAGGAGCTCCATTTTTAGCTAATATGGCACTCCAGCAATGAGCTCCTCTCCTAGCTCATATGACACTCTCATCGTGAGCTCCTCTCCTAGCTCATATGGCACTCTAGCCACTAGCTCCACTCCTAGCTCATACGGTACTATAGCCATGAGCTCTACTCTTAGCTCATACGGCCGTCTAACCACCAGCTCCCTCTTAGCTCACACAATACTCTCGCCATGAGCACCCCAATTAAGCTCACTGACAATTTCGCCACTCAAGCTATGAAAGCAAATTAAGTTAACCTAAGGAATAGCTCACCACGGCTGTATAGGCTAGAGAGCAATCCCCTGGGAAATAGTCTCCAATGTTGTTGACATAAATGTCGCACATCAGGAGGAGGACTTATGATAATATGACCTAGCTAATAGCTCGTACCATTCTGAAAATAAGTTAGGTAAGCCAACAGAGATCGAAAAAATATGTACCAACCTAGAGGTCGGATTAACCGGACTCCAAAGAGTCCATCTCTTGCCCCGACCAATAACTGAAAAGGTAACTGCCATTGATGACAGGGCCTAGCTAACAACCCAAACAATTTCAAAAAGAAATTCGGTAAGCTGACATAGATATGACAAATCTCTATCAACCAAGAAGACGGACTAATCAGACTCTATAAAGTCCTGCTAGAGCCTAGCCAACAGCTGAAAAAGGTAACTGGCACGACACGAAAAACAGTTACCTCTTCCCTCCACATCTCCCCTAACAATAGGAGAAGTGGAAAGAGTGGCTGAAATTAGTGGAATTTCATCCCACTACCCCCAAGAAACGGATATGATGCCTATAAAAAGAAGAAAAATAAGTAAGGGTATTGGAATCTAATTTTCAGAAAATATATACTTACTATCAAAAATTCTAACTTGACCGTTGAAAACTCTCTAACCGTAAATCTCCTTATCCTTCATTTCTTTTTGCAGGAGATTTTGCGGGACTTACAACTTCTCTAACATGTCATCAACTATTAAAGAAACTTGAAGGATATATTAGGTGGTTTGGGCTAAATTTTTATTCTCTATTTTATGAACATCCGCGTTGAAAATTGAATTCCAGCTTTTGATTTAGTAATTGCTAAATACCTTTTATCCAGCAATTGAGCGGTCAAACACCGGCTAATGAGTAAAAATTTAACCAAATAGATATATGAACTCGAAATATATGCAGTCAATACACAATTATATATGGGGATGAGAATGTATCAGTTAATTTATATAATAATAATTTTATTAATTAATTTATTAATTTTAATTAATTGCTATATCGATTTTAATTTTTAATTAAATTTTTAAATTGATTTATTGATTAACCACTAAAAAGTTTAACATATAAATTTAATAAATTATACAATTTGTAATATTATTTTTAATAGTTAAAAATATTTTAAAAATAAAAAATACAAGTTAAATATAATATCCATTAAAAAATAAAATAAATTTTTTTTATAATTAATTATAAGAATTAAATATATTTAATATTAAATTAACAATAAAGTGCTAATTATACGTGTGTAATGAATAAATAATAATAAAAAAGATAATTTTAATATTTATTTACTAAAAGTATTTATTATAATAATATTTTAGAAAGTTATATATAATAATATTTTTAAATTACAAAAATATTGAAAAATTTAAAAGTAAAATTTAAAATATAATATATAAAATATACATAAATCAGTTAACCGATAGTCAACGATTAACCGTTGATTTTTAAAAGTAAAAGCTATAAATTTAAATTTTTAATTTGATTGACCTAAATATCGATTCAATTTCGAATCGATTTTTTGGTTAATCTAATTTTTAATTTTTTTCCCACTCCAAATTCATACAAGCTAAATTTAAATCATATTATATTATATATCATATCATTCCAAATCTAGTCAATCGGATAAGGAAGGCTTTTTTTTCTTTTTTCTTTTTCCCTATTTTTTTTTTTAGAGAAAAAGCAAGGCCTTGCTCTAATAAAATTGTCTGGCCATAAAGATTTTGCTTCCTCTTTTTCTTTCGAAGTCACACGGAAGCTTAATATTTTGATACTCAACGTGGTCGAATTCTGCCTTATTAAAGATTGATCAACCTACTCATAAAAAGAACTTTTTTAACAGAAAAAAAAAAAAAAGAAAGAAAGATTAATCGAATTACTTGATATTGCCCGAAACATTTAAAGAGAGAGTCGTGAAATTTAAGTTTATTTTAAACATTTATAACAAATAATTGCATGAAATATTCCCTTTTCTTTTCCCCTTTAATTTTCATTTTTATTATTTCTTTGTTTTTTTTAAATATAAATAAATTCATCCCCTTCCTTCCGGAGACGATGTCATATTATCACCAAGGGGAACATAAGCCGACTTTTAAGAATTTGATTCTTCTAACATCTAGAATGATATTTGTCTTTGACAACCCACTAATTGTAATAAAATTATTAATTCAAAGACAGATCAACTTTCATATGACAAATCATAACGAAAATTTCACGTTCTACACAATTTTCCTTCTCATGAAATTAAATTCAGAAATACTTTTCGAACTTTTCTTTGGCAAATATTAAATAAAGAATAAAATTACTTCTTATTGGAAAATTTAACAACAATAGTAGACTTAATTAAGGGTCTTGGTCTTCAAAGTCAATGTAACTACATCATTAAATTAGACTTTCACGTTTATTATATAATTCATGAATCTTTTTATCGAGATATAGTAAACAAAAATAGTGGATCGTAAATTAATTCATTCAATCTTTAGTTGTAATTTTATCAAAATGCTAAATTTAATTCAATATTTAAGTAAATACAATTCAATAAGTATACTTCTAAATATTATCCATATAAATTTTCATTAAAAATTACAAGAAAAATAATAATAATGATTCGATGAACTTGTAAAACTTGTGCACTTATAATTAAATGTTATTTAAATTTAAATTGTGATTAAAACAAAGTTGGATGGTGGCGCAGTTGGCTAGCGCGTAGGTCTCTACTTCTGAGTTATCCTGAGGTCGAGAGTTTGAGCCTCCCTCACCCCATTGAAATTTTCCTTTTCAGTTTTCCGAAGACCTCTCCTATGACACCCACCTTCCTATCTTTTTATTGTATTTATTGAATTTCTTTAGTAGGTTTAATTTCAACTTTAGTAAAAAACTTTACTTAACCCATAATTAACTTTAACTTCTGAGGTGAAATTCCTTTTATAATCTCCATTTTAAATGGATATAATGGCATTACTGAAAGTTGCAGAATTCAAGTTAATGTTAGTCCTTAACCTTCTATGATACAAGATACTGTGATTTTATTGCAAGTTATTGGCCGCAGGGCGTAAACATGATTCATTCTTAGCATAAAAATAATTAATGTTTTTATATAATATAAATTATATAATGGACCAATTTCTTTTATATTTTTTTCATTTTTTCTCTTTTGCCTTTTGTGTTAATACTTAATTGCTTTACAATAACTTTGATTTTTCTTTGGAAAAAAACATCATTTCGTTTTTGAATTTTAATATTTTTTCGCATTGGATCTTGAACTTCAAAAACTACGCATTGGATCCTCTAATTTTTTGCGTGGAACACATTGTGTACAAATTGAACTGTCTTCACGAGAGTGAATCTCACGTGGCTTTAAACGCACATCAATTGGGATTTAAAAAGCACCGTTTAGCCAAAAGAGGATGAACCCAATGCACAACACAATGTTTAGATAAAATGAGAATTAAGATATGCAATTCTTAAAGGCAAAGAGATCGGGGGAGGGCGAGTTCGGAGAGGGGGAGAAATTGGGTAGAATGTGTGAGAGTTAATCAAATAAATTGGTAGAAATTTCTTGCTTAGAGTCGCAAAAGAATGGGGATTTGAAGTTCTCAAATTGAAGCAACCAAGGAAGAGAAGTGAAAACATCATCTGTCAAAGTGAAAGCTAACAAGGTAAGTTATTTTTTTTAAAGTGAAAGCTAACAAGGTAAGTTGCTTTTTTTTTTTTTTTTTATAAATGAGGGTTATAACAGCTTGTGTGAAGGTTGTTATGGGTATTTCATATGATTGTGGGTTGTAGTCCTTAGATAAATTTAGTCTGTTATCATCAATTTTTGAAACAGAGGGAATAAAAAAAGTTATGTCATTGGCATTTTGTGTAAAATGTGTGTATTTATTATTTGACACATATTTTTTTCCTTTTTTAATATATTTTTTTGCTTTTATGTGTGGTTCGCACATAATGAATTCAGATTATTTATTATTAGCAGTAAACTATGGAGGTAAATTTAAAGCAGGGAGGAATGGGCTTAGTAAACACATAGGTGAGACATATAATATTGTTGAATAGCGGCTTGACTTGAACCACCTTAGCTATCTGAACTTGGTTTCCTATATAAAAGAATTAGGGATAGATCGATTTAACGCAATCTATATCAAGGATCCAAAAACAAGATACTTTATTCAAATCATAGATGATAGAGATATTAGGTATGTACCAAAATTGATAATTGGGTGTGATAAAATAGAATTATTTGTTGAGCACGAAGAGGAAGCAATGGGTATTGAGGTAGACGTTGAGCAACCAAATAAGGGCGGTCAAGTAGAAAATAGGGAGATCTATTAAGGTGATTATAAAACTGATCCTTTAGTTGACATTAATGTGGTGATAGATGACAAGGATAAGGAAGTTCAACATGCTAGAGGTAAAGTGAGGGAGTACAATAAATGTAGATCTAGATCTAGTAAAAAAAAGTACTCCAAATGAAGATATAAATGGTGTTCAAACTGAATTACATGAGAAATTTGAGGTTGTTGAAGAAAATGAGAAAGTTAGCGATAGTGAGGGTGATAAGTCTTCTAAAAGCTCATTGTATTTTAACTCAGATGACCTAGGAAGTTATTATTCAAATTCTGATGAAGAATGTGCATATGATACTTTAAGAAGGCTAAGTGAAAAGATATGATTCGACTCAAAGGTAAAGACACCCGTGTTCAGTCCGGGTATGTATTTTGAGAATGTGGAGCAGGTTAGATATGCAATTAGAAAATATGTTGTGATGAAAAGATTAGGTATATATTTTGTTAAAAATGACAAAATCAGGGTGAGAGCAGAGTGTAAGTCTACTTTTCCATGGAAGTTTCTTGTAGGCATTAAAAGGAATAAGGACACATTCAAAATAAAGACATATACAGGCTAGCATAAATGCTATAGGGTTAGTAATAACAAATTGGCAAATAGTAATTTTCTGTCAATTATGTTGAAGGAATACATTATGATAAATCCAGGGATCAAATTGAAGTTGATAAAGGATTATTGTAAGTGAGAGTATAAACTGCATGTACACTACAATACATGCAATAACACCAAGAAGAAGGTATTGGATGCTTTAATTATAGATTTTAACAAGCAATTTGTTGATTTGCAGAATTATGTTGATAAGATAAAGAGAAGCAATCCAAGGACTACATGTTTTGTGGAGGCAAGCAAAAATAATGAAAATGGTGAGAATAGATTTGTTAGGTTTTATGTCTGCTTTAAGACCTTGAAGAAGGGATGGAAGGATGGGTGTAGGCCTCTTATTGTGGTGGATGGTTGTTTCCTTAAAGGAAGTGTGCAAAAGGTATCTTCTATGTGCAATAGACAGATATGGGAACAATTAAATGTTTCCTATAGCATAGGCAATTGTTCAAGTAGAAAATATAGACAATTAGTCTTAGTTCTTTAACTGTCTCAAAAATGATTTGGATTTAGGAGATGTGTGCAAGATACATATACTCTCAATGGGCCAAAAAGTGGAAAGGCGTAGAAAGGAAGCTTGCATTTTGGAAAATTGCCAAATCCACACATAAAGCATAGCTGAAGAAACATATGGAAGAGTTGGATAAATTGGGTGAGGGTATTATTCAAGACTATATTAACTATCCTTTAAGTGGATGGATTAAGTATTTTTTTCACCCCTGAAAGTAAGTGTGATGTGGTGGATAACAATTTGTGTGAAACTTTCAATGGGTGGATTCTGGATTCTATATGCAAGCCTATTATCACTATGCTGGATGAAATTAGAAAACATGTTATGCAAAGGCTGTGAAAGAAAAGGATGGAGGCACTTTCAAGTTGGATATCAGATGTTACTCCAACGGCAATGCGAAAATTATAAAAAAATAAGGACTCATTCAACTGGCATTGCAACTACAACAGCTTTGATGGTTTTGAAGTTACATTAATATTCAACAGTGAGATTAGGCATGTTCTAGATTTGAAATCTCATACATGTAGTTGTAGGGAATGGAACTTAACTGAAATACCATGTGCATATGTTGTATGTGTTGTTTGTAGTTTAAAGGATCGAAATCCATAAAAATATGTGTCTGAGTGGTATTCGAAGGCAACTTATTTAAAATCTTATGGATATAGCATGCAACCCTTCAGAGGAAGACAAGTGTGGGACAAAGGGGATGGAGAAGCCATACTACCTCCCGAGTTTAGAAAGCTTCCTGGAAGGCCTAAGAAAAACCAAAAAAAGGATAAAGATGAGCCTGTCAAGAAAGGGAAGCTTTCAAAAAAAGGAAGGATAATAACCTATCAGTATTGTGACAAAATAGGTCATAACACTAGAGGATGTCCACTTAAACCAAAAGAAGAAAGTCTATTAATCTTTTATCAAATATTTCCTATATGCAGTCCTACTATTCTTATTTGTGAATATATATATATATATATATATATGAGTAAAGGTAGCAGCTCACAAACACGAAAGAGATCAAGGAAGCAAGATGAAAAAACTTTTATGGGCAGGATGCAAGACACAAAGGATGCATTTATCTCAGAATTGCAAATAAAAAAATCTAGTACAATGATTTTTTTACCCTCTTCCCTTGTTTCAAATTAAATAATGTAGATTATTTGTTTACTTCATAAACACTAAAAGTATTTATTTCAATTATTTTAAGAAAACAAAGGTTCTTTTACTCGAGCAACTCCTACTGCAACTCAGGATGCATGTGCTACTTAAACTTCTATTTCAACATCTCAACCTCGAGGATCTCAGTACCCTAAGAAGTGGGAATGGCGGATTACTCAAGGATATGATGTTACAAATAATGTAAATTATTTAGTTTAATTTTGTTAAATATTTTGAATTAGTGAGTTGAATTGGTTTACAATTTTGGTTAATTTGTTAGGCTCAAGATGGTAGTACGGAAATGCAGGAGTAGTGTATGGGATACTAGCCTAGGGGTTTAAGATTCAATGGGAATGATGCAGTATCCTCAAAACAATTTCAAGTTTTTAGGTATTTAAGAGTGTAACACCCTTACTATAACAGTCTTACTGGACTATGCGAATGGTCGAAATTTTTTTTATCCTTTAACTTAATCATCATCATCATGCATATATGACTTTCATTAATCCTCAACCTATAATTGTCCGAAATTTACTATGAATTTAATAAAATTTTGGCAATATAACGGCTATATTCTTAACTAGCCTCCTGAAGACAATTACACAGCCTCTCAGAGGCACAACAGTTTATATCCAATCATATAACAAATCCACAGATATAATCAAGCAACACATGCATATCATCCATTCTCTGCAATTCCCCATCCACATACTACTATATACAATACAAAGTACGATTATCGATACAATATCGTTCTCATAAAACAAAACATAATGGGTATATATACATGCCATAAAATATTCTTTCTAGCTCTTCAGCTTCAATTTCTCCTATGTACCCACTCTCCAAACTGTCTATACCTGTACACAGTAAATCCTACGTACTGAGCATTAAACATGCTCAGTGGTGACTAAAAATCATAGCATTTCCCTTATAAATATTCATTTTTCTAACTAATTTCAATTAAGTTATTTATTATTGATTTTTTTCTTATTTAAAAGCAATATTTATTTTATTAACAATTAATTTTCGATTTAAGTTATAAACTTTACTATATTTTCAATTTAGTCCTTAAACTTCTCATTTATTTTAAAAATATCCTTTTATACTATTAATTACTAATTTGCCCTTTTATTCCTTATTTTCTTATTTTAACCTATTAATTAGCTTATAATTTACTGATTAATCCTTGTATTAACTTCTTCCATGTAAAATTATATTTTAGTCCTTTAACTTATTAAGATTGACTTTTTACACGATTAATTGACCAAATTATCATTTTACCCTTATTAATTGTTTACTTCTCATTTTTACTCATTAACTTCATCTTTTGGGAAAATTATCATTTTACCCCTAAACTTTTAAACTCTTTTTTCATTTTAGTGCTTTTTCATATTAAACTTCTGTTTTAACTTTCTTTTTACACTTTTAGCATTTTCTTATCAATATGCCCCTAGTACTGATCCGGTGAAAAACTTTCAGACCGGATATGCGAGACGTAGACCCCACAGGGCCACAACAGAATGAGAAATAACCTCCAAGAATCATCCCTCATAAAACATATGAATATATGACAGTACGTATGATATATATACTATGGAGATCAATGATCCAACCATAGTAAAGCAAGTTGCCATGACTTGCAACGCGGTATATGTATCCCTATGGCCAGCCAATTATATCCTGAACTAAGTTTTACTGCATGACTCTTTCTAAGGGCACATATTTTTTTTTTAATTTTCCTTTTATTAGTTACTCTTTCATTCTTTTCCTTACTTTTCATTCCTTGTCAATACAGTATCAGTGCCTTATAATTACAGTCAGTCTTCTTTACACAATCTATGAATTATTTCACAGTAGTTCACCATTTAATCTATAAATTATGCCATAATTCATTCAAATTTTACATTTTTCAACTAATACCTAACTAAAATTTATTCCGAAAATATTCATTTAATTCCCATAAATTCTATAAAAATTCATAACTGTTAATTTACATTAGTATTAACATTAAAAAGCTTAAAATCACTCAAAATTTCATTAGTTTCTTTTGAAATACCATTCGGCCTACACTACAACTCCACCATATAAATTCATTTAAGGTCTCTCATAAGCATATATAAGTCTTAAATACATGAATATAGCATTACTTTCAACTATACCTTAATATATGAAATTTTTCTTAAGAAACCTAAAGGAAATTCACTTAATTAATAGGAAAATAAAAGGATTAATTAGCCACGCACCTTTTTCTATTGATTAGCCTTGCCTAGACTTCCTTTCCTTTTCCTTTGGCTTGAGAAATTTGCTCATCTTCTTGGATTCCTTCACAAACCAAAATTCCCATCGAAGTAAACTCAATTATTTTGGCCTCAAATGCTAAAATTAGCAGCAAAAATGAACTCTAGGCACCCAAAACTAGTAGTATGCACCTAAAAACCAAATTGAAATCAATTAATTCACTTACCTAACTTTGACACCTAAACTTTAATCCTTGATTCTCTTCCTTGAATCAAAGATTAGAGCTGGTTAGAATACTCTAGAAAGGCTGAAATCACTTTATTAGGCTTTGATTTTGTGAGATTTGGTGAAGAAATGAAAGAAAAAGAGAGGAAAAAGAGAGAGGAGTGATTCGGCCACCAAGAGGACTGAAGAAGGAGGAAGTTTTTGCTGGAGAATTTTGGAGAGGAAGGGCTTATATAGCTCTTCAAGTTGGGCCTTGGGCTGGGTTTACCTTGGGCTTGAATAATTTAATTATTTTAAGCCCGATAATTACCCTGATAATTGGTCCTAATTAATTTTTCCTACTTTCAAACTTTAATTATTTTCAAATTTAATTCAATTATTTATATCACATCAAAAATAGTTTATACTTAAAATTTCAGCCCAATCGAAATTTATTTCGGGTCCGATTCAATTTTATCAGTCCGATTCAAAAATACTGGTGTTACCAAAAAATTCACTTTTTCCTACCAAAATAATCTACATATTATTTTAGGCATATTTACAATTTTTGATAATTTTTACACTTCATTTGCTATTTTTAATAACCAAAATGATCAAAAATTCAATTAAAACCCTAAATCCTAATTTTCATGGTTTTCGTTCTTTTGGCTTTCGAAGGCCTATTTGCCCTCAAATTCACTTCAAATTTAAACCCCGAACTACTCGTGACTAGTACTTTCCAATGGTCCAATAAAACATTTTTCACTTCCGGATGTCATTTTCAGCCCGAAGACACTATTTACTGTTGAAAAGTACTATTCATGATCAGTCCGACATTGAGGCCATTACAAAGAGAGATCCAACAGAGCAAAAATGCATCAAGCAACTACAAGGTTTTATGAAAAATTATTTGTTTTTTTTCTATATGTATACTTTTGTAGTTAACTTAGGCTGGCTTTTTATAGTTGCAAACTTTTGTAACTGTCTTATACTTTTGTAGCTTATATTGTATATGCAACATTTAATACTAATCATATTCAGCCAATGTTGAATTTGTAATTTTTTCTAGTTTTTTTATTAATGAAAATAGGGTTGTTACCACTTTCATATCCTTTCTTATATTAAGCAAATTTTTTTCCAGCAATTTTCTACCTAAAATGCAGCAATAGAGTACATCATCACTAACTACCAAACATTTCAATATGACCACAATGAATAACAATGTTGCTTAATAATTTAAAGACAGAACAATAAAATTTGGAAAAAAAAAGTTCATATTGATGAATAAAGCCTGTTATATCATTACAAAATTACAACCTACTTGCCAATTGATCAACACTAAAATAACCACAATATCCCTGTTAGTTCATTACATCACTAAGCTGCATTAGATTACACCAGTTGCTATGATTACAACTCATTTCTAAGCAACAAGTTTTACAATAAAATAGGCAACGTTGACAAGCACTAGCCACATTTTCATCATACCCAATTCTCTAATTGTTCCCTCAATCTTCATATCAACCTTTTTTATTGCTTCATGAACTTCAAGGATCTCATCTCTCATGGAATCCATTTCTCTTGAATTTTGCTTGTTGTTGTTGGTTTCTCCTTCATATGGCTTTGACATCATATTCATTGCAGAGATGAGGACTTCAAATGCTTATAGTATCCAAATAGCATTCCACATAAAAAAAATTAATAGTCCTGTAAAGGGGTACAATTAATTTCTGCCCATACACTAAAACATAAACTTGATTTACTTAGATTGCATTTCCAATAGTATCTTCCTAGATTCTGCTCACTATTTGACGTCATCAAACTAGCTTTTCTTCAACGCATGCATATTGCCTGCAATGAATTCAAACCGTTGTTGGATGCTTGAACGCCTAATGAGCTGCTACCTGAGGAAGCCATTGCTATTTTCGTTTTGGATCGATCTTCCTGGATTCTAATTTCCATGAATTTTTCTTCAACCTAATCAAAAGAAAGAACCCTAAACTCTATTGCTGATTTTATTTGTTTCATTGTCAATTTTGAAGATATGGGGATTTATAAAGCCTATTAATGCTGCATTTTGGTATGATGAATGAAGCTTCGTACGCTACTTTTAGCGTACCCATCAATTTCCACTCTGCATTTTGATGTCAAAGCCAAACGATGCATTTTGGTCATCCACTTCAACATCTGATGTGGAAATCACATGAATATTTTTTTAATAAGTAGGTTCCACAGGTTTTTAAAGCCCAGTTCACGCTCGTTTAACATTGCGTGAGATGCACTCTTGTGAAGGCTGTTCAATTTGGACCTAACATGTTCCACGCGAAAAGTTGGAGGATCCAATGTGTAGTTTTTGTAATTCAGGGATCCAATGCGAAAAAGTGTTAAAGTTAAGGGATGAAATGATGCTTTTTTCCTTTTTCTTTTCTTATACTTATATGGAAAAAAAACCTTTTTTTAGTGCTCATATAATAGAAAGGTTGAACAACTTTAGTTTTATAACAATATGTAAAGGTGGTAAAATTGGTCCAAATCCAAAATTTCATCCAAATCCGTCAAAAAAATAATCTAAACCTAACCCAACCCAACCCTAACAAATACCCATTGGATCAACCCAAAACTGATCTATTTTATTCTTCAACTCAATCCAATATAATCCAATCCAATCCATTCCAATATCTACTAAATCAACCTAAAATTGATCCATTTCATTTTTCAATCTATTGGGTCTGTACCTAATAAATTTCTTTCAAATTTTTCGTTAGTCAAAATACCCAATGGATTTCGCTTCTTTCGTTTTTGTGTGTGTGATTCTTTTTGTCGCTCAAATCGCTGTTGCTCTCCCTCTTTGGCTTCCAATCATCGGACAATTGACCCATCTTTTATTTATTTATATTTTATTTTATTTATTTTCTAAATTTATTGATTCAAATTCATGTTGAACAATTCACAAGTGAGCAAAAGCCAATATTCTATACCTAAAAAACTTTAATTTGAGATGTATGATTTAAAAAAAAAAAAAGGACTCGTCTATTCCATTTTGGAATTTTTTTATTTCTTTTTTTAATGAAATAGATAATTATCAGCTGGTAGAGTATGCACCACAAGTGTTGACTCTTGATCACAAGGCTTTAGGTGGATTTGTGACTTGTGTTTTGAAGATTGGGATTGGGGTTGGTGTCAAGGAATGGACTAAGTTGCATGGCGATGTGATTAAAGCCGAAGTAATAGAGAAGGCAATTACTAAGAATGATAGTGAGTGAAGAAGCAGATGAAATGAGGAACAGAGCAAGAAAGCTTGGAGATATGGCAAGAAAAGCTGCTGTAAATGGTGGATCCTTTTATTCTGATTTCAATGCTTTGCTTGACCAAATGATTAAGCCAAATCATTGATTATGTTTGCATTTGTATTTATGAATGCTGATTTAATATAGTGACCTATTTGGACCCATAAATGGATTCAAATTCGTCCAACCCATTTAGACAATGATCTATTTATAATTTATATTTTTTGATTTATTAATAATCCAACTCAAATCCATCCAAACCACTCATTTGGCACATCTAAATTAATATGCACTTTAATAATTATTTATTTTAAAATTTGTAACCTTCTTTACTTTTTTTTAATAATCGAACGCCTTTTAAGTTTAAAAATCCATAAATCTAAACTAATACTAGAATTAATTGCTAATTATTCTTATTTAACATGTCTGAAAACCATACTTTTCAACCAAGGGTGTTTAAAACCCGACCCTACCCGAACTAGATATTCGGGTAAGGTTATTAAGGTTGAGAAATTTTTAGATTGTTTGAATCGGGTTAAACCCTTATAAACTCGATCCGCCCGAACAACCCTCATCAATTATTCAAAACATTGCATTTTATGTATTGCTATTCATCGGATGGATTCGGGTTTGGATTGACCTGAACCCGAATAATCCAAACTCTAATTTTTATTATATAAATTAAAAAAGAAAAAAATATTTTTTAATTTAAAAAATAAATTTAGATTATTCGAAAGGGATCTGAATTTTCGCAAATTGTTTGGATAGGATCCCAAACTATTCGTAGAATAGGATTGGGATATATAAAAAAATTCGATATTCGGATTCAACTCGAAACCCACCCGATGAAAACCCCTACTTTCAATTATCCTAACAGGCATTCAAGTGCTCAGATATGAATCCATTCTCACCACCACTGTAAATAGCATCATGTCTTCTCTTTAGATCTAGTGCCGGAAGTGTTTTTTATCCCATCCGATTGGGCACTCACTTTTATTTACAGGAATTGGACAACTAAAGGCTCCTCTTTTCCGATTGAACTCTCCTACATTAGTTTCTTTACACTTCTAATCATTTTTGAGAATGGTTGAACAATAGGACTTCCAAGTTTGTTTAAATAGTCAATTAAGCTCTTTATGATCCAATTATACCAATTCAACCATTCAAAAATCTAAATCAAGCATAAAACGTACTTAAAAAAATTAAAAATGAGCTAAATAAGCTTAGCTGCGATCAAATTATAATGTTGATTTTGGATAGAAAGCTAATGATAGTGTTTAACGACTTAGTTCGCTTGTTCCTATTCAACGAAACAAACATCCCGATAGCCATAAGCAACGGAACCATTTGCTTATGGCGTACCCTAATCAAGAGAAAGTGCAGAGCATTTCAAAGAAGCACTACCTTGGTACATTCAACATAGCATAACAGAAAGTGAAATTAGTGCCACTCTATTCCTCCAAAAGTTGTCGACCCCACTCCTTCCCATATTTCACCATACCCTACTTCTTCAGTGTCAATACCTTCCATGTCACAGTCCCACCAGCCGCATCCATTTCCATCTGGCAGCAGTAAATAAGTACTTCTTGTTAAAAATGGAAAAGAAAACAAAAAATTGATCAAGGTTCCACATACTGTAATGCCATAAACCAACATTCTTACAGTGATTGTAGAGAGGTCTTGGCCTTTCGTTGTTGATAGACCTGTTCCCTTTTCCCTTTCGCTTTGGTTTTGGATCATCTCCCAGAACTAATAAATGTTTTCGAGCATTGTGTTTTCCCTTACCATCTTGCAAAATATTAAATGTCAAATTCTAAAATACAAACACAAGAAGGTTGTAAAAGAGTGTATTTCCATCTGAACAAATCTACTAAACTTGATTTGTGCAATCACAGACTTAACAACCGCATTGGCGAACTAAGAGGTTGCATAGTATCAGCTACGATTCCACAGGAAATAAGAAAAAGGGAGCAGCTTCTGACAAATGATTCCGAATCTAGATCGTATTACTTCAGATTCTTTGTGCCTAGAGACAGGACTAATTGGTTGTAAAGTTCCACCATCGACAAGTGCTAACATTAGAGCCTACTAAATTCCCATCTTGAGCATACTGTATATTTCCTAACTTCTTTAGTTATAGAAAGCTGGAAACTGCAGCAATTTAGCACAAAAATTTGTATGTTCTCACAACCAAAGGAAAGGTAAGATGACCAATTGGAAATACATTGAATGAAGCAGAATCAATAGCAAAAATCCAAAATAGTTTAAACAAACTTATTGTATGAGATATAGCATACCTTCAAACAGATTTTTCCTTTTTCTCATTTGCTGGTCCTTGTTTGAGCTAGAACTTCCCATATCACCAACATAAGATGAACCTATTCCAGGTGATGTGCTGGGAGTTCGTTTTTCAACATCATTACCTGACTCTATAAAACCCCCATTCTCTGTAGCAGTGTGCTTAAACTGCTCATAAACCACTTTATCAACCGCATAATTCTTTCCTTTCTCTTCTTTTTTGACCTCAACCCTCTGATAAATGGACCCATCATCATCTCTAGGACCCAAAGGTGACCTAAAAGGATTCGACTTCGCCTGCCAAGAATTAGTCTCTCGTACTCAAAACCCAAATTCTAAATTCAAACAACCTTATGAACAAAAAACCACGCATTAAAGTGAGCTTAATTGGAAAATTATATTTTCTCTTTAGCCAAACAGACCCTCACAGTCTCTCCTAAACTCGAACTGAGCAATTATTTCAATTGCATACACGACCATTACAAACAAAAACCGGAGCCCATTGCAATTACATAATTGTTTTTATTGGCGTCGCCAATCAAAACCCCTTCAATGGCATACGCAAAATAGAGTAACTAGGCTTGAATTTTTCAACATTTTAGTAAAAATCAGCAGATAACAGAAAAACCCTGAATCCGTATTATCTTCCCATTTCATCAAATTTCTTTGAAACCGAACAGAGGACAAATAAAAGGACAAATACCTTTACTATTTTGGGTAGTACAGGACTTCTATACACCTTCTGATCAAGGAAATCAGAAAAACACAAGCTCGAATCCTTGTTTGAATCTCTATTTCTAGCATCATCCTTCGAATCCTTAGCTCTTTCTCGCGAACAAACAAAGTACACAACCCGAAATCAAAATGGACAATCTCTAGTACCAATTAATTATAAAAGCTGATTCGAAATGGAAAGTAAGTGAAAAGAGGGTTTATTCGCTTACATATTTGAAGACCGAAAGACGAAAGTGGAAGGAATAGATCGCTGACCCAAAACCCTAATTTTGTTATGCTTTAAATTCATCTGTGTATCTTATGTATTTCCTTCTCTTCCGTAAGGTCCGTTTCCAGTGTAATTAGCCTAAATGTTTCAGTTTTCAATTTTCGCGCCAAAAGTTTGAAAATATTTTTTCTCGAGTACCCGCGCCACATCTGGGGAAACAGCATCACTAAATATAACATAAATGTGGTGAAAAATTTCTCATCTTTTCCATCATTTGTGATTTCTACTTTCGTTATGGTGCTTAAAAATTGTGCTTTTATTACGTTCTCTTTCCATATTTCTGTTGCAGGCCTCTTGGCTGTTTGCTCCATGCGCAACAGTCCATTAACACGAAACTGAGAGGGAAATTACAAGAAACTGAATTTACTACTAACCTAACAGCAGTACCAGAGAGGAGAGGGGCTATGCTTAAAATAAGGGAGGAAAGTAAAAATTAGGTGCAATCAAAATCTAAAAATAGAACAAAATTTAAACCATTGAACTTGGAAACTCGATTTGTTCTTCCCTTTTTTGTTTTTTTTTTCAATTAACAATCTCTAATTGCATAACCTCCATGGTCAAAAACAAACGAAATTATCTGTCATGGCGTACCGTTTCTAGCAACTGCAAATGATTTTCCACAATCAATGACAATAACATGGCAACCTCAACTACACCAACAGCAAAATCTTTATCATCCCAAACTTCAAGTGCTGGCCGGCCGCCACAGGCAGTGAAATTCGCCCGCCGGACATCAAGTGGACGGATCATGAGCTTGTCACGTGACGATGACTTGGACATGTCGGGTGAGTTTTCAGGGCCGAATGACTACATAAACTACACTGTTATGATGCCTCCTACCCCGGATAATCAACCTGCCGGACCCCCCGACAATAAACCCGAAGGGTCAAGCTCATATACAACAAGCCGGTTCGGGTCGGAGTCGGAAAGGATAGGTAGGGGGGCGAGAGAAGAGGAGGATAACTACGGCGGACGCAACGGCGTCGGCGGTTCGAAAGTGGAACGGAGGATGTCGCTAATGAAATCGAATAATAAGTCAATGTTGTTGAGAAGTCAAACGCAGGATTTTGACCATAATAGGTGGTTGTTTGAAACAAAGGGAACTTACGGCGTTGGAAATGCTTATTGGTCGGAAGAGGAAACTTATGGGGTTGATACAGGTTTGAGTATGCAAGATTTTATGGATAAGCCTTGGAAACCATTAACTAGGAAGGTTAAGGTTTCTACTGCTATTCTTAGCCCTTACAGGTACATTAACGCAATTTTGTAACAAAAAAAGAATTCAGTTTCTTGTATTTCTCACCAAATTTCTGGGAAATGGTTTTCTTATTTTCGAGGGCTCCAATTCCCTCAAAACAAACAAGTTATTATGGATTTTGCTTGTTTCCATTCGTTTATATATTTCTGCTTGTTTATCATAATATTCTTTGGCATGTTAAATGAATCTGAAATGCTCTTTCCATTTATGTAATATTCTAAATTTATGTAAAAACTAGCAGCTAATCTTAGTAATTTGATGAGTAGCTGTGTTTTCCTTTAGTTTCAAGAAGGAACTTGCTAAAATAAAAATACGTATCCCAACATTGAGTTACAGCAGCTTGAATTTTAGTAAAAGAAAGAATTCATTAACAAAGATGTAAGAAAGTTAAAACTTTGAATTTTCTAATTGGATGTGTTAATGAACAGGGTGCTTATAGCTATCCGGCTGGTGATTTTAGGGCTGTTCTTGGGATGGCGAGTGCGAAATCCCAATAGAGAAGCAATGTGGCTATGGGGCATATCTATTGTTTGTGAGATCTGGTTTGCATTCTCGTGGCTACTTGACATTCTTCCCAAGCTCAACCCCATCAACCGAGCAACCGATTTAGCTGCCCTCAGGGACAAATTTGAGAGGCCCTCCCCTTCAAACCCAACTGGCCGCTCTGATCTTCCTGGTATTGATGTCTTTGTCTCCACCGCTGATCCTGAGAAGGAACCACCACTTGTTACGGCCAACACAATTCTGTCCATACTTGCAGCTGATTACCCTGTTGAGAAGTTTTCTGGTTACATTTCTGATGATGGTGGTGCTATTCTCACCTTTGAGGCCATGGCTGAGGCTGTCCGCTTTGCTGAGGTTAATTTCATTACTTATTTCTTCATCATTTTTGTGCAGATTGAAGTGAAAATGCCGATTTGTTTTGTCATTATAAGCAGGTATGGGTGCCATTTTGTAGAAAACACAACATTGAGCCAAGAAATCCTGATAGTTACTTCAACTTTAAAACTGACCCTACTAAGAACAAGAAGCGGCCAGATTTTGTGAAGGACCGCCGCTGGATCAAGAGAGAATATGATGAGTTTAAAGTAAGGATCAATGGTCTTCCAGAAGCCATTCGCAAGCGAAGTGATTCATACAACAAGAAGGAGGAGAGAAAAGAGAAAGCCGTTGCTAGGGAGAAAAATGGTGGTACATTGCCAGAAGAAGGGGTTGCTGTAACCCAAGCTACTTGGATGGCTGATGGTACCCACTGGCCTGGCACATGGCTAAAGCCAGCTCCTGATCACTCCAAAGGTGACCATGCCGGCATCTTACAGGTTATTATCGATGCTAATTTTATTAATTCTTCATAAATTTACTCTCGTGCTGAAGAATTCTTGAACCCTGAGGGGTGTTACTAATTTACTATGTAGATAATGAGTAAGGTTCCAGAAAGCGATCCGGTGATGGGGCATCCTGATGAGAAGGGATTGGATTTCACAGGGGTTGATATCAGGATACCCATGTTTGCATATGTCTCGCGCGAAAAGAGGCCTGGATATGACCATAACAAGAAGGCTGGGGCCATGAATGCTATGGTTAGAGCTTCAGCTATATTGTCCAATGGACCGTTTATACTCAATTTGGATTGTGATCATTACATCTATAACTCCTTAGCTATGAAAGAGGGAATGTGCTTTATGATGGATCGAGGTGGTGACCGTATTTGCTACATCCAATTTCCCCAAAGATTTGAAGGGATTGATCCATCTGATCGATATGCTAATCACAACTTTGTCTTCTTTGATGGTAATATTTTGGATTTAAAATCCTGAACTTTTTTCCTTGGATCCTATGTTGATAGTTGATTTATTGTGAAACAGGAAGTATGAGAGCACTTGATGGTCTTCAAGGTCCAGTGTATGTAGGAACTGGATGCATGTTTAGGCGATATGCATTGTACGGGTTCCTTCCTCCAAGGGCAAATGAGTATCAAGGCATGTTTGGACAAGTAAAAACCAAAGCACCACACTTTCAGGTTCAAGAAGATGACACACGGCCTTTGACTATGCACCCTGACTTGAACCTACCACAGAAGTTTGGAAATTCAACTATGTTCAATGAGTCTATAGCAGTTGCTGAATACCATGGCCGGCCCCTGGCTGATCATGTTTCAGTAAAGAATGGGAGGCCTCCTGGTGCACTGCTAGTGCCTCGACCACCACTTGATGCACCCACAGTTGCAGAGGCAGTTGCTGTCATCTCCTGCTGGTAATTGCAGTCTTAATTGTTCTACACATTTCATTGCTTCTATAGGATTGTTGGCAATCAAAGCGTGCATTGCATTAACTTCACGTTTTTGGTTTGGAGGACAGGTATGAGGACAAGACAGAGTGGGGGGACAAGATAGGTTGGATCTATGGCTCAGTCACAGAAGATGTGGTGACAGGTTATAGGATGCACAACCGTGGGTGGCGGTCTGTGTACTGCATAACAAAGCGAGATGCCTTCCGTGGCACAGCACCGATCAATCTTACTGACCGTCTTCACCAGGTGCTACGGTGGGCAACAGGTTCAGTTGAAATATTTTTTTCTAAAAACAATGCCTTTCTAGCAAGTCGGCGCCTCAAATTCCTGCAGCGCATTGCCTATCTCAACGTTGGCATTTACCCTTTCACCTCATTCTTCTTGGTGACTTACTGCTTCCTACCAGCACTCTGCCTAATCTCAGGACAATTCATTGTTTCCTCCCTAGATATTGCTTTCCTTACCTACCTCCTTATAATCACCATAACACTAACTCTCCTCTCCCTTCTTGAAGTAAAATGGTCAGGAATTGGGCTGGAGGAGTGGTGGAGAAATGAGCAGTTTTGGGTCATTGGTGGCAGTAGTGCTCACTTCGTTGCTGTGCTCCAAGGGCTTTTAAAAGTTATAGCCGGTATTGAGATTTCCTTCAAGTTAACCTCAAAATCTGCCGGAGAAGATGAAGACGACGTATATGCTGATCTTTATATGGTCAAATGGACGAGTCTGTTTATAATGCCATTAACTATTATAACAGTTAATTTTGTTGCCCTTGTTATTGGGATGTCAAGAACAATATATAGTGTGATACCACAATGGGGTAAACTCATTGGTGGAAGTTTTTTCAGCTTCTGGGTGTTGGCTCATATGTATCCTTTTATCAAAGGGTTGATGGGAAGAAGAGGAAGAGTGCCCACAATTGTGTATGTCTGGGCAGGGTTGCTCTCAATTACAATGTCTTTGCTTATGGTATCAATTGATCCTCCCACCGGTAATTCCAGCTCCAGTGCAGGATTGCAGGTATAGTTACAAAGGAACTAACAACTGATGTGAAGGTGATTTAAGTTGAAGATGATTTTAGAATTTTTAACGTTCTTTTTTGCGTTCGGACAAAGGTGGGTGCCTTATGTACACAATCATGTATATTACACTGAGATACAATGACAAATATAGTGCAGAATTATTTCTAGTAATCGCAAATGGAAAATTTAAGTAGAGAATTGAATTTCTCTATTTGTTTCGTTTCTTTCTTTTAGTTGAGGAAAAAGTATTACCAGCCCAGCCGAAACCAATGCTAATAGAGTAGGTTGCTCTTTCTACAACTTTAGTTTCCTTCCCCTGTCAATCATGGGCAAACGCCAGAACCAATTTTCTGTAGTTAAGCAGACCAAGGCTGACCATAGATTTAATGTTGGAGATGCCATCAATACAAAGGATAGTACCAAAAATAAACAAATAATGCTCTTTCATTTTAGTTGTCCAATGCCATGTAGCTGCTAACATAACACGAGAAAAAAAAAATCATTTAGGTTATGCCTCAAAATTCCTTTTTTTTTCCCTTTCTTATTAGACTTAGCAATATCTGACGTATTATAATATACAGAGTTATTGTTTGGGTTAGTAAGAACAGCATGTGCTTAAACAGCAAACAGCAGTAGAAGAGAGCTGCTATATAGTTGTCTCGTACAATTTTAAGAAAATTAGAAAACTTGAAATTTACACAGATATTTAAATTAGGGTAATGGTATTTCTCCATCCAGTAAAAATAATCATTGCAGAAACTCCCGCATCCGGACAGGCCTTTTAACAGCATTTGTAAAACCCTGCATCCACAACAGCAAGGGTGTTGGTGTTATAATCGGTGTATGGAATCCAGTTATTGACCAAATCTAAGTTGCTAAGTTCAAAGCCAGATCTTATGGTAATCTCTGATAATTGCCAAGCCAGTAAGCCAATTAATTGATCCGATAATCATGTATAAGAATGTTCGATAAGGCTATATGCTCAAAATTAGTGAAATTTACATAGAACTTATATTCTGCAAGTACCAACACAAAGCACGAAGGCAACAGGCAGGTTAAATATAAACTCCATAGGTCAGCTACACAGACAAAATAAGTACGCTATATAGCACACAAGTGGCTTGATTTATATCAAATATATCAAGCAATGGCTGGAAAGCACTATAATCCTTTACTTTATACTAGTAATGAAAATAACAAAGTAATTTGTCTTACATTTTACATAGCATATTTGATTCACTTCTTATTCTATTGAGCGTAAATGATATTTGTAAAAAAGTGTTTCCATAAATCTTCATACATCAACTAATATCTCCACATTATTTTGACACAAAACCAGTAATCATCATAACAGTCATAAGATAATTATAATCCCAATATACCACATTTATGATTAAATTGAATTCCTATGCTCAGCAACATACCTCATTAAACTTAAATAGCACAGGACGCAAATCTCTTTCAAAGGTGGTCATCTGCTGTACAGCAATATCAGTATTCTGAAAACCTCTGCTACTCGCTTTCCTGAACCTGGTTTAACGGTGACAATACATATATCAGCAACTAAAAAGGATAGATTGGCAATTGTTACTAATTATCATGTATCACACTAAAAAAAGATGGATAGAAGTGCATTTTCTTCTTCATCAAGCCACTGTTTCATTGGTGAAGATTCTTGTCACTGCATTTGTAATATCCAAACAAGAAAAAAAAAATGGTAAGTAAGTCTGGCATTTCCAATTGCATGAATCCAGAGAAGATGTAGCTGACACTGACAGGGTAGCAAATGTGGACGAGGAACATGATAAGACAGGTTGAGACCAATAAGGCTCAATAAAGTCCATATCACCCAGAGTTATCCAAAGAAACAAAAGCGAGTTGTAAAATTTTAGTCCATGAAACTTATGTTCAAACATTGTGATCTTATCAGTGTATAAATTATAAGCAACGCAGAATCGACATGCAACTTATGTAATACTCCATTAGAATCCATGAAAATGAATGTGGTACCTCAGAAAAAAACAAAGAGAGAGAGAGAGAGAGGGAGGGAGGATCAAAGGCATTAAAAATGATTGTGCAATAACCAGAGGCTTTTTCACATTTTCTTACCTGTCAAAGAAGCTAGTGGAGCCACTAGAAGGGTTCTTAGGATTTCCTGGGCCTTTTGGTGTCATATTGGATGTGACACTTTTACTAGAATCCAAATTGAATGATGTTGTTGAGCCTTTAGGATGACGTTGCTTTGGATTTTGTACATTCTTTGCAGATTCAGTTTTAGCATCAGATAAATACGCACCACCATTGCCAAATAGTGAGTCACTGTTCTTTCTTCCCAACAAGACAAGGTTTTCTTTATTGCATTCATCTGACAAATGCACAGATCTGCTTACTTGCAAAATGTTTTGCTTTCCAACCTGAGAGCAGAATTCACTCCAGTCCATAAATAGCTAAGAATCACAACAAATGTCAAGAGGGGTACACAGAAGATATAATTTCTTTAAATGTATAGAAAATGGGAATATCATGATCCCAACTTCACTCATGAGATCAAGAGGTAAATATCTTCTCCTTTTTGGTAGAAACACTAGGAAGTCGCTTCTAAGCACAGGCCTCAAAAATCAAGCACATATGACCTAAGAGCCGAACATATCCCAGTAGTAACAAGAATAAAATGCTAACTAGAGAATTATAACTGACACTAAACATCAAGGGTCATGATTTTCTAATTGTTCTACTGCACTTATGGGCAATATCATCCTTTATACTTGCATAGCATATCTGCTAACAGTGCCTGGCACAAAACACTTCCTACCTGGTGTCCGGCCCATAATCATAAATGATCAGCACCCAGCACATCAGGCATATCAACATTGTAGTAGGCTCTTGATTCAGGTCAACTTTTTTCAATATTTCAATTTTCTTGTATTTTCTCGGCAACCAAA
Organism: Excoecaria agallocha; assembly: GCA_037975025.1. Lineage (NCBI taxonomy): Eukaryota > Viridiplantae > Streptophyta > Magnoliopsida > Malpighiales > Euphorbiaceae > Excoecaria > Excoecaria agallocha. The sequence goes on along the minus strand of CM075823.1, from coordinate 16,191,544 downwards.
TAAGGTAACTCAAAAAAAAAAAAAAGGAGAGAGAACCAATAAAATAAGGAAATATATATAAACAATCTCTCTAAATACACACATACAAATGGAAAATGAGGAAATAAATCGAAACGAGTAGAGATACATGGGACATTGCAAGAAGAAAAGCTAGAAAGTTGTAAATGTCAGTAGTCTTACCCAAGGAAATGGGAAAGAAAAAACAATGAGAAAGGAAAAAGTGAAAAAATAGATGAAGAATGATGCCCAGGTTTGTTTTGGTTTTTTTTTTTTAATTTTTCCTCTTTCCAACAAAAAAAAGACGCAAAATGCAAATACTGAGTAGATGACAAAATTAACCTTCTTTTAATTTCTCCTTTGAATATAAAAAATTTCTTGAATTTGTCAACATATTAAAAGGTGAATGGGATTTAGTAGGTCAAAATTGACTATATAGTGGTTTTTATTTTTACTCCCTCTATCGCAAATATATAGGCACGGTTCTTATTTCATAAAAATTAAAACAAATATAGTTATTTTAGTTAGAAATATAAATTTATATGTATTTTTCCTATTATACCCTACTTAAGTATGGAATATACTCATTAATTGATTATTGACTTTTTGCATTGACCAAAATTAATTAATTATTTAATTTTAGTTAATATGCACTGAAAATGACGAAACTTAGTAAATGTAAGATCAAATTTTAATTTTCAAAGTATTATTAACAAATAATGGCATTGAAAAATAACGAGTAATTGGTAAAAATAAAAAGTTAATTTTAATAACATTAAATATGGATATAATAGAGATTTAATCTATTAACTAAAACTTATAAAATGTTAAGTGAACCACTGGGGTCAATCAAAACATTTTAATGAGTTTACTTGAAAAAAAAAAAAAAAGATATTGAACTTCGAGGTAATTTTAATTTTAAGCTTCAGTCAGTGGGTTCAATAGAACCCAACTGACTCAACATAAATGGCAAAACATGATTATCCACGATAGAGCTTGAAAGAAGACTGCCTAGATAAACCTTGAACATGTTTAAGTTTAAATATTTTACGAAAGAGTTAACAAGTCAAAAGCTACAATATATATATATATATATATATATATATATATGTAGGAGGAATGTAGAAGCATAAGTGACAAGATACCTACTAGACCATACATTGGCAAAAAGTACCAAGGAAGAGCATGACAGTAATATCTAAAGAAAATTCTCTTTTCTCCTTACAAAATAATTTGTATGACTGCTCTATATAAAACAATTTACGTTTTATCATTGCACACTTGGAAATCAAGCAAGTCAAGACAGTACAATCATCATTCACCAATTACTGTCAAACGATACCAGTGATGGTAGGGGGGAAAAGGATCAACCACTTGGTTTAAACCAGTCTAGTGAAGAGTCAATTAGGCGGTTTGGTTTTAGCCAGTGATTATTTAGGTTTGTGGTGAGAAGAGTCACCTAAAAAAGAATTCTAAGTTAAAGAAAATTTATAACACTATAATACTCACCTCATGCACCAAAACTTGCTTCACTGCTAGTGGAAGTACGTAATGAGTAGAATTATAGCCCTGTTTCCAAAAAATTAAAACAGAAGAATATGAAGCAATGGAAAAAAAACACGAATGAGCATAACACAGTTATAACCAAACAAACTAAACCCAGCCAGTGAAATTTGATTATTTTGGATTCTATTTCAAGTTGCTTGCTAGAAACTTATAAATGATACAAACAAACTAGTGATTTTTGTTTTAAATAATACGTATATTTTTTTTTATCAATGACAGTTATTTGGGATTTGATTTTCTTATTTAATTTATTCCATAACATCTACAGAGGCCTAATCAAATTTAGGTGGTAGAAATTTTGGTTTTGTCTCACAAGCGTTTTGTATGCATTCGTGGGACAGACTTATGCTCACAAGCTTCATTAATTCGGTTTGGCCCTACAAGTTGAGTTGGATTGATTTCTTTAAGCTGTTAGTTATTCCCTTATTTAATTAAACTATTGTTTGGGTATTTATCTTCATAGGAAGTTCATTATTTGTTTTATTAAAAAGCTTACAAATCAGGACTTCTATTTCTTTAATAAGTCTTGCCTATTACTGTAGTTGCAAGCCTCATTACAGAAATAGAAGTCCTGATTTGTAAGCTTCTTAATAAAAGAAATAATAAACTTCCTACCAAAATAAATACCCAAACAGTAGTTTAATTAAATAAGGAAATAACTAACAGCTTAAAGAAATCAACCCAAACCATAGGACCAAACCGAATTAATGAAGCTTGCGAGCATAAGTCTGACCCACGAATGCATCCGCAACACAAGCATATGCTCCTAGATACAAAAATAGATGCCATGAAAGTCAAAGAATTCAGACCTTGAATTGAATGAAATCACATAAGGGAGGATCAAAAGAAAGAGCTGAGGTATCTGAAGCTGCTTCAAGTTGATTGTTAGAGGAAAGAGATTCAGATTTTATGTTCTTGTACGTCACAGAATAGGACACCATCGTGCTCACTAACTGAGCCAGATCATGCTTCTCTTTTTGTGATAGCAAGTGCAATGCCACCTGAAACACCAAAAAACAAAAAAACAATATGAGATCACATCAATTACTAAAAAAAAAAAATCGTTCCTACTTAGGAAGATATGTACAAACAAAAGCAAAAGGAGGAACAATAAGAAAAGAGTAGCATTGGCAGAAAAAGTAAAAGTTCGAGAAATAAAGCTTATAATATGTTTTGTCCTTGGTGTTCAAACCAATCTTCGTAAAATACAATCAGAAGATGTCCGCTAAGCTCACAGAACACACTTCAGAAGCAGTTGCTTCTGAAATATTTCTTTTTCCTTTCTTAAACAAAGAATAAAATCATTAACAGTAAAAGTACTGATTGTTTTCTAGGGTCCTCAAATAAAACTCAAACTTCTAGTTTCTCTATGCGTTTGACTGAAATCTGACCAAATCAGACAAAAATACAAGGTCAAACAAGATACAATATAAAATACATAATTCAGCATATCACGAGGAATAGTTGCTGAAATGCAGTTTCACCAGATGAGAGAGAGAGAGATGGAAGTGCAAGCAAGCTAAAGGCAAAAACAATTGCAAGCAAATTACCGGCCTCATAGTGTAAGGTGACAAAATATGTAATAAAGGTGAAATGGAGTCTTCTACAATGGACGTTATTGACAAATGCCTTGAAATATATGGGGGAATTTTGATTTGCCAAGACCTCAATATATCCACCTTTTCCATCAATGCTGCTCGGTATCTGAAGGTTCACAGAGAAAGTGATGATAAGGAATAGTGAATTTTGACATTTAGTAAATCAAGCATTAACTCAAAGATTGAATAAGAAGTACCTTTGATAAGACTTTGGCCACACAAGATTTGGTTTTTGAACTTGGGCTACACGATTGTGCACAGAAACTGCAAGAGGAGGCTGATATGCTACACAAAAGAAGAATAGGGCAAAAGATCTAAGAATCATATAATCTCAATCCTTTTCAACATTCATAAAGTGTAAGGAAAATGCAGTTATTGCTAATATTTACCATGAAGCAGCATTTGCTGTGTACGCATAATATATTGGTGTATGAGATCAGATATGCCAAGGATGTTGAAGCACTTGACCTGGAAACAGCCAAAGTTTAACATCTTGTTGTATGATAAATTAGCTAAATGTTGAAGGGAAGTTCAGTCAAGGCTTCCTGTCTTCTGCATCAGTGGATCGTGATAATGGAGCTGCAAGATATTCTCGTGAATCCCATCAAAATCAAATCATAATCACCACTGCAAATCCATAAAGTATTGAAGCTGGACACCCCAGGAGTTTAATACAAGGAAGAGAATAAGGCTCACAAGAATTAGTTACCGGCTAGATACAAGGGAGTGCAAAAAGTTGAATTCACTGGATAAGCTGTCAGAGCTATGTTTTCTCTCCTGCTTCATTTTTCTCTTTTGGAAAATCTGCAGAAGAATTGCAAGTTTGCATATAAAGCTGCAGGAAAAAGTACAATAAATGAGAAAAACATGCAACGGAATGTGAACTTTATCTAACCTCTTTCAGATATCAAATACATTTTTTGACATGTCCTTTCGACCAACTACCTGAGAACCAATCTCCATCTGGGGGCCAGCAAAATGGCTCATCATCAATAAAGCAAAGCAGAACAAAAATCAAAGCTCACAGACACAAGTGCAAATAAGCATGCAAAAAGGAACGACTAAAAGGAAGTAGAGACAGAAGTGTCCTTAGAGTGGATTAAACTTTCCCAATGACACCTGAAATGAAAATAGAGATGACCAGAAGGCTTTCAAAGACCAATTAAGGATTTATAGTTATCCAAAATTTTCTATCTAAAAAGGACTTGTACTATCACATAGCTCCTCTACCAACATAACTAATACCAAGGGTGAATCCAGAAAATTATGTATGGGGGACCAGAAATACAAGAAAAGAAAATTAATTTGGTCCTTAATTTTTTGAACCATAACCAATTTGTCCTAGAATTAACTTTTACCCTAAATTAGCACAAAACTTTCAATTACCACCTTGTCCAATTTAATAATAACTAATATATTATTTTCACAAGATCTTTATCCAATATAAATTTATATTATAATCTCATGAAAATCTATAGCAATCATACGGTGAATGGTGCAAAAAAATGAAAAATTACTGTTACTTTGAATAACATAGGGTAATTTTGTAAATTGAAAGTTACAGGAAAATTTAGTTCAAAAGTTGCTTTTCAGGTAATATAGTTGTTAACAAAAGTTTAAGGAGAAGTTTCTATTGATTTTATGAGAGATAACAACACAAAATTAGGAAATAAGTGGAGAATTTTGTTTTAATAACTCATTGATATACTTAGCTTTTAGATAGTAATCACTGATCTCATTTTATTTTGAAAAAATAAAGGTTTAGTTAGCTAACTATTTATTGAACTATTGCATTTACTGAATGAAAAATATGCATTTTAAATATTATAACCAAATTAAAAGTGTAATTTCTTTTTTAATATTTGGAGGGGGAGGGAGAAAATAAAGGTGACTTTAATTTTAGAATTTTAATATATAGCCTACTTTCAAATATTTTTCAAGTAGGGCCCCCCTTGGCTTTGCCACTGACTGATACAGGGCGAATCCAAATTGGATAGTCTTGCTACTCTTCTTCGAGATCCCTCCCAATGATTAACAACTGACAATTAATAATCAATTCCCTTGTCAAAACTAAATGCAAATTTGTTTAACAATAAAAGATTTGATAATATCACTATAGCTTCCATTCCTTAATGAATTCCATTATTTCTTTTCAGTTAATTACAAGAATGATCTTACACTTCACAAACACAAAATGAAATAAACGCAGAGAAAAAGAAAAGAAAAGAACGAAATACATAATATTTTCACTTATGATACAGACTTCCTTCCATGAGCATTAAAACCAAGAAACAAAATTACATATACCAACACTTCTTTTGGATGGAAATAAGAAAGGGATAGGAAAAGAAATAACAAATAAGATAAGGGTTATCTCTTCTTTGGATGTGAAATGATGTGAGTTAGGAAATGAATATAGGAATTACTTCTTTCCTCTATTTCCATTTCCCTTCAAAATTGAGGGAATAAGAGTTAGGAGGACCCTATTCATCTTAATACTATAATCCTTCTCCATCTTTTCAAATATCCAAACATGAGTAATTGCTTAATGCCTTCTATCTTTCTTCTTTTTTTCTTTTTTTTTTCCATATCTAATGGATTAAAAACTATAATTTCCTTATTTAAATAAAATTGCAAAATCTAGTGTAATATTTTCTTGTTAAATTCAGTGAATATAATACATCGTATCACAGGGAGTGGTAGTCTGGTGCACAGCCACATGTGGTGCATGCACATCTGCACCATCTGATCGACCTGTGCAGATGCATGCACCCGCACACCATATCATAACCCCATCACAGGCTTACCTCGTTAAGTGGTTCCTTTTTCTGTTGAGAAACTGGAGGGTGTTCAAGCATGATCGTATGTCACATTCTGAAAATCATATTTAACATTGGATTGCTCAAATAATATAATACCTTTATTTACTAGAATTTTAACAAAAATTTCAATGAAGAGAAATATATCTCACCTGTGTACTGTGCTAATGCAGTTAGTGCAATAGAACTCGTTTTCATTCCTTCCTTGTTACATATATACTTGAGCCTGTAATGGCATATTTCCAGCACCTTTTAACAAAAAATTATTGCTGGACAGATAAATGTTCCAACCTAAGAATATCACATGCATATGATTAAAGGAAGTCCACTAGTAGAAATTACTCATCTATAGTTGGCATAAATGATAGTTGAGATTTTGTACTGAATCAACAAAGGATGAGAGAAAAAAAAAACAGCTAGTTGCCGTACTCCTACTTTTTTTCATCAAAGTTAGTACGCATCTTTATTAACTCACCTAAAAATTTTTGAAGGCAAGTAAAATGGACAACAAATAAGTTACATTCCTTTCTGTGATTAATGTGTAGCACAGAAGAAAACAAATCTCTATAGAGAAAAGAATGGAAAATGAAATGAACGCCCTCTAGCTTGTTTAAAAGGAAATTCACTGTATATCCTCACCCACAGCTTCTCTTCTATCCATCAAGGACCATTTAATGAAATCCATAAAAATGCAATTCAGGAAGTTGGGTTTCCTTACACTTTTCTCGAAAATGAAGAGAAATGTTAATGAGCTAATTTTCTCTCTTTCTTTCCTGTCCTTTTCTCTTGTTAGAATAAACACTCAAACAAGGGATTTTTAAACAATTTCCTTTCCAATCTTTTATTTTCTCCCTACTTGCCTTAAAACAAATTGAGCATAAAAGAATTGAAATTCTTCTCATTTTCTTAGGCTGATGTCTGATGACAGAAGTATAGAATATGATGCCTAACTCCCTTCGGCATGCATGATTTGCTGCTGATGCATGTATCTATACATGACAGAAGGAGAGAGAGAGGCTGAATCATAAATGTTCATCTAAACTTAACAAACCCAGAGATGGTTTTTCTCCTAATTCTTTTTGAGATCATATTCAATAAGAAAAAAAGACTTTTACTTTTCAATTATGAGATATTTTGTGCGTGCATGAAAAACCATGCAAATGATGAATGGATTGTATATTTGTTCATGAACTAGTGATATGAGTCACACAAGGTATGCAAGAAGCTGTTAGCATTGTTTATTAGATGCAAACAATTTTGAGATCCAAAATCCTAGAATAAAACCAACAGTCAGTAAGCATCTTATCAAATTATAGGATTAACATAACGTGTTCTTTCACCTGATTCACCAGTCATATTTTAACAAATTTCAGTATGGCACATTGATACATTCTTTTTATATTAAGGTCTAAGGATTATAGTTGGGAGACTGATGAAAGGACTTGAAAATGTTAAAGCCATGTAAAAACCATCACACATAATTCATCACCTGTTAACAATGCGACTAACTGTTGGCTGAACAAATATATGAACCCTGTTAAAACAGCAATTATTCATCAAGACAACTATCTCTAACACTTCAAAAAATCACAAATAAACAATAGAAATTATACAAAGAAGAATCATGTACAGTAAGTAATTGTTTATAACAACACAATGTTCAAGTAAAGCACAACACCGTATCAAGAAATGACTAATCCAGTGATATTAAGCTAAACAAACTTGGAAGATGAAATATTTCGGGACCTTGCCAGAGGAGTATATCATATGCAATTGGGATGATTGAGTAAACAATCATCCTACATGAAAGAACAACAAATCCCAAAAACCCTCTCTCTGCATCCTCTCCGCTATAAAGACCATGTTCCATCTATAGTTATTTTAGTGCAAAAACAAAGAAAGCACAAGTCAGAACAAATAACCAAACAAACATCCTACTATTCAAACTCTCCACTTCAGACAAATCGTATATATTTGTTCCCTGTAAAGGAAATTTTTTCTCATTGTAACCTAAAATTTATCAAATGAGGCATAGTTGAGTCCCACTGTAGGCTTACAATAATGAACTCAAGTAGGCCAATATATAATAATCCTTGGACTTTACCGAGCACTAAATATGGTTGCTAAACCAATTAACTTCTAGAGGAAAACACAATATATTTTCTAGTAACATAACTGAACCAGGACACCCCAAAAAAAGTATTTATCAAAAGATAGATACCTCATGAATCTCAAGGCATATGAAATTATTTAGTCCATTGAAACTTTATACTGCAGAAAACCTATTCCATAACCTAAATTCATATGGTAACCAACTGCCCGGCAATATAAACCACAAAGACCGGACTAAAAAGATATATTGTTGAGGAAAAACTATTACAACGAAAACAAGATGGGCTTTGATCAATGTCCTTGGATGGGTAGAACCATTCAGATTTTTGATTCCTCACCATGAAAATAAAGAAGGATGTGACAAGATGATGAGAAAGTATCTGCTGTGTTTTTAGGTTTTCTGCCTTTCCTTTTATCTTTCCATTATGCCTGATACTAAGGAAGCTAATATGGAAGTAGAGAAATATCATCCTATTAATGATAGTCCCTATTCGCAAATTAGCCTCATTAAACTAGATGGAAGCAGTACTTATTTAGCCTTGCCTAGGTCTTGTTTATTGTCTATCAAGGCTAGTAGGTTGCAGGGTTATATTGATGGAAATAAGAAATTACCACCAATTACTGATCTTACTTTTAGTCAATGGGACTCTGATAATTCATTGGTTATGTCTTGGCTTCTTAATTCTATGCACCCTAAGATCTCCCGCCAGTATTTACTACTTGACACAGCGGAGAAGATTTGGAAAGCTGCAAAAGCCACCTATTCTCAAATGGAAAATGATGCTCGGATCTTTGAATTTCGGAATAAAGTTAATGGCACAAGACAATGTGAGCTTACTATTTCAGATTATTTTTCTAAGCTAGGTAGTTTATGGCAGGAACTGGATTATTATCAAGATTTTCAAGCCAAATGTGTTGATGATGCAATATTAATTCAAAATATGCTTGAAAAGGAGCGGATGTATGATTTTTTAGCTGGCTTACATCCTGAATTTGATCAAATGAGAGTTCAAGTTATTGGCATATCTCTTTTTCCTTCTCTTAAGGAGGCACATTCTTTGATACAACAGGAAGAGACCAGGACAAGTGTCATGCTTTATACTGCACTTATTGAGAAGTCGGGCTTAACTGTGCATATTAATCTTGAGCAGCCAAAAGGTATTATTTTTTATAAATATCATTTGCACTATGATTAATGTGATAAGCCTAGGAATCCCAAAGAGACTTGCTGGAAATTGCATAGGAAACCTACTAAAAGCCGAGGGGGAAAACAAGCAAATCCAACCAGGGTTCAAGCAAATGTATTCAAAACAATAGAATCATCTAAGGAGTCCGCTTCAATTGAAGGTCTCTCTTTTGATGAAATTTTGCATTTCAAGTATCTCCTATCTCAGTTTACTCTTTCCTCCAGTGCTACCTCCAATTTTGTCAAGTCAGGTAATACTTTTTCTCATCTTAACTCATGAATTATTGATTCTGGCATGAATAGACATATAACAAGCACTTCTAAAGGCTTGTTTAACTACTCTCCTTGTCTAAAAAGGGATAGTATCAAAATAGCTGATGGGTTTTTAACCCCTATTTTTAGGACAGATTCTATCGCATGTACTCCTAATATTAAGTTATCTTTTGTTTTTCAATTTCCTGTCAACCTTTTATCTGTCAGTGCTATCACTAAAATTCTTAACTATAAAATTAAAAGTTTTCCTGATTATTGCATCTTCCAGGATCTTCAAACGGGGAGGAGGATTGGCAGTGGTAGAGAACATGATGGCACATATATGATGAAAGACAGTCTGAATTTGACCTTTTCTGGAGGATATCAGAATGTCAACCAAGAGATAATTCAGTGGCATAAGCAATTAGGGCATTCATCATTTTTTGTATTAGAAAAACTATATCCTAATTTATTTTCTAGAACTCAATTTGATTTTTTATCTTGTGATACTTGTGAGGATGCTAAACATACTAAAAACTCATATCTTTTGAGTGATAATAAAGCTAGTGATTCTTTTATACTTGTTCATTCTAGTGTTTGGGGCCTATATAAATTGCCTCTTTGTCTGAAAATCGATAATTTGATACTTTCATTGATTGTTGCACTAGAATGAATTAGGTGTATATGATAAAGCAAAAAGTAATGTTTTCTCCTGTTTTCAATCTCTTCATAAAATGTTTCACACTCTGATTGATGCTAAAATAAAAGTTTTGCGAACTGACAATAGGACGAAATATATGGATACCAGGTTTGGTACTTATTTGGAGTCGCATGGGATTGTCCATCAAACTAATTGTCCTTATACTAGTTCTCAAAATGGTGTAGCTGAAAGGAAAAATAGGCATTTGTTGGAAGTTGTTAGATCCCTTATGTTTACCATGAATTTTCCAAAGCCATGTTGGGAAATGCTATACTAGTGGCTACCTATCTTTTTAATAGAATGCTTCTCAAAACTTTCAACTTTAGGACTCCTTTAAAAGTCTTAACCGGGAAAAATGGATATATTATTCCACCAAAGATTTTTGGATGTGTTTGCTTTATCCATACTAGGAATGTTAGGAAATTAGATCCGAGAACACTGAGATGTGTGTTAATTGGATATTCTCCAACCCAAAAGGGATATAAGTGCTACGACCCTCCATTTAGGAAATTCTATGTTAGTATGGATGTTGCCTTTCGAGAGTCTAAACCTTATTTTGGTATTACACAATCACCTTCTTAGAGGGAGAGCAGTGAAGAAGTGGTGATGAATGTACATGTGATATCTCATGCTCTTGTTCAAGAGGAGAATGAAGAGATTGTTGTTCAGGAGGAGAATATTGTTGAAGTTCATGGGGAGCAGAATGTTGTTGGTCGTGTAGATAGACCTAATTTGTTGAGATACTCGAGAAAGAATATATCTGAAGAAGCTATCATGCATTCTACACTGCCAGAATTATCTGGATGAGCTATTGATAGAGAAAATGATAAACAATACCAACAAACAACCACACAACAAAGAACACAATGTAATATTGTTGTGATATTGATATGAAGGAATCAATTACAGCACAGGTTCTGTAGGTTTACACTCAAAAGAAAAAGAAAAACATGAAGAAAATAGCGAGGGCCAACTGTAAAAAAGGGCAGCCAAACAACAATTCCGCTCTCCTTCTTTCCCTCACTCCCTTTTTCAGCCTCAACTAAAAGTTACAAATGATTTGCCCACAACAACCCCTTATTCCCTTTTATACTTCAACTGAGGAATGCTCCACCGCATCTCTCTTCCTCCTCGAATATACCCACTATAACATGGGCCTATGGGCTTAAGTCTCCTTCCTATTAGCGGCTTCTTCATCATTGCCACCGGATGGGGAAAGATTCTTGTCCTCAAGACTGAATTGGAGATCCAGGGAATGCACGCTTCAAGATTCCTCATCCAATCCATCAACATTCCCTGATACACTGTCGGGCTACAACATAAAAAGCTTCTACCGCCAACCCCGCGTGAATCCCTGGCAAATTTTTGGTTCAACAATTTCTCCATGTTTGAGAAGTCATAGCAACGGCTCCCCTCACATTGCTTTCTGATATCATAGTAATTTATATTGCCAACACATGCCAAGGTGATGCTGAAGATAGTGTTAACTAAATAAGTGGCCATGTAAGATATGGTACCATCAGTGCCACAAAGTTTTATTGCCATTTCACATGATGGAACCACCTTGTTGATACGGCCATAATTAGATTTTTTAATCAACCCCATATCCAGTGCATAGTCTGTGTATGCCTTATACTGGATTGCAGGATCAGTAAGCCCATTGTCAATCGCAAAACCCTTAAGGTTTATATTAAGGGATATAGAGGGCAGGTGCGAGCCCGCACACTTAAGTCAACATATTATTATTTTTAGTTTCTTTACAGCTGTACATGTCTACGTTTTTCATTATTGCTGTATATATTATTGCTGTAATTACTTACGTGTTTCTTTCTTTTTCAGACCCTATGATTAAGAGATTTGGTTATGCTTACTATATTGGATCTTAGGATTAAGGGATTTGTTCATTCTTGATGTATATATATTGTAATTCTATTAGTGAATCAAGCAGAAAAATATTTTCAGAAATTCTCGTTTATTTTGTCATGGTATCAGAGCCAAAACTCTGAGATCATCTCATCTTGTGCCTGGTTCATTGTTTAGTTCAGAGATCTTAGTATTTTGTTCTTGATTTTCTTACACTCTATTCTCTTTTCTTGGATCTGATTTCTTAGTTATTATTTCTGATTGAATCATGTCTTTGGAACGATCTGAACATTTTCTTGTTCGATTTAATGCCAAGAATTATTCTGCCTGGGCATTCCAATTTCAGATCTTTGTCAAGGAAAAGGATTTATGGGGTCATATTGATGGAACAGATTCAGCATCTAACAGCAAGGAGGAGAAAGAGAAATATGTAAAATGGGAAATGAAGGATGCTCAGATTATGTCTTGGATCATTGGAAGTATAGAACCATCCATACTTCTCAATCTCAAGCCTTATAAGACATCTCAAGAAATGTGGGGTTACTTGAAGAAAATTTACAACCAAAGCAATACAACAAGAAAGTTTCAATTGGAACTCGAGTTGAGTCAATTCAGTCAAGGGAGTATGTCAATCCTAGAGTTTTATTCTTCTTTTGAGAATCTTTGGGCTGAGTACACCAACAGTGTATGCCAGTGTACCTCCTGAAAGACTCATGGCTGTCCAAAGTGTGCATGAGACTAGCAAGCGTGATCAATTTTTAATGAAGTTAAGGGGGGAGTTTGAAGCAATTAGGTCCAACCTGATGAACAGAGATCCAGTACCTTTCTTGGATATTTGTGCAGGAGAGCTTCACAGGGAAGAACAAAGGCTCATTACACAAACTTTCATGGAGCAGCAAGCTCAAAATTCTGTTCCTATTGCCTACATTGTTCAAGGGAAGTCTAGAGGCAGAGATATGACTAATGTTCAATGCTATAGTTGCAAAAGATTTGGGCACATTGCCACTAATTGCACTAAGAAATTCTGTAATTATTGTAAGAAACCAAGACATCTCATCAAAGATTTTGTCAATGTCCAGCATAGGATTCTCCAGTTATGCAAAAATCCTTGTTCACATATTCAGGATGCTCCATAACGAAGGCCTACAAGAAGTCATATAGGTTATTACTGACTCCCTCCTCATTGTGAGGGATATCATGTGCATCAGTCCTATAACTGAATCCTATCCCAACAGGTGGGTCAACATATGGAAGATTGGATGCCTTGTCCCAGCCATAGTTGTTCCATACAAAAGGTATGTAGTCAGCAATATCAAAAGGCCCATTTGCATAAAACATAGCCAACTCAGTGCTACACCCTGGTCCTCCAATCAACCATATGACAACAAGATCTTGCTTGCTGTTGCATGATCCAGAGAAGAAATAAAACATCCTAGTGGCAAGAAAGGTATCAATCTTGTAATAACTAGCATGATGCCCCAAATCCTTCACAGAAACACCGTCATATTGAAACATTCCAGCATAACAGATTTTAAGGACACGAACTCCATCAAATTTGTCAAAATCCTCGTAAATTTGAGGGACACGCGTGGCAATTTGACCATCAACCCCTTTTTCGCATAAATTTTCCAAGTCCTTCCCAAGAATCTCTACAAAACCAACACTGGTACCATCTATAACACCACGTCCATTAGTAAGAACATGAACTCGGATTCTCCTCGCTTCCTTTTCAGCAGCACCTTTTAGAAACAACTGCAACTGATCAAGCCTTAAGTGAACTTCGCCATCGCTTAATAAGCCAAGAACCCTAAGCAGCCTCCACTTCTCAGGAGTAGTCTTTTTGAAGGAATCCATGGTGGGTATTTCAGCAACATGAATACAAGTATACTGATCAGGTGTAGCCTCACCCCATCCATCCAAAATGACCATTGCAATAGTCGTCCGTTTGGGCAGAGTGGAATGATCCGCCAACTTCCATGAGAGTTCACCTAAGCTTCCCATCTCTCTCTGTCTTCTCATCATAACCCCCAACCACAGTAGGAAAACTAAATCGAAAACTTGGATTGAGAAGGCCCTTGCTTGGAGTCTCGACATATTTCTTGCAATACCCATTCACCTTCACCAAAATCTTGCTGGTGACATCAAGAACCGGACTACCGCTGTCGGCACAATCATCCTCAATCATGTGCTTAATCGGTTGCAATTCCAACATCACTGCCCCTGCCATCTTGACAGTCTCGCCATCGCTACCCTTCCAGATGATCTTCCTCGGCGACGACATCTTTTTCAGCGCTACGGTTCTCCTGAATAAACCAAGCCCCTTCCGACGCTGCTCCTTCCACTCTGTTTTGGTCCCTTTACGAACTCCTGCTCCCTTTGGTCCCCATCGATCCAACTCAGTTGAAAGAGAAAGGGTTTGTTGCTGGTGGGCTGGAAGATATGGGAAGGTTGTATGTTGGGTTGGGCCCGATATGGGACTAGGTAAATGATTCGATGGGACAAAACACCCAGATCCATTCCAGCCAACTTGGTCCACCTGAGCTTTAATGGCGTTGTCTCTCTTCTTAAAGGAAATTTGCAGTGATGGAGTAGAACACTCTTTCCCGATCTGCAGCGAATCCTCTAGGAAGCAAGCCAATCTTTTCGCATCCACACAATTCTCTGATTGATACACCTTCAATTCCTTTTTGTTTTCATCTTTCAACCCATTTTTAGACGTCCCACATATCTCAGTTCAAGAAAATATAGGGAAGTTGCAGCCACCGTCTCACAGCCTCCAATGGTTTGGTCAACGTTCCCACCTTGTTTCGAGTCTAATGAATCTTCAAATGGATTGGAGGAGTAACTGCTTCTATATCTCCTCATCATCGTCTTCTTGAACTGCTCCCATGTCAATTTAGGATATATATCCAGGAGCATTGAGTACCAATGTATGGTTGAGCCTTCCATAGAAGTTTCAGCCAATCGAACATGCATCTCAGGAGTAATCTGGTGTATATAACGTGTCTCCGCTCCGACAATCCATCCCCTGGGGTCATTCCCATTGAACATAGGGAGTGTAATTTTTTGCAAGGACGGATGAGGATCAGCGAAGTAATTAATGTGGACATGGTGGTTCATTCTTGAGTTTGAGACTTGTTCCTGATGAATCTCACTTCTGTCCAACATTGTTTCCCCAGGAGAGCTATACGCCTCTGTATGGTTTGGCTGGTTATCACAACGTTTGATCCAACTAAGCACCTGCTCTCTGAATGCCTCCTCGTTTAGATCCGCTTGATAATTCAACTGGGTCTCAACGATAGATTTGGTGAGCTCCTTCAATCGATCCGCCAATTCCCCCACCTGGCTCTCTGTTTCTTCCAATCGGTTATTCACAGCTTGCAAACGAGTTTCCATTTTTCGATTCTCCTCTCAATAGAATCCGGCAGGTCGGACCAATGATAGAGAAAATGATAAACAATACCAACAACCACACAACAAAGAACACAATGTAATATTGTTGTGATATTGATATGAAGGAATCAATTACAACATAAGTTCTGTAGGTTTACACTCAAAAGAAAAAGAAAAACATAAAGAAGAAAATAGCAAGAGCCAACTGTAAGAAGGGGCAGCCAAACAACAATTCCACTCTCCTTTAACTCACTCCCCTTTTCAGCCTCAACTGAAAGTTACAAATGATTTGCCCACAACAACCCCTTCTCCCCAACCCCTTATTTCCTTTTATACTTCACCTGAGGAATGCTCCCCCGCATCTCTCTTCCTCCTTCTCGAATATACCCTCTATAACATGGGCCTATGGGCTTGAGTCTCCTTCCTATTAGCAGCTTCTTGATCAGTTATCTTCCGACCCCGATTTATCTTCTGATCTTGATTTAAATTTGCCCATTGCTTAAAGAAAAGGAGTCGGGTTGTGTACAAAATATTCCATTTCTAATTTTGTCTCTTATGATTCTTTATCTCCCTCCTATAGAGCATTTGCCTTGTCTCTTTTCTCTATGTCTATTCCACATGATTGGAGGGAAGCTATCACGGATCCAAAGTGAAGAGAAGTTATGGTTGAAGAAATGAAAGCTCTCTCTAAAAATAAAACCTAGGAACTAGTCGACTCTCCAGACAAGAAGTTAGTTAGATTTAAGTGGGTATTCACAATAAAACACAAAATTGATGGTTTGATTAAAAGATTCAAAGTCAGATTAGTGGCAAAAGAATTCACTCAAACTTATGGGGTTGACTATCAGGAGACATTTGCACCCGTTGCAAAATTAAATACAATCAAAATCTTGTTATTCTATGCAGCTAACTTGGATTGGGATTTGTAGCAATTTGATGTGAAGAATGCATTCCTCCATGGGGACCTGAAAGAAGAGGTTTATATGGAGATTCTTCTTGGTTTTGATGATGAAACAACTAAAGGGAATGCGTGCAGACTAAAGAAAGCCTTATATCGGTTGAATCAATCTCCTAGAGCTTGGTTTAACAGATTTAGTAAAACCGTTATCTCCTTTGATTATCAACATAGTAATGTTGATCATACCCTCTTTACGAGACACTCCAAGGGTAAGATCACTCTTTTCGTTGTTTATGTTGATGACATAGTAATGACAGGGGATGATAAAAAAGAAATGATTTGGCTGAAGAAGCACTTAGTTCAGGAGTTTGAAATCAAAAATCTTGAAAAGTTATAATATTTCTTGGGAATTAAAGTTGCCAGATCAATCAAAGGAATCTTCATTTCTCAGAGAAAATACATCCTGAATCTTTTGGATGAAATTGGTATGTTGATGTGCAAACCAATAGACACACCCATTGAAAGTAACCATAGGTTGCAAGCAGCAGCTGAAAAATTAGTTGATAAAAGGAGATATCAAAGATTGGTTGGTAGACTTATCTATCTATCTTATACCAAACCAGATATTGCTTATACAGTCAGCTTGGTAAGTCAGTTTATGCATGATCCTAGAAAATCTCATCAGCAGGCTGTTTTTAGCATTTTGCGGTATTTAAAATCAACTCCAGAAAAATATATTCTTTTTTCAAATAATGGTCATTTTCGAATTGAAGCCTTCACAGATGTAGATTGGGTTGAATCTCTGGATGACAAAAGGTCCACCTCTGGTTATTGTACACTTGTGGGAGGTAACTTAGTCACTTGGAGAAGCAAGAAACGGAGTATAGTTGTAAGATCTAGTGCAAAAGCAGAATACAGAGCTATAACTTAAGGTATTTGTAAGTTGTTATGATTGCAGAAGTTGTTAGCAGAATTGAAGTTAGCTGGAAAAGATAGACTATTTTTGTATTGTAATAACAAAGCTACGATCAGTATTGTTCATAATCATGTTCAACATGACAACAAAACACATCGAAATTGATTGACACTTCATCAAAGAGAAATTATCTGATAGTGTTACTTCATGTAACGTCAGATAGACAGTTGGCTAATGTTTTTTACAAAAGAATTCACTAGTCGAACCTTCCATACCATAGTTTGCAAGTTGGGCATGTGTAATATTTTTGCACCAACTTAAAGGGGAATATTGGTTAATCTATTTTATTTTAGTTATTTTGTAATTAAGGGTAGAATAGTATTTTTTCATATATACTAGTTGTACATATATAAACCTATTTATATTATTATTTTAGTAGTGATTGAGATAATAAAGAAAGTCTCATTTCACAAAATCTTAAATATATATATAAACAGTAGGACAAAGGAGAGCAGATACTGAGTGCCATGCTTTGTGCCTCCCTTACCATGAACATCTAAAAATCCACATCACCTAGTTTGAAAATTTCCATGGCCAATTGTCATTCAACACTGATATGTGTATAATCCTGATATTAATCACAGTTGGAGAATCCCAATATTTGTATGACTATATCTCTCATTGAATCAAATCTCATATTATAACTTACATGTGTTGCCATCTTTGGTTCATTCAGAACCATGGATATAAGATTTTACTTTCAGCCCAGGACCATGTTTATTGTTTATTGGTGAAAAAAAAGAATTGAGTTGTGCTATGTTCATCATAATAGACAAGAAGCACTTGAACTGTATTGGATGATTTTCAGAATTAAGCAAAAGAATGTAAAGCTCAATTTGTGATTTGTGAGAAAAACATACTTTGCTACCTGACGCAATGGTCTTAAGACAGGTGCATATGGATCATTACATATGCAAATCACCTGCATAAACAGTTGACTTGCTTTGAAACTTCAATTAGGAAAAAAATTAATAAATAATAACATAACCAACTAAACCATGTATGATTTGAAGCTCACAGGTCTTGAGAGTGACATTGTTTTACGCCCCTTTCTTGATGACATCCTTCCTGATTGTTCTCCTTTTGCAACATGTTCCTTCCCACCGGACTTCCTTTCCACAGAAACCTGCATGAAATAACAAACAAAATAAATCATAAAACACACTAAGCTAATATTAATGACGCATGCAAATAAAAAATCAACACGGAAAATTCTAGTCAAGATGCTTCAGGTTACGATTCACAAAACCTAAATATATTATACATAAAGAAAACACAAATCTAAAGCGGATGCAATGGGTGTTTCCTAGAGCCAAACACTGTGCAATAGATGCTTCTTATATAACTTTAATAAGAGAAACAAGAAATGGGCTAACATCTCAGAGCAAAGGAAAACAAATTATGAAATTATTAATGATAAGAATATTGGAATGGAGAAATATCCACTTAATTATGATCCGATGACTAAAACAATGTTAATAGCCCTCGAGAATATCAATTCAATGAGTAAATTGTAATAGCACAAGGCAATACAACCAAGGACATCATAAAAGAACTGCAAGAGTAAAATCAAGGGCAAAAGAAGATAATTTATATTGAAAAATTCATAATGAGCATAAAAGAGATAGAACAGAAAGCCTGAATATTTCTCTCTTATTTCTTCCGTAGATGAATACACATATGAATACAAAATTATTATATCCTATTTTAGGTAACAAGCTAATCCCTAAAAATCAGTAACTGACAAAATAAATTAGGAAAACTATCAATTTGCTATTTACAATTGTACCTAATAATTTACAAAATTTGAGATTCTCTAATACTCCCTCTCAAGCTGGAAAATAAATATTTTCCATTCCTAACTTGCTAACAATATTTCTGAAAGTTGAGCTGTCCAATCCTTTTGTGAGCACATCAGCCATTTGACCATTCATAGGAACATAAGGAGTGCAAATCATTCCACTTTCAATTTTTTCCTTGATGAAGTGTTGGTCTATCTCAAAATGTTTTGTTATATCATGTTGAACTAGATTATGTACAATGCTTATAGCAGATTTGTTGTCACAATACAACTTCATAGGTTCACACCATTTAATCTGTAAATCTTCTAAGATTTTCTTTATCCACAAGAGTTCACAAATTCCTTGAGCTATTGCACGAAATTCAACTTCTGCACTTGATCGAGATATCACTGCCTGCTTTTTGTTCCTCCATGTCACTAAGTTTCCACCTATCATAGTACAATAACCTGTTGTTGAGCGTCGATTTGTGAGTGAGCCAGCATAATCTGCATCTGTGTAGGCTTCTACAGTTACATCTGCTCCTTTTTTAAACATGATTCCTTTTCCAAGAGTAGATTTCAGGTATTGAATCACTCTATATGCAGCCTATAAATGAACCTTCTTGGGGTCATGCATAAATTGACTTATCACCCCTACGGCATATGCAATATCCGGACGCGTGTGAGACAAGTAGATTAGTTTTCCAACCAACTTCTAATACCTTCCTTTATCAACAGCTTCATCATCTTTTGTTTCACTCAACCGATGAATTTTTTCAATTGGTGTATCAATAGGCTTGCATCCCATTATTCCTGTCTCTCGTAGGAGATCTAGAATGTATTTTTGTTGGGAAATAAAAATACCTTCTTTAGATCGAGCTACTTCAATCCCTAGAAAATATTTGAGCTTCCCAAGCTCTTTGATCTCAAATTCTTTTGCAAGTCTAGCTTTAAGCTTCAGAATTTCCTCCTCATCATCACCTGTCATAATAATATCAACATATAATATCAAGACTGTAAGTTTCCCTACCGTTGAGTGTCTAAAGAAGAGAGTATGGTCTCCTTGGCTTTGTTTGTAGCCAATCCCTAACATCACTTTTGTAAACTTTCCAAACCAAGCCCGTGGTAATTGCTTAAGCCCATAAAGTGCCTTTCGTAATCTGCATACTTGATTATCTTTGAAGTATTTCACAAAACCTGGTGGAGGTTCCATGTACACCTCTTCCTCAAGATCACCATGTAAAAAAGCATTCTTGACATCAAATTGCTATAAATACCAATTAAAGTTAGCAGCTAAGGATAAGAGAATGCGGACAGTGTTCATCTTAGCTACTGGAGCAAAAGTTTCCTGATAATCTACCCTATGTGTTTGAGTGTACCCTTTGGCTACTAATCTAGCCTTGTATCTCTCCAAAGATCCATCAACATTAAATTTAATTGCATACACACATTTACATCCTACAAGTTTCTTATCTTTTGGATGATCAACAATTTCCCAGGTATTATTTTTATTGAGTGCATTCATTTCCTCATTCATGGCAATTTTCCAATTCTCATCCCTAAGTGCCTCTTTAAAGTTTTGAGGAATAGAAATTGTATCTAAATTAGTGAGCAAGCAGCGGTGTTTATGAGAGATTTTATCATAAGACACAAAGTGAGAAATAGGATATTGAGTACAATTTCGAACTCCTTTCCTAACAGCTATAGGAACGTCCAAATCATGAATCAATGGAGAAGATAATTTTGATTGCATACCTGGTTCAGGGTGTGAGTGCAAACTTAGTTCAGGAATCGAAGCTTGAACCTGCAATTGAGTAGAATTGGGCTCTTTTCTCCTTGAGTAGACTAGGATAGATTTTTCAGCAACTGGATGTATGTTGAGGCTTGATTCTGATGTGTTAAGAGGCTGGTTATGTGGCTGGTCAGTGTGCTGGTCTTGCAGCTGATCAAAAAATGGTGGGGTTGGTGGCTGAACAATTTCAAGTTGACTAGTAACCTGTAAATTAGGGAAAAACATTTCATGTTCTTTATCTTCACTCACCCTCTCCCCCTGAAGATAAGAACCTGAATAGAAAGGTTGTTTTTCAGCAAAAGTAACATCCATTGAAGTGAAAAATTTACAGGAAGCAGGATGATAGCATTTATAACCCTTTTTTGTAGAAGAATAACCAACAAAGATGCATTTTAATGCCCTTGGATCAAGCTTTCCTCGGTTAGCATCATGAATGTGGACAAAAACCACACAACCAAAGACTTTTGGTGGTAATCTAGAAGCTATTTGTGACTCCGGTAAATACTCATGAAATACATTCATTGGACTCTTTAAACCAAGAAGTTTAGAGGGCATTCTATTTATCAAGTGAGTTGCAGTAAGAACTGATTCCCCCCAATAACACTTAGGAACATCATTTTGAAATAATAATGCTCGTGTGACTTCTAAGAGGTGTCTATTTTTCCTCTCGGCTATCCCGTTTTATTGCGGTGTATTAACACAATATGAGTAATGAACAATTTCCTTTTTTTGAAGGAAAGATGAAAGATTTTGGTTGAAGTAATCTCGTGCATTATCACTCCATAGGTTTTTTATTCTCACACCAAATTGATTCTTGATCATTTGGAAAAACTTTGGAAAAATTTCACCAACTTCAAATTTGCTTTTCATGAGATAAATCCAGGTTACCCTTGTACAATCATCTATAAATGTAACAAACCGCCTTGCCCCTATAATGTTCAAAACTTTAGAAGAACCCCATCTATCCAAATGGATTAATGAAAAAGGAACCGTACTTCTAGTATTACTCAAAGGATAAGAAACACATTTGTGTTTAGCAAGCTCACACACATCACAATGCAAATTATTCACTTCAATATTTTTGAATAACAAAGGGAACATAGTTTTGAGCAAACTAAATGATGGATAACCAAGAAGATAATGGTGTAACAAAATGTCATCCTTATTGGTAGAAAGGCTGGATAGATAGGTTTTTGAAGGGGAACAATTCGTGTCTTCCTTAATATCAAGGATATAGAGCCCATTCCTTTTCTTAGCAAGTCCAATCATCTTCCCCGAGACCAGGTCCTGCAAAATATAGTGTGTAGAATAAAAAATTACTTTGCAATTCAAAGCAGATGTAATTTGTTTTATGGACAACAAATTCGCAGATAATTTAGGAACATGTAGGACATCTTTTAACACAATTTTGGTAGTTCCCTGACCAGCAACAGTAGCAAAACTTCTATCTGCAATTTTGATTTTTTTATTGCTAGGACAAGGTTTATATGAGACGAAGGGTTGATGTGAAAAAACCATATGATCAGTGACACCTGAATCTATGATCCAAGTACTGTTTTGGACAGGCAAAGAGGCACTAAGAGCATAAGAATTAGAGAACTTACCTGATTGAGCCAAGGAACAAGAGCTTCCAGGTGTCCCAATTGGATTCAACATAGATTTCAGCTTTTCTATTTCTTGAGAGTTTCAAATCCATCTTGATTTGACCTTTTATTCAGAACCTCCACAGTATTTGTCATATGAGCTTGTCCCCGTGACTGTCCTCCACGATTACCTCCCTTTCCTCCAATATTTGGAGGTTTTCCATGGAGTTTCCAGCAAGTGTCCTTAGTGTGATGTGCCTTCTTGCAATAGGTGAACCAGACTCCTCGATTGAATTGCCTTTCATGTTTATTTGCCTCAGCATTATGTCCATTATTTACAGAATTCATGGCAGATCCCTCATTTATTGGATTGTCAAGCATTACTCCTCGGTAACTCTCCTCAGCCCGTATTATAGAAAAGACAACCTCAAGGGATGGGAGGGTTTCTTTCCCAAGGATTTGAACTCGAACTTGATCAAAGTCCATATTGAGTCCTGCAAGAAATTCAACGATTCTTTCTCTTTCCACAAATTTATGCAACATGGCAGCATCTTCTCCACACTTCATTTTAAAGTTTTGATAATAATCCAATTCAAGCCACAAGCCTTTCATAGTACCATAGTACTCAATGACAGAAAGATTACCTTGCTTTGTGGTTAGGGATGATCACCGGGGCGGGGATTCCCCAGCCCCGGCGGGGACCCATCCCGTTCGGGGCGAGGAATCCCCGAATTCTCCCCCCGCGGGGACGGAGACGGGGGAGAAAAAATCCCCGTCCTAGAATCGGAGACGGGGAACGGGGTATCCGCCCCGCGGGGATCCCCGCCCCGAAAAATATATATTTTTAATTTTAAAATATAATATTTTATAAATAATTAAAATTAAAATTAAAATATAACTTAATTTTATAATTATTAAGTTTTAAATTATAGTTAATTTTAAATTTTATGAATGATTAAAATTTATATTAATTTAAATTATTATTAATTTTAAATTTTTTATTTATTAAATATTATATTTTAATTTTAATTATTTATAAAATATTATATTTAAAAAAAAAAAAAGAATTCGGGGGACGGGGATCCCCGCGGGGCGGGGGACGGGGGGGATTTCCTCCCCGTTTTGGGGGCGGGGACGGGGACGGGGAATCCCCGAAGTGCATGGGGCGGGGAGTGGGGACTCCTTCCCCGCCCCCGCCCCGCCCCGTGAGCATCCCTATTTGTGGTATTGATTTTGGTTCGGATCTCGTAAGTTAACGCAACATCTTGCATTTTTTAATAGGTCTGACGAATAATTTCCCAAACTTCTGCAGCAGTTGTTAGGAACATACAAGTTCGGCTTACTTCAGGTGTCATAGAGTTCCATAGCCATGACATGATCATGGAATCTTCTTCGTTCCATTTTGTGAATGTGGCATCTTCAACAGCAGGTCCAATTCCCATAAGATGGTTCAATTTTCCCTTTCCTTTGAGGAAGGTCTTGACAATTTGAGACCATTGAAGATAATTCTGACCATTGAGCCTGTAGAAAGATTGAATGTTCTGCAGTTCTCCTTTTAACTCATTTGGGGTCGCAGATGAGTGAACATCAGTATTGTCACTAATTGTAGCAGGTTGACTTCCAGATAAATCCGACATGATGAGACTTCCAATGAAAACACACAATACAAAAGTGTGCAAGGGAGAAAGGAAGAGATCAAGTGGGCACGCAAGGGACAGAGAAAGAGAGCACGCGGGCGTGCAAGGAAGGAAGAAAGAGATCAAGCGGGCACGTAAGGGACAGAGGAAGAGAGCACGAGGCCACGCAAGGAGGAGAGCAACACAGAGAGCGGGCGCGGAGGGGAGGGGAGGGGAGTTCGGCAACCAGCACCCAAGATTATTCTGTTGGTTAATGTATTTAGTTAGATAATAGATTGTAATTAAGGGTAGAATAGTAATTAAGGGTAGAATAGTAATTTTTCTTTTACTACTAGTATACCTATAAATATATACTTGTATCATTATTTAGGTTAATTCGAGATAATAGAAATCTTTGAGTTCACAAAATCTTCATGGTATCAGAGCTACTGCAGTTTCGAAGGTCGAGTTAACTCCCTTCCGCAGTTGGTTATTTTTTCGGTAACCCTTCTTTTTTGGCGAGTCTAGGAGGTCGTGTTTCAGCCCTCCTCTTTCGACACCGCCCCCATAGGAAGATAGATCGGGTCAAGTTCGGCCTGTACCCAGAATTCCGGCGCCGTCAGAAGCCGCGCGTGAGCACACGTACCGCCGTCAGTTTCTGTCCACTCTCCAAGCACCGGCGCGTGACTCTACCTCCGGCCACTTTTTTGCTGCCATTTTTCTTCCGACCTGCTCGCCGCCCTTTTTCGCCTCCAACCCACTGATCTCCGGTGACTTCCGACCACCTCGGTTTTTGAGTCACGCGTGAACAGGTTCTGTTTTTCCTGAGTTTCTTTTTCCTGCTATTTTTTATCCTTCTTTTGGCTTGTTCATTATGTCAAATATTAAGGATGATCATAAGTAAGTTGAGAAACATTATTCCATTAATGACAATCCCTATTCTCAAATTAGCCCAGTTAAACTTGAGGGAAGCAGTACTTATTTAGCCTGATCTAGATCGTGCTTATTGTCGATCAAGGCTAGAAGGCTGCAGGCCTATATCGATGGAAGTAAAAAACCATCATCTGTCACAGATCTTAATTTTAATCAATGGGACTCAAATAATTCACTGGTTATGTCTTGGCTCCTAAATTTTATGCATCCTAAGATCTCTAGACAGTATTTATTGCTTGACACTGCAGAGAAGATATGGAAAGCTGCAAAAATCACCTACTCTCGAATGGGAAATGATGCTCGTATCTTTGAACTCAGGAACAAAGTTCATGGTACAAAACAAGGTGAGCTTACTGTTTCAGATTATTTCTCTGAATTGGGTAGTTTATGGCAGGAACTGGATTATTATCAGGATTTTCAAGCAAAATGTGTTGATGATGCGGTGCTGATTCAAAAGATGATTGAAAAGGAGAGGGTTTATGATTTTTTGGCTGGTTTAAATCCTGAATTTGATCAAGTGCGAGTTCAAGTTATTGGCAGAACTCCTTTTCCTTCACTTGAGGAGGCACATTCTTTAATTCAGCAGGAAGAGACAAGGAGAGGTGTTATGCTTTATACTGCACCTATTGACAAGTCGGATTTGACTGCCCATACCTCTCTTGAGCAACCAAAAGGGATTCTTTCTGATGAAGATCATTTGCTCTGTGATTACTGTGGTAAGCCAAGGCACACTAAAGAGACTTGCTGGAAGTTGCATGGGAGACCTAGTAGGGGCCGTGGGGGAAAACGAGTTAATCCAACAAGGGCTCAAGCACATGTGTTAGAAACAGTGGAATCATCTAAGGAGTCGGTTTCAGTTGAGAGTCTCTCCTCTGATGAAATTTTGCATTTCAGGCGTCTTCTGTCTCAACTTACTCCTTCCTCCAGTGCTACCTCTAATTTGGTCAAGTCAGGTACTACTTTCTCTCATCATAATTCATGGATTATTGATTCTGGTGCGAATAGACATATGACAGGCATTTCAAAAGGTTTTCTTAACTACTCTCCTTGTTTGAAAAGGGATAGTGTTAGGGTGGCTGATGGGTCATTAACCCTTATTTCTGGGACAGGTTCTGTTGTTTGTACTCCTAATATTAAATTGTCTTCTGTTCTTCATGTTCCTCAATTCCCTGTCAATCTTTTATCTGTCAGTACTATCACTAAAACTCTTAATTGTAAGGTTGAATTTTTTCCTGATTTTTGTATTTTTCAGGATCTTCAAACAGGGAAGAGGATTGGCAGTGGTAGAGAGCATGATGGCTTATATATGCTGGAAGACAGTCAAGAGTTGGCTCTTTTTGGGGGGTATCAGGATGTCAACCAGGAGATCATTCAGAGGCATAGGCGATTAGGACACCCGTCATTTTTTGTTTTAGAAAAACTATATCCTAGTTTATTTGCTAGAACTCAATTTGATTCTTTATATTGTGATGCTTGTGAGTATGCTAAACATACTAAAAACTCTTATCCTTTGAGTGATAATAAAGCCAGTGAGCCATTTATGATTGTTCATTCTGATGTTTGGGGGCCTACACAAATTGCCTCTTTGTCTGGAAATCGATGGTTTGTTACTTTCATTGATTGTTGCACTAAAATGACTTGGGTGTATTTGATTAAGGCAAAGAGTGATGTTTTCTCTTGTTTTCAACTTTTCCATAAAATGGTTGACACCCAATTTGATGCTAAAATAAAAGTTTTGCGGTCAGATAATGGGACAGAATATATGGATAGTAGGTTTGGTACTTATTTGGAGTCTCATGGAATTATTCACCAAACTAGTTGTCCTTATACTAGTGCTCAAAATGGTGTACCTGAAAGAAAAAATAGGCATTTATTAGAAGTTGCTAGATCACTTATGTTTACTATGCATATTCCAAAGTCATATTGGGGGATGCTGTACTAGCGGCTGCCTATCTTATTAATCGAATGCCTCTCAAAGCTCTTAACTTTAGGACTCCTGTAAAAGCCTTAACAGGGAAAACTGGCTATACTGTTCTACCAAAGATTTTTGGATGTGTTTGCTTTGTTCATACTAGGAAAGTTGGGAAATTAGATCCGAGAGCACTGAGATGTGTGTTCGTTGGATATTCTCCAACTCAAAAGGGATATAAGTGTTATCATCCTCAATCTAGGAAATTCTATATGAGTATGGATGTTACCTTTCGGGAGTCTGAACCTTATTTTGGCAGTATCCAATCACCTCTTCAGGGGGAGAATAGTGACGAAGTGGTGATGAATGTACCTGTGCTACCTCAGGATCTAGTTCAAAGAAAAAACGAAGAGATTGTTATTCAGGAGCAGAATGTTGATGTTCAGGGGGAGGAGAATGAGAATATTGTTGGTGTTTGTGGTCGTTTAGATAGACCTGACTTATTGAGATACTCAAGGAAGAATAGGTCTGAAGAAGCCATCATGCATTCTACACTGCCAGAATCCTCGGGTGAGTCACTTCTTGATTCTGATTTATCTCTTGATTCTGATTTAAATTTGCCCATTGCTCAAAGAAAAGGAGTCAGGTCGTGTACAAAACATTCCATTTCTAACTTTGTCTCTTATGATTCTTTGTCTCCCTCCTATAAAGCCTTTGTCTTGTCTCTTTCCTCTATGTCTATTCCACAGGATTGGAGAGAAGCTATCAAGGATCCAAAGTGAAGAGAAGCTATGGTTGAAGAAATGAAAGCCCTCTCTAAAAATGAAACCTGGGAATTAGTTGCATCTTCAGACAAAAAGCTAGTTGGTTGTAAGTAGGTGTTCACAATAAAACATAAAGCCGATGGTTCAATTGAAAGATTTAAAGCTAGATTAGTGGCAAAGGGATTCACCCAGATTTATGGAGTTGACTATCAGGAAACATTTGCACCAGTTGCTAAAATGAATACCATTAGAATCTTGCTATCTTGTGCAGCTAACTTGGATTGGGATTTGCTGCAATTTGATGTGAAGAATGCATTTTTCCATGGGGACCTGGAAGAAGAGGTCTATATGGAGATTCCTCCTGGTTTTGATGATAAGAGAACACAAGGAAAGGTGTGCAGACTGAAGAAAGCCTTGTATGGGTTAAAACAATCTCCGAGAGCTTGGTTTGACAGATTCAGCAAAGCTATGATATCCTTTGGTTATCAACAAAGTAATGCTGATCATACCCTCTTTATGAGACACTCCAAGGGTGAGATCACTCTTCTCATTGTTTATGTTAATGACATAGTGATGACAGGGGATAATAAAGAAGAAATGGTTCGACTGAAAAAGCTCTTAACTCAGGAGTTTGAAATCAAGGATCTTGGGAAGCTACAATATTTCTTGGGAATTGAAGTTACCAAAGGAATCTTCATTTCTCAAAGAAAATATTTTCTGAATCTTTTGGATGAAACTGGTATGCTAGGATGTAAACCAGCAGATACACCCATTGAAAGTAACCATAAGTTACAAACAGGAACTGAAGGTTCAGTTGATAAGGGCAGATATCAAATATTGGTCGATAGACTTATCTATCTATCCCACACTAGACCAGATATTGCTTATGCAGTTAGCTTGGTGAGTCAATTTATGCATGATCCAAGAGAATCTCATCAACAGGCTGTTTTTCGCATTTTGAGGTATTTAAAATCAGCTCCAGGAAGAAGTATTCTTTTTTTCAAAAAATGGTCATTTAAGAATTAAAGCCTTTACAGATGCAGATTGGGCTGGATCTTTAGATGATACAATATCTACCTCTGGTTATTGTAGATTTGTGGGAGGTAACTTAGTCACTTGGAGAAGCAAGAAACAGAGTGTAGTTGCAAGATCAAGTGCAGAAGCGGAATATAGAGCTATGGCTCAAGGTGTTTGTGAGTTGTTATGGTTGCAGAAGTTATTAGCAGAGTTGAATTTGGCTAAAAAGGACCGACTATTTTTGTATTGTAACAACAAAGCTGCAATCAATATTGCTCATAATTCAATTCAACATGACAGGACAAAACATATTGAAATTGATTGACACTTCATCAAAGAAAAATTATCTGATGGTGTTTTAAGCTTATTTCATGTAACGTCGAACAGACAATTAGCTGATGTTTTTACAAAAAGACTCGTAGTCGAGCTTTTCACGCCATAGTTTGCAAGTTGGGCATGTGTAATATCTTTGCACCAACTTGAGGGGGAGTGTTGGTTAATGTATTTAGTTAGATAATAGATTGTAATTAAGGGTACAATAGTAATTAAGGGTAGAATAGTAATTTTTCTTTTACTACTTGTATACCTATAAATATATACTTGTATCATTATTTAGGTTAATTCGAGATAATAGAAATCTTTGAGTTCACAAAATCTTCAAATTCTAGTGTTTGAAAGGGTCGTAAAGAAAATCTCTGATACCATGAACAGAAAGCCTGAATATTTCTCTCTTATTTCTTCTGTAGATGAATACACATATAAATACAAAATTATTGTCCTATTTTAGGTAACAAGCTAATCCCTAAAAATCAGTAACTGACAAAATAAATTAGGAAAACTATCAATTTGCTATTTACAGTTGTACCTAATAATTTACAAAATCTGAGATTCTCTAACAAGTAGCATAGCTAGCACACACAGAAACAAGAACATAGGAGGATAAGAAAGCTGTAATACCATCTTCAGAAGAACCTCCACAGCACCTTTGCCATCACCAAGAGCTCCATCTATTTCATCAATCACCTGAAAAACAATCATTCATTCGTCATCAAGTTCAAGTTTTAGAAAAGAACAAGTGCAAATCTTCAAAAAACATAACTGACCAAGCATTTGGGCCTTGAGTCATCCATTACAGAATCCATTTGAACCACATCAAGGATTTTAGGTTCAATTGTAGATGACGACCTGTCATCACTGGCATTAACCTGCACTGATCCAAAGGCCTAGTGAGCACACAAAAGCAACATAGAGAAAGCAAGCTAACAATTTAGGTGATTAACTTAAATAAGCTAAAGACAAAATATAAACAAAAGACAAAATGTGGAGGCTATTAAAATGGATCAATCTAATACTAAGATATATGCAATGTAAAATTTCTCAAGATAATATATGACCAATGAGCCTGATCATACACTATTCATCATAAATCCTTCAGCATCAAGTTATAATGATAAAATTCCTTCGATGGAACAAAGCGGAGGATATTGAATTCTACATAATATACAGGTGGAAAATTTTGCATTGCAATAAAAAAACCAAGAACACGAGCCCTTAAGCAACCAAGAGGGCGTGCTTGTTCACATGTCCAAGAACAATCGAGAACTCAAAATTAAATAACAAACCTCCACAACTCGATATCCGCAATGCTTGGCAGCTACATGTGCTAGTGTGGTCTTTCCAAGCCCTGGGGGACCACAGAGTAAAAGGATCTGCAGTGGTGATAAGATTCAGTTATTGATAATTGTCAATCATGAGAAGTTGAAAACTGATATGATTTGAACAGCTTAATTATAGGGATTATGATTTGTACAGGTAGCTTAATTATAGGAAAATTATTAGGGATTTGTTTCCTGATTTAACTCTTGTAAACAATATAAATACCTGTATATTTTCAATGGAAAAGAGGTGAATTATTTCTCACTTTCACATGGTATCAGAGCCTAGTCGAGTTTCTGGGTCTTTTTTCTGAGGGTTGCGATTCCCTCTTGTCGGTTTCGGGTTTCCTTTTTTTTCTGGGTTTTCGGTTTTGAGATCTGATTCTTAGGGTTACTTTCCGGTGACCATTTTTTCTCACAGCCACCACAGGAAGGAGCGCCTCCGTCATTCCGGCCGTTTCACCTTTTTCCGGTGACCATCGGAGCTGCGCGTGAGCCTCACGCGCCGATCGAAATTTGACGCCTTCCTCACGCGCTGGCGAGTGACGGCGCGTGGATTGTCCGACGGGCCTCCGGTTCCAGATCCAGCATCACCTGAGTGTGTCCGACCAGATCGCAGGGTCGGTTTTCTCGTCTGATCTCGTCTGAAGGGTGCTCTCTCTCAGATCTGTTCCTGTCTCTTGGGTTCTGTTCTCCCAGTCTTCTACTGCTGTTGTTTCTTGGTGAGATATACTGATCTCTTTGCTGCATTGTTTTTATTGTCTAAAGTTATTTGTGACGGGTTTTAATGGCTGAGAATAGTGATAAGAAGACTGTTACTGAAATTATGTTTGGTTCGTCTAAAATTACGGATAGAAAATTGACTGGAAGTAATAATTATGCACAATGGAAAAGAACAATCCGTAGATTTGTGACAAGTGTAGACTTGGAGGACCATTTAACTAGTAATCCACCGTCTAAAGAAGATGCTGTTAGTCGGAAGAAATGGTTAATGAAAGATTATAAGTTGTTTAATCAAATTCAGAATACTTTAGATCCTGCTGTTGATGATGTTGTGAATCATTGTGATAGTGTAAAAGAATTATGGGAATATCTAAAATTTTTGTATGCTTGCAAACAAGATATGTCCCGTGTTCATGATTTGTTGCTAAAGATTTATCGAGCGGAGCAAAAAGGTCGCTCCTTGTTCCAGTATTATACTGAAGTGAAACAAGCCTTTGAAGAAAAGCGGGCTATGTTTCCTATTGTTGCTGATGTTAAACAGATGCAAGAACAAGAGGAGCAGATTGTGGTGCAGTGTTTCTTAGCAGAATTGGGTCCTGAATATGATGTGGCACGCACACAATTGTTAACTGGTGAGTCACTTCCTTCTTTTACTGAAGTTTATGCTCGTTTGCTTCGAGTTTGTAAAGACGGTGACTTGCCTTCCGGTATGATACCCAATGATACGGTGGCATTGGTTGGTAATGCTTCGAATAGTAATCGCGGAGATAAAGGTGGAAGTAGTTCTGTTGTTGGGAATAGTAGCAATTCTCGTACATGTCATTATTGCGGAGTTGAGGGGCACATTAAAAAGAATTGTTGGAAATTACATGGGAAACCCTCCAAGAACTCAAGTCAGATGAATCATAAGAGGTTTGCAAATGTAGCTACTCAGGATGGCATCCTATCGCTTCCACAATCATCCTCACCATCTGTCACAATTTCAGCGGATGAGTATGCTCGTTTAACTGCCACTTTTGAGTCACAGCAGTTATCTTCTGGGACTTCAGCTTTGGCTAATATAGGTAACCCTGCTGCATGTCTTTCCACCTCATCTCGTAGTTGGGTTATTGACTCAGGTGCTACTGATCATATGACTGGCAACACAGGTATTCTCTCTTCTTTCCAATCTACTACTAATTTACCTTGTGTTACGTTAGCCAATGGATCTACTGCTTCTGTAATTGGGCGTGGTACAGCAAACCCAACAAACTCTCTTCCATTGTCATCTGTTTTATGTTTATCATCTTTTCCTTTTAACTTGTTATCTGTTAGCCAAATTACCCAAAATCTTAACTGTTGTGTTATTTTCTATCCCAATTATTGTCTTTTTCAGGATCTTGGGACGAAGCAGATTCTTGGTAGAGGGTGTCTGGTGAATGGCTTGTATGCTCTTGAATCAACTTCTCAACCAGTACCTCAATCCATTGCTTGCACAAGTTCATCTTCTCTTTTGCAACTTCATTGTCGTTTTGGTCATCCTCCTCTTTCAACTTTACAAAAGCTGTGTCCTAGTCTTAAAAGGGAATCTACTTTAGAGTGTGAAGCTTGTCAATTTGCTAAACACCATAGAGTATCTTATTCTCCTAGATTAAATAAACGTGTTGAGTCTTCTTTTTACTTAGTTCATACTGATGTATGGGGTCCATGTCCTGTTACATCCAAACTGGGTTTTCGTTATTTTGTGACATTTATTAATGATTATTTTCGGGTTACTTGGCTTTATCCTATGAAATCTCGATCAGAGTTGTTTACTATATTTTGTGCTTTTCATGCTGAAATTAAGACTCAATTCAACAAATCCATCTGTATTTTGAGAAGTGATAATGCTAAAGAATATGTTTCTCATTCTTTTAAATCTTATCTCTCTGAGCATGGTATTATTCATCAGTCTTCTTGTATTGTTACCCCTCAGCAAAATGGTGTAGCTGAGCGGAAGAATCGTCACTTATTAGAAGTTGCTCGGGCACTAATGTTTCATATGCAGGTTCCTAAAATATTTTGGGTAGATGCTGTTTCTACTGCTTGTTTTCTAATCAATAGAATGCCTTCTTCTGTTCTTGACGGTCAGATACCATATTCTCTTCTTTTTTCATCATCTACTCTTTTTCATCTTTCTCCTCGGATTTTTGGATATACTTGTTTTGTTCAAGACATGCGACCTCAGGTTTCAAAACTTGATCCTAAATCTCTTAAGTGTGTCTTCCTGGGATACTCACGTGAACAAAAGGGGTATCGTTGTTACTCACCTTCTTTGGGTCGTTATTTGGTATCTGCTGATGTTACATTTTTTGAACATACACCTTTCTTTGGTTTATCCGTGTCCTCTTCTTCGCCCTCTAGTGATTCAGGTGATGATTTTCTTGTTTATACTGTTAGTGAACAGGTAGTATCTCCTCCTTCTCGACCTGTTATTCATCAAGTTTATTCTCGACGTGTGCATCATTCTACCGGGACACCTCCTGCACCTGCTTCTTCTTCAGATCCTCCACCAACACCAGATCCTAGCCTTGACCTTCCTATTGCACTTCGCAAAGGTAAACGCACATGTACTTACCCTGTTTCTTCTTTTGTGTCTTATCATGCTTTATCACCTTCCTCCAAGTCTTTTGTAGCTTCCTTGGACTCTATTGCTGTTCCAACGTCCCTTACTGAAGCATTAGCTCATGATGGTTGGCGAGCTGCAATGAAAGAAGAGATGATGGCCTTAGAGCAGAATCACACTTGGGATCTTCTAACTTTGCCCTCTCAGAAAAAGGCTATTGGTTGTAAGTGGGTGTTTACTGTTAAGATGAATCCTGATGGCTCTATTGCTAGATTGAAAGCTCGATTGGTTGCTAAAGGATATGCACAAACATATGGAGTGGATTATTTGGAGACCTTTTCTCCAGTTGCAAAACTTTCATCTGTTCGATTGTTTATTTCCTTAGCTGCTAATTACAGTTGGCCACTTCATCAACTTGATGTGAAGAATGCATTCTTGCATGGGGATTTGTGTGAAGAGGTTTACATGAAGCAACCACCTGGTTTTGTTGCTCAGGGGGAGTCAGGGAAGGTGTGCAAATTAAGAAAGTCTTTGTACGGGTTAAAACAGTCTCCTCGTGCCTGGTTTGGGAGGTTTAGTACAGTTGTGATTGAGTTTGGCCTACGAAGAAGTGCATATGATCACTCAGTGTTCTTTAAATCATCTACTTCTGGGTGCATTTTGTTGGTTGTATATGTGGATGATATAGTGATAACTGGAAGTGATGAAGCTGGAATTACGAGGTTGAAAGCATTCCTTGGGACTCACTTTCAAACCAAGGATTTAGGATCATTGAAATATTTCTTAGGGATTGAAGTTTCTCGCAGTCAGAAAGGGATCTATCTATCTCAAAGAAAATATTGTCTGGATTTATTAGATGGTGCTGGTTTTATTGAGGCAAAAGCATGTGATGCGCCTATGATACCAAATGTAAAGCTGAAAGCTGAAGATGGAGACTTGTTTGGGAATCCTGAAAAATATAGGAAGGTTGTGGGAAAATTGAACTATCTTACTATCACTCGTCCTGACATTGCTTTTCCAGTAAGTGTTGTTAGTCAGTTGATGTCGTCTCCTAGAACCTCACACTGGGATGCTGTTGTACATATTCTGAGATATTTAAAAAGTGCACCAGGACGTGGCATCTTATATCGAAAGCATGGTCACCATACTATAGAAAGTTTCACGGATGCAGACTATGCAGGAGATCTTTCAGACAGGCGTTCTACCACCGGTTATTGTGTCTTTGTTGGGGGTAATCTTGTTTCTTGGAAGAGTAAGAAACAGAATGTGGTGTCCCGATCGAGTGCATAATCCGAATATAGAGCTATGGCACAGACTACCTGTGAACTTATATGGCTGCGTCATTTGCTTGGAGAAATTGGGTTTGTTCAGTCTAAACCAATGAACCTATGGTGTGACAATCAAGCAGCTATCTATATTGCGAATAATCTTGTGTTTCATGAGAGAACCAAACATATAGAAGTTGACTGTCATTTTACTCGAGAGAAACTAGAAGATGGATCAATCTCAACTTCACATGTCAGAACAGGAAGCCAATTAGCTGATGTATTCACTAAAGCGTTACCTGGGAATCGGATCGACTACATTTGTAACAAGCTGGGCATGATCAATATCTATGCTCCAGCTTGAGGGGGAGTGTTATGATTTGAACAGCTTAATTATAGGGATTATGATTTGTACAGGTAGCTTAATTATAGGAAAATTATTAGGGATTTGTTTCCTGATTTAACTCTTGTAAACAATATAAATACCTGTATATTTTCAATGGAAAAGAGGTGAATTATTTCTCACTTTCACAAAAACAAAGGACTCCATTTCATATGACTTAGTCAAAGACATTCTAAAAACACATTAGCTACTGTAAATGTGCAAATAGTCTTATTAGTCACCCTCTAAAAGAAGTATACATGTCAAAATTTTGATTGGATAATTTGGAAAGCAATAGATACCGAAAAAAGAGGATAATGGTTAACCGTATGATAAAAGTTAAACAAAGGCTCTAATAAAGTCAAGACTAATCAAACAAAAGATTTAATCTAGGCAATAACAAAGTCATGGGCTAATTTCATCCATGGTCATACCCCAATAACATCCTGGTCACCGAAAAAACTTTTGTACCATAAAAATACCTCAAATCCTTGCATGTTACAACTAAAATCACTTTGGCCAGAAAATCATGAATCCGGTTGAAGAGCTAATGTGGCAAGCCATGTCAAATTGGAACATTCACATTACATACGTGGCATGTATCAACAATTTGGTGCCAAATTCATGATTTTACAATTAAAGTGATTTTGGTTGTAGAGTTGAGATATTTTTGTTAAACCATTTTTTTTGTGACTAAATAGTTATTAGGTTATAAGTTTATTGACCGTTAGTGGAATTAATCCCAAATTTATAAGAGCAGTAGCAATGCTAGATTGAAATTGTCCATGAATTGAGAATATGGATGACCCTTCTACCTTATGGCTTATTAGATTATAAGGCAGCCTTGTTGTAACAAACTCAACCAGGTGAGAACCCCCGTCATTTGAAAACTCAATGAACTTAAGGCATGGACAAACCAAAGCTTATGTTACCTTGTTCCAATATTTTAATCAATTAATGCAATTTAACCCCCAATGCATAATCTATTCAAGGAAGATATTATTACATAACACAAAATCTGATATTGAAAACCATGTACAATCTAGAGGACATTATTGTTAACATCTTCACCATCCCCAAATTTCAGATTCTCAGCTTGTACATTAATATTGCATGTAAACATGAGAAGTTGCAGAACAATGCATAAATTAATCCAAACAGAGGTATTTCAATTCACTGACCTTCTGTTCTGGTGGACCAGTAAGTCTCGTCTTCTTGCTCCATAAGTCCTGAATTCCTTTCACAATAGTATTTTCATGAACTGAACTTTTAGAATGCCTAAAATTTTCACTTTTCCATCCATGACCTATGTTCCTTCTCGAAAAAGTTGAATCAGTAAGTTTTTGATTATGAGCACTAGAAGAATGACGTTTCAAAGCAGATAGAACATCATCACTTGTACTCCTAATTTCAGACCCAAAAACACAAGAATCCCACTGCTTCAACCATAAAAGGACCTAAAACGAGAAAGTAATATAGAAATTAAGCAAAAAATTCCATTAGAACTGCCACCTCGCAACAATTGCACTTCAGGAGAACTTTACATTGTAGGAACTAAATATGTTTACCTCTCGATTGGTTTGTTCATCACTAAGAAGCTCAGTAAATGAACTAGGAGCATATTTTTCCACCCAAAGTTGTTCATGCACACCTTGTGTTTCAGTACGAACCACGTCAATCTCACCTTTAGAACTAGCTTGCAAGGCCTTCAGCACCAACAAAGCAATGCATAAAAAATCTTATAATGTGAAATTTCTGTCTTCTAGTGAAGTTTTTACATAAGATAAACCCTAATCCAACCACAGACTTTTAAAACTTCAGCCAAATCCCAGGAAATCTCCATGGACATTTTGTCTTCGTATTTTTACAGAAATTTGATACACAACAGACAAATGGGATAGATCTTTTTTTTATTATTATTTTAGATAATAAAGAAAGAAGGAGATTCTTCCATTCTATCCTATTCATCTGTACTGACACAGTGAAAAAATTTTTTCCTTTCTTTTGTCCAGTCCAAGCTCATGATCTAAACAAGTCGCACATACATAGTTGTACTGTACAAAATAACATAAAAAAAAAGAATCAATTAAAAAAATTATCTTTATCTCCCAATTTTGAAGGAAAGTAATTTATTTGAATTTGACTAAACATTTTCTATTTTGCTTTTTATAGTTAGAATTGATTATATGTACCATACCTACCCAACAATCTAATATGAATGACTTGCGATTAACTCGGTTTCTAGGCCATAATCATTATATAAAGGATTCCTCGAAAAGTTAAGAATTAGTAATCCTCTTTAGAAATCGAATGGATTCAGTCTTATACATATGCGAGGCAAGTAATCAAAAAAAGAAGAAGAAGAAGAAGAAGAAGAAGAAGAAGAAGAAGAAGAAGAAGAAGAAGAAGAACTTGAAAGCATGAGAAGATAATCATATATAACTAGTCATTTGCTTTTAGATGATTTTAGAGACTTTATGCTTAAGCTTGGAAACAATCAGATCTTCTTACATAAAAAGGAAGATGTAGAAATCAAATGAAGATTTATATTGTGTTTTTTATTATAAGGAGAAACAGGCTACATTAAATAACCAAAATGAGAGAATTACGAAGCTGAATCCAGAAACTTGTTACTAAAGATAAACTTAGACCAGAAAAAAATAGTAACTATTAAATTTGGGCAACACCATAAGAGAATAAGCTGATTAACTGCAATACCAAATGGTTGCTCAATTTGAAATAACATTGGAGGAATTAGAGATGAAAATAATAAGAAAAAATTAAAAATTTTAATAAGTTTAAGATGTATGGATATTAGAACCACCTTCAATATGGAGGAGAAGAGAGATCGATGGGAGAGAATAGGGGCTTGTTTCCATATTTGAAACAAGAATGGTTAAGTCATATGTGTTGCTTGCAAATTTCAGAATATCAGTAGCCAAATGAATAAACTCACAGCTTGGTGATATTTTGTTTAACTCCTTGAAAGGCCTTATTACATTTATATATAAATAGGTGAAGATATTTGATCATTTAAAAACATATGCGTATCATGGGACTAATTTCTTCAGTTAGAAACCTTTGAGCACTTAAACTTTCATCTAAAAAGGCTTCATTGGCAAGGAGAACTAAAATCTCAGTGATTGATTCAGTGCTATCTGAATCCATTTGCCATGTCTTGATGGTCATTATCAGATGCAAATAATTGGTAACAAGCACCTTATATTTAATGGCGATAAAATTGCCTTTTACATTTAAGATAACCCTAATCATTTGGATTGTTAACAATTGCATAAAATGGAGTAATATTCTCAGTCGCACAAGCAAAATGCTATCCCTAATGGTTTAAGCTTCTCACTCTGTACAAAACCATCGTATAAATATATAATAGTACTATTAATCAACATCATATAATTTAAAGAGGACAACTCCAAGAGATGAATTGGCTTATGCTTGGCAAAAAGACTACATTAATATTCCTCCACCATTTAATTCTGATAGAAATTTCCAAGATGTGTACCTTAGTGAAAACTTCCGCCTCCACTCTTTGTAAAAGAACTTTAACGGGCTCCATGATAAGACCTGCAAAGTAGATGCACTGGATTAATGAGTGTGAGCATGCACCAACTCAAATTTTAAACTATTAATGGACAAACAAATGATCCTACCATTTGAACGCGATTCCATGTTCAATTTCACGGATCTGTCTTCTATCTCAACTCTACATATTTTAGCATAAACCCTATCGCCTCCAGACGGCGCAGTCACCGGAAAGAAATCGCCGTCAATCTCGGACGCATATCTCGACACAATCTTCTCCTTCTCGACAGCCACTTCTGCTCTTTCCTCCTCGTCTCTAGCATTGCTTTCCTTCCGCGGCGAGTACCGGAGCCAGTCCTCTTCAGTCTCTGGCCCAAAACCTTCGATTTTAGTTCTTTTCTCGTCAGATATGAAACCATCTTCGTGATTCAGAGACTCTGGACTTCTGGATAGAGGACGCTTCTGACCAACCACATGGGAATCGGACGGCGACGATGGTGACTGAGGAGGAGATTGCTGGTCCTGTTCGGGCTGGTAGGGAGACGAATGCTGTAATTGGAGGTCTACTAAGTGGTCTTCGGGGAAACGAGAGTTGTATTCAAGCCATTCGAGCTCGTCCGGCTGCGGGATGTCCATGTCCATTAGTGCCGAATTTGAGGTGAGTTTGTCGCGCTAAGTGAGAGTAGCAGCGCCAGAGAGAGTGGCGAAGCGATCGATGGACCAGGGCAGACTCTTTTGGCGGGAAAAGAAAAGTAGCAGCGCGCGGTAAATTAAGCCTCTCATTCCGATTCCATTATTGCCCTTTTGTGGTGTTTGTTTTTTTACCCCTTTTTTGCAGGGACAATTTTTTGAATAATGTAGTTTAAACAATTAATTACAAAAATGGGGTTGATGGGAAAAAATTTACCAAAATGGAGTGGTTGGGAGATGCGAAGGGGGGCAAGATTCTGCGACGCCTGAAACCGCTGGTGGGACCAGCGGTTTCACGTTTGAAACCGCTGGTCCCACCAGCGGTTTCAGGCACGGCAGAATCCTGTCCCCCACGTGCCTGACTTGTCTTGTCGCGTCGGATTCCGTGCCTGGAAGTGTAATTTTTTTTAAGGGCAACTGCCCTATAAATTAAGGGAGGGAGTGGCGTTGTTGCCCATATGTGGTCCTCTCCCATCCCTTCTATCTTCATTCAAGGTAAGTTTTTTTTTTCATCTTTCATTTAAATTTTTTTTTATTTTATATTTCATAATAAATATATTATATTATGTGTTATGTTATATTTAATAAAATAATTATAATTACAAAAAATAAAATAATAATAATTTATAAATAATTAACGAAATAATATTAAGTAGATAATTAAAAAAATGATTAAATTTATTTTGTAATATTATGATTTTTGTGATTTAATTTAATTAATAAAGCATGTATTTAGTTATATGTTTGAGTATTAATTTTATATTGTTTGAATGTAATAGATATTTATTTAATTGATTATTAATTTAATATGTTATTAATTATTTGTTTATTATGATTTTTAAAATGATTATAGTTTAACAGTTGAATTAAATTGTACTGTTAGTATCTTAGTTGATGTAAAAAAATTATGACGAATAAATTAACTGTTAATTTTAGTAATTTATCGTATGAATAAATTTTAAAATATTATTAATGGTGTGAAATAATTTTTGACAGGTGATATATATTACGCAGTTGTATTTTGATAAATATTTTTGTGACGGATTAGCAAAAAGGTAAGATTTGTATATAATTTAAATATTGAAAAAAAATTAAAAAAATAAATTTATGTGTATGTGGAAAAAAATAATTATCTATATTGTTCTAAAAAATTTAGGTAATTAATTTATGCGTATGGGGAAAACAAAATTAATTATCTATATTGTTGTAATTGTTATAGCTATAGTCAAATATGAAATATTAATTTGTTACATGCAATATTAATATATTGTTCTAATAAATTTAGGTAATAAGAGATGGATCAATTTAGAAATCAAGAGTACATTAATCCCGGACCCATCGTGAATGATGTACTAACGCTTAGAGGCAAACATCGAGCCGATGCTATTTGGAATGGAGGGGTAAATTTTTTATTTAATCGTAATAAACTTTTATGTAGGTACATAATTATTTTGTATAATATTCATACCTTATTTAATTATTTTTAGGTACATAATTATTTTGTATAATGCTCATACCTTATTTAATTATTTATAGGCACAACATAATGTGTTGGTAACACGCAGAGCTGGCGTGAATGATCATTATAGAAACATTGATAACAGAATAATTCCATACCTACGATTAGCAGGATTTTATGGCGTGTCATAAATAGGTGTGATGAATGTGAATAATAATTTAGTAACTGCACTGGTTGAGAGATGGCGACCAGAGACGCACACATTTCATCTTTCGGTTGGCGAGACGACAATCTCACTGCAGGATATTGGTGTATTAACCGGATTATCCATCGATGGACGTCCTGTAACTGGACATCTATATCATGATTGGGCCTATGAATGTGGCCGTCTTTTAGGTCAGGTTCCTTCAGCAAATGAATTGAGGGGGCATAGTGTAAAAATGTCATGGTTGGGGAGACATTTTAATATTTTGCCAGCTAATGCAAATGAATATCAGATACAATGTTTTGCTCGGGCATGGATTCTAAGGTGTATTGGTGGGTTATTATGTCCAACACAATCAAATAATTACATACACTTGATGTGGCTGCCATTGCTAGAAAATCTAGAGGTTGTAGGTGAGTACAGTTGGGGATCTGCTGTCCTGGCATGGTTGTATAGAGAGTTATGTCGTGCAACCAAACCCGAAGCCAATTCACTTGGTGGATATTTACAATTGTTACAAATGTGGGCCTGGGAAAGGTTGCCTCATATTCGTCCTGAATTTGTTGATCAACATGTTGTTGATCAGTCCATGCCTTATGGATGCAGGCAATATATAGTGATTTTATATTTAAAATAGATATATTTGAAATTAAAAATTTTTCATTTAATTTGCTGAATGACAGTTGATGGTTGAAAATTTTCAGGTGGCGTTTTGGATTAGATCCAAGCAAAATTAATAGTAAAGATGTTTTTCAATACCGTCTCGATTTGGACTTACAGCGTGATGACCAGGTTTAATTATAATTTCCTTTTTCTAGACTATATTTGTAGTATAATACAAGTTTTTTTATATAATGATGAAATTATAATTTTCTGGTTCAGATGGTTTGGGAGCCTTACAGGAATGTGTTGCACTTATTGCCACAATTTTGTACTAATGGAAATGCAATTTGGACGTCAGTCGTGCCACTAGTCTGTTGGAATATTATCGAGTGGCACCACCCTGATCGATGTCTAAGACAATTTGGAATGGACCAGCCGATTCCTCACCCTC
Organism: Excoecaria agallocha; assembly: GCA_037975025.1. Taxonomy (NCBI): domain Eukaryota; kingdom Viridiplantae; phylum Streptophyta; class Magnoliopsida; order Malpighiales; family Euphorbiaceae; genus Excoecaria; species Excoecaria agallocha. Next base: position 16,149,233 of record CM075823.1, on the reverse strand, counting down.
CACAATATGATGATGCAGTACATTCGTATGATTTAAGAGGCCATACGAATCAGAATTGGGAAAGTAGATTTTCATGTTTTATTCATGAGTGGAGTAATCGGCATAATCGCGTTGTAAGAAATTCCCCTCTGCAAGCACCTTTACATCCGAGATCACAGTATATGCAATGGTATACATCACGCACAATACGGTGGATGACCCAGATAGGTGCCTCTATCGGTGCATCGATATGATTTAATATTAATTTATATATATTTTAATACTAATATCGACAATTTGTAACAAATTTATTTATTTTCTTTTAGGCCGATTATGCTGAACAAATCAGGCACTCCAAGACTGGTTCTTCGTCCAATGCTGAACATGGTATCCGATTGGCATCTGATGGCATATTAGGAGCTGTTGGTGCCTTTGATAGACGGTCAACTGATTATCCCAGACAGCCAGTTCCTGAAACTGCACATATACCCCCGATGGCCAATCCTTTTCAGGATTCCCGTCAATCTATACGCAGTAGGAGAGGAATGGGAGAAAGGCGAGCTACAGTTGAGTCCATTCATATTCCAGCTGGAGTGCACCAGGGTCCCCAACCAATGCAGTGGCCTTACTTCCCTGAAGATCCTTCCAGCTCGTGCAGTTTGTCTTCCGTGAGTCAAGAACAATTATTTGACACTGTACTTGGACCAACTAGATGCAATGACTTTGAGGCAGGGCCATCAGCATTGAATGTTGATCTGAACATCAGTTTGTCTTCAGGAGATCAACATGAGTACGATGTCATTGCCCAAACGGGTCCTTCATGTCAATTTGAATCCACCCAATATGATCAAACGGGCCTACCATTTCAGTTTGAGTCTACACCATATGGACCAACAAGTCAGTCAATGGATCAAGATGATTTTTTCAATGAACTATTCAGTGGACCAGATATGGCAGGCAGTCATGGTTTCGTTGACCAACCCCTATACAGTGGAGAATTTAGTGATGTCATGCCATTGCCGCACGATCCCACTATCGATGAGACGGACAGTCAGACTGATACACATAGCAGATCGAACCGAAGTAGGAGGTTTTGAATGTTCTGATATATTTTCACATTGTGTGTCAATACAATCAGCTTATGTTTTAATATTACGATATCAAGTTAAGTAGTTTATTACCTTGATTAACCATGATTATGAATATTTATATAAAATGGTCGGATCAAATGGAAAACTCAACATAAATATTTGATAACATATATATAAAAAACATACAACATATATATAAAAAAGATAACCACCATTGTTAACCTCTAAAATTTTGACTGGACGATCCAACATCACTATTGCAAGTTTTTTTATTGTGTCCGGCATGACCACACTTACTGCAATGAGTGACATATCCCTTTTCTCTTCTATCCATCTCGTTTCGAATGCGGGTTGTTTTTGGCCTACCTTTCTTTCTCTGTAACTCCATATCAGGTACCAATTTAGGCCCTTGATACTCAGGCCAGTAGGCTTTATTGCCCATTGGGTTGAATTGCCCATCGTAACATTTGAGTGACTCGGCAATAGTATAACAGTTATCTACGAAATGATACATGTCAAGATTCCTATACATGCAACATGCAATTGCATGTGAACAAGGAATTTTTGTTCCTTGAAACTTACCACACTCGCATTCACGTTTCTGAAGACTGACTATATATGTTTCAGGCTCAACATTTATATCAGGTGCTCTGCATGATAATACCTTAAACACTTTGTATCGAATATCGTATTCCATCACTACGTTTTGTCGAGCCTTGTTAGCACGCTTGGTCATTACTTTGATACATCGAGGTGTGAACCGCAAGCCTTGTGCCATTTTGGCCATGTACATTTCCCTGCGCTGATTGTAAAATTTCACCAAACGAGCCAAAATATGTTCAATAATTGCAGTAATTGGCATCATGCGAACACCTTTCAGAGCACTATTGACACTTTCGGCAATATTTGTTGTCAAGTGCCCATATCGATAACCACCATCCTCAGACAGTGTCCAATACTCTGGTGATATCTTCATTGCCCAATTATATGAATCTTCGTCAAGCTCTTTGATATTGTCCATAAGCTGCTCAAACTTTCTCCTTTGAAATTGTGCACCTACACAAGTAAGAAATATGTAAACCCATAGAAGTTGTAAAATTGATTACATAAATAGTTGCAAACTTACGCTTTTTTTTTAACTTACCCGCCTTGTAAAGAAGATTTTTTATTGTTGGATTTCTGTGATGCGTGTTATAGTTGCTAACGAAATGCCGCAAACAAAATCTGTGAAAGGCTAAAGGTTCTTTCCACCCGAACTGACATTAACCTGGGTTCCAAGTAATTCACCATCCAATCGAGTTATAGACTGTCTCAGCTGATTGGACTGTGTAGGCTGACTAGGGCCGACTTCATTAAACATTTGCTGACGACCCGCCTCGATATTTTCAGACTCCAATGCCTCACTTGTATATTGATATCCTTGTCCATAAGTGGGTCGACTAGCTCCTGCACCTCCCTCACCAACTTCAATAATTAATTCTACCAAGTTATAATCATCATATCTCATCAAATTATCATAAATTGCATCTATATCTTCGTCATCCGCCAAATCCACGGAAGTCCAACATAACGATCCGCGATTGTACATTGGACTTTTGTAAATTATTCTAGAAATCACATCGTTCAGACCTAATCCCAATTTCACGTGAATTTTATGAACCAATTCAGGAAGAGTCGGCTTATTTTTAACTCTCATTCTCCTTGTAACGGCATTTGGACCACATACATTGTACTGAAAACCCGACGCTCCAACACTTATTTCTCCTTCGGTGTGCAAATAAAAGTCAGTATACGTCGACATCTTTCAACTACCTATATGTGCAAAATATTAAAAAATTTCATTAATTAATTTATATAATTTTATTTATTCAATAATAATTATTATTTCTTTTATTATATTATAAATAATAATAATAATAATAACAATAATAATAATAATAATAATATCAGTAATCATAATAGTCAAAATAATAATATTAAAATATTAATAAAATTATTTATCAAAATATAAGCTGCCACGATAATTTATGTATTTTACTAAATAAAATTACCATCATCATATATTTAAAATAAAATTGAATATATATAATTATACATAAAAATAAATAAATATTTACTGACCTTTTATGATAATGCTGTAGAAAATATTATTGATCCGACATAAATATATCTTCTACTTAGATATTTGCCAATACACGAACAGAAATTGAAATAGACAAGTTTATAATTTTTCGTTGCAAGGAAAACGGTGCGTGAAGGCTCAATATTTATATAGGTGTGAGGAAGCAGACGGTGAATCGGGCATGATTTATATAGGGATGGGGAAGCGTCGGGTTACACGTGAAACCGCTGGTCCCACCAGCGGTTTCAGAGCCTGTCTCCATCCTACCCTCCGCGTCTCCCAACCACCCCATTTTGGTAAATTTTTTCCCATCAATCCCATTTTTGTAATTAATTGTTTAAACTACATTATTCAAAAAATTGTCCCTTTTTTGCAAGTGTTAAGAATTTAAGATCAATTGAAAAGGACGAAATTAATAACAGTTGACGAAGCTGAATTGAGATGCTAGTCCTCACTGAAAAACCATTAATCAGAGTTTGACGAAGTAAAACGTGTGCAATTTTAATAGCTTCAAGATAAATATAAAATTCTAGCACTTGTTTGGATGGGAGTATCTTAGAGAAAAATCCAATTTACTTTAATGAATTAAATAAAAATAATATAAATTTAATTTATTATCATCTATTTTTTATTATTTTATTGGTTTAAAATAAATATAGAGTACAAGTTTTTCTTTATAATTTTGAAAAAATATATATATAATTTAAATTATAGAGTAATTTGTAACTACTCGTAAATTGAAGGTAAATATTTTAGAATATAAAAGGTAAATTCAAAAATTCAAATTAATATAATTTACTTTGAATTATTTTATATTTCGATAAATTCAGTTTTGTTTGCATTAGAGAAGAAACTTAATGGATTGCTTATTCTAAAAACACGTAAATTCAATTTCAAAATGTAGTTAAAATTTGATCGATACCATTTTTTTTCCAACATTTAACCAGTCATTGATTAGTGGCTGATTTTTATCTCACGACTATTTTACATTTATGTGGCCACCATCTTTAACTTGAATACATGCGGCATTCAAATCGATATCATCTCCATCGACACTACACTACCGAAAGAATTTGCAAATGATGAATCAATAATCAGCGCATACCCTGATAACAACATTTATCTCGGCCAAATTACAAAACAAAACCCGAAAACAACATCCTCCCGTTACAACTCATTGTTATAAAATCATAAAACAAAGAGAACCAAGTGCAATAAAGAAGAAGTGTTTTTTTTATATTAGTGTGAAAATTAAAAGAATTCAGAAATCTGGGATAACAGTAAAAAAAATGTTTAGGATATTAAAAAACAGCAGTTGAGATTGTCATTTTCTGATTAGTGGAATCCACGATCAAATTTGTAGTTTTTGCACTGAAAAATGCACTTCACTATGCTGTTTTTTACTATAGGAAAATGATGCTATTTGGCTGAGAGATTGTGAGCCATTTCAAAATGGTGTCGTTTCACTGAAAAAAAATGACATCATTTCGCAATGAACGATGGACAAATGAGGATGGGTTATGTGGTCATAGAATGATACTTTATCTTGCCATTTTTTTTATATATATGTTTTTAATAAAAAAATTGCAGAGTACGAAAGTTATTTTACGCTATAGTAGCACACAATAACTCCCATGAATTACTACTTTTCACATATTTTCTGATTTTTTTTTGTCAAATAAAGCTTTGAAAACCGGATTTGCACAATTATTTGTTACCATAAAAGACAAATCCCAATGACACCCTCTTTCCTTGAATGAATTTTGTTCACTTCATTAATTTCTACCATTTTATTGCCTTCTCTTCTTTCAATTTATTTTCCCTTTTTGCTTCCTATTTTATAATTATATATTCAAATATCCATTACACTAGTAGTTATTTTGTTAAAATTGTTATAGAAGATTTGATTGAAGATTATAAAGAAGATAATTTTTTTGAATATATTTTAAAATAATTTTGTTAATCTATTTGTAATTATTTATTAAAATTATTAGTAATTTTATTTGCATTATTAATTTGTAGATAATATAAAGGGTGGAATGTATTTTTATCAATATTTTTATTTTTAAAGGTAAGTTATTGTTAATTTATTTTATTTATTTTTAGAAAGAGGTTTAATTGAAATTAAGATAATTAATTCGTTCATGTTATTTTAGGATTTTTTATGATAAATTATAATCATTAATATATGTGGAGAAATTAGTGGTTTAAATTTAGTTATATTATTTTTTCTTCTATATTGTCATCCTTTAATATTTAGGAATTCAACAAAGTAATTACACATGTATAATTTTTTAATTTTAGTCAACATACATAATATTATATAAAAAGTTTAAAAAAAATTATGAATGAGTTAAAAAAATTAAAGATTTGAAAAGTGAGAAAAAATTTTAATTTGTTCAATTAATTAGAAAATTTTTTTATTTGCTAGATGAATAATTATTTAAAAAATTACATGCATAAAATGGAAAAAAATTTATGAATGTGTTAAAAATTTAAAGTCAATTTATTTGTGACAAAAATAGTAAATTGATACATTGATGTTTAAATACGTACATATAATGTAGAAATTAGAGAATGCCGATTCCAGCAACATTTATAATTCATACTGAAGGACAATCAATATGGGACATAGTTAGTTATCATTATGATACTTCAAGTTTCTTAGCAAGATTGAGAATATTGAAAGTTATGAGCAAACCGATATTTCTATAACTTTTTCAAAATATATCAGTTAAATTAGATTTAACTCCAGATGTATGGGTTAGTATAGTGATATATAGGTGTTCTATTATTAACTAGAGGCCAATGTTATGGATGCTTATGGACTTAATTGATGATGATGATATTTACCGGATTTATGAAAATTTGTATCATTTTCTAGATATATTATTATGAAAATAATTGTTGAAACTGAAAAAATTGTTATTGAGGATGAACAAGATATGGTGAATAATGTTAACCATGTATTGATGTACCATCACACTACAAATCCGTGTTACTAATTGATGGTACGGTTATAACATGCAACTTTCATCGGACTTTTTTTATAGCAAATGCTATTGATGAAAATAATTACCTATATCTGGTAGTATTTGCAGTTGTTGAAAGGGAGAATAAGTCTAGTTGTAATTGATTTATGACTTGTATTATAAAGTATGTCACTAAACAAGTGGGTATAACTATTATTTTTGATTGGCATGTGGATATTCTGGCATTATTTCATGACGATAACAGTGATTGGAATGAACTATTAGCCTATCATTGGTACTGTCTACGCCACTTTGTTAGCAATTATAATACCGTATATAGAAATCCCAAAATCAATGACATATTATATAAGGTCAGTATGTGATCCATAATTCTTTTATTAAATTATGAATTTTTTTATTTTAAATGTTGAAGGTTAGGATTTTATTTTTAATTTCAAGTAAAATTTTTTGACAGAAAACAACTTCCAATCTCAAAAATTTACAAAAATAATGGAGAAGATTAAGAAACTTGATGTTGACTCATACAACTGGGCAATGAATAACTCTCTGAATAAGTGGATATTGTCTCATGATAATTACCATAGATATGGTAATGCTACAAACCAACAATACGAAAAGTGTAAATAGTGCATTAAAAGGTATTCGAGTGATGCCTGTTTATAGTATTGTTGAGCATGTATTTGCATGATTGGTTAATTTTTTTTATGATAGAAGGATCATGTATTGATCTCAGATAGTTGTAAGCAATACATATATACAAAAATGTATGGAAGAGATGGCTAGGCGTGCTAAAAAGCTAGTGGCCACAAAGTTGATAGTTTTAATCGACATATAGGATTGTTTACTGTCAGGATGAAAAATCAAAAAAGCAAGCGAAAAGGTAATAACACATAATCTGTTAATTTGGATTATCGTACATGTGAATGTGAAAAGTTTCAAAGGACTAAAATACCTTATTCGCAAGCTATAGCAGCCTGTATGCATGTTTGTGTTGACATATAGAGATACGTTCACAATTGTTATAAGCTCTCTGAAGCCATAAGTTGTTATAATTAATTTTTCCAATCACCTGGATATCGTGACTGTTGGGAACCATATTGTAACGTCCCAAAACTTGGATCAATTATAGTTGGTGAATAGTACCTTTTGGTATCAGTTTGTAATGATCAATTATTAAGAATATGATATAAGTTAGCATTGCTTTCGGGTTTTAATTTAATAATTGTTAGTTAAAATATATTATAAAAATTAATATAAATAAATAATAATAATAATAATAATTCTAGAGATTATAAGAATTATTTAGAAAAGAAGAAGAAGAAGATGTCAGGATCAAAAAGATTTAGTGTTTTGTGTGGATATAGATTGTTAGAAAAAAGTAACTTTAAAATAAAAAAAAAGTGAGAATGTGAAGAGCATATCGAAAATGGAGGGGGAAGAGGCGGTGCTGTCATCGTTGCCTGGCCACCGCCACTCACGACACCAGTGAGGAGGCTTAAATCGCCGCTGCCATTATCCTCCTGTCTCCCGTTAGTGCCGTCATCCCTATCAATGAAGCCATTCCTCTCGTTTCTTCCCACCACCATAGCTTTCCTCTCTCTCCCTTCTTTCTGGAAATCTTAATGGCGATCGAGGAGGTTGACAACATCGGTGAGTCACCAGAGCAAAGGTGATCATTTCAGCACCTTCCTCTACCCTCAAACACCGGTAACCGGTAGATCGACGCAAAAAGGCGATCAGAGTTTTGGGCAAGATTTCGACCGACTCAGGCGGTCATTGAGCTCATGACCAACCACCGTGGGACCCCTAGGCATGGATCTTCAAGCGAAAACTACTAGTGTCTTTTTGGTCAGTGTCCGACGAAGTTCCGGCGATCAGTCCGACAAACCCAATGATGGCAAAATATAAAAAAAATGCAAAAATCGACTAACGGGTATGTGGATACAAACTACACCTTATTTCATTTAAAATATGAATTTTGACATGAAATTTATATTATGCAATTAAGTTAATATAAAGAATAGTATGAAATAAATAAGACTATATGATAAGATGATGAATGAATATGAATTAATCGTAAAATTAAGAAGAAATTGCTAAATATGAGAGGAATGGAGTAGAGGCCGAAATTTATCTAATGAAGAATAAATGATTAAGTGATGTTGCTTCTTAAATTAACTAAAAATATGTTATTTTATGTTAGTGGAACGTAATTAAAATAAAGTGAGTATGAATAAATGTACAAAGATGGGAATTATCATTAATGTGTAATAATATAATATATTAAAGAAATATGTATAATGTAATGAAAATTTGAAATGGTTTAAAAATAACTCAATGGAATAATGTATTGATATAAAATAACCTTAAGGTTAGTAAGAAATGGACGATTAAGTAAGGAAAAGGGGGGAGGTTGAATTACGGATCTTAATTTATTTCAATCAAATTTAGTGCTCAATAAGGTATTTAAGTATAATTATGTAATTCTAGCAATGTAATAATGATTTGATAGTTTGAGATGAATTTGATATAAAAAAAAAGGTATACATGTGAAAGTGAATATGAAATAAAATGATATTCACATAGAAGATTGGTTGGTATTAAGGTAAATGAAAGATAAATTAGTATGTATTTATTTAAATTAATATTATAAAATATAAATAGCATAATAAAACCAAAAAAAAATTGTGATGGAAAAATTTAGTGTGTGGGCCCAATTATATAGTGGAATGTAAGGCTTTAAATAATGCTAAATATTAGTTGATATAATATATTATATAATTTCAAAGAACAAAATTAATATAATATGAGTTTGAATAATCATTGGAATATAAAAATTCTTATGGAAAAATTAATGCCATAATATTGTAGAATTAGATATATAATAAAGGAAAGCCTAGACATGAGTTGGCATAATCTAATAAAACGATGTTAAATGTTATTTAAATGTAATGATTAGTCTGAAAATTTTATTATGTAACTATACTACATTATATGTATTAGTACAATATTAAGTTAACTTGTGATAATGCCAAGTTAAACATTGGAAACTCAAGTGAGTGAGGAAAATTAAAATAAAAAGAGAAAGAAACCAAAGTAACTGAATGTGGGACCTTAATGTAATTGGATATTTAATTAAGTATTTATCAGTAATTAGATAAATTTGTATACATAGAAGGCAATAATATTAATTAGAATGAAACAAAGAGAGATGTATCTCATGATGATATAGTTACATAATGGCAAAAAGAAACACTTGTGGAACTTAGTAATTTCCATGTGAAATTGATGTGTGTGTGTGTGTGTGTGTGTGTGATGTAATATGATATGATATGATATAGGGGAGAGAAATGTTTTGAAAGTGTGATTATAGTTTTTATATGCATGTTAATGAAGCAATATAAAATGAGAATGGAAGATTTGATTCATAATGGAAATGACATAATTGGTATTATAAAAATATAATATAATGTTAAGAAATTGAATATCGCCATCAGTGTTCAGTGGGTTATCCAGAATTTTAGGATAGTATGACTAGCCATAAAAAAATAAGTACCGCAGGATATCGTGATATTATAAATTTTTACCATGAGATATATATTAAAATGCAATATTGTAGACGCGTTTTAAAATCGCGAGCTTTCGAGGATGGTCCTGGTCCAACTTCAGGCATCTTACAAGGGTGTAAAGCGGACAATATCTTCAGGTTCTGTAATGGCCTCAACACCGGATCAGCCGTGAATAGTACATTCCGACAGTGAATAGTATTTTCCGGGACCGAAAAGACACCCGAAAGTAAAAAATATTTTATTTGACCATCGGAAAGTATTGCTCATGGTGAGTCTATGGTTGAAATTTAAAGTGAATTTGAGGTCAAATGGGCCTCCAAAAGTCAAAAATACGAAAAATGTAGCGAGTAAATTTCCCTAATAAGAAAATGAACTTGATTTTGTTTAAATAATTAAAAATAGTAAACGAACTCCGAATATCGCCAGATTTTACGTGCCTACATGAATTTTTATGTAGAATATTTTGGTGATGAGAATGGAATTTTTCGGTGACTCCGGCAGTTGTCGAATCGGATCGATAACGGACTCCGATTGAGCCAAAAATTTATTTCCTACCTATTTTTTATGTTTTAAGAATGATGGAATCAAAATTGAAGTGATTTGAAGTAAGGAAGAAAGAGAAATTGAATTGGGCTTTATGGATGCATAATTGGGCCTTAATTTTTAATTGGGCTAAGCCCACTCATTAAGCCCAATTTTGGGCCCATAAGAGTGGTATAAAAGGAGCAAAAATCTGAAGATTTTCTCCAGAATACTCCAGCTTCCTCTTCCTCTTGCTATGGCCGAATTCTCTCTCTCCCTCTCTCTCTTTGATTCCTTCTTCTTCTACCCCAAATCTCTCTTAAACCTCAACATAAAAGATGAAGTTCCAGCTCTCTAGATCACCTTAGTGACCTTAAGCAAGAGATTTGAGCAAGGGAAGGCAAGAAATCAAGTGAAGAAAGAAAAAGAGGTAAGATGGAACTTAAAAATTCAAGTAGTTTTAATTGAGTTTTTGATGTGTTCTTATAGTTTTTGAGATTTTTAAGCTAATTATGAGCTTGGATTGTTCATTTGAGGACAAGAAATTGAGGTTAGGAAGCTTAAAGATTTCGACCAAAGGGAGATGGCAATGAAGAATGAAGTTTTGCTTGGTTTTAAGTGAAGAAAAATGAAGTTTAAGGAAGGTTAAGCATAGAAAAAGGTAAGTGACTACCAAATCCCTTAATTTCCCATTTAATATGAATTTTTCTTAATTATGTAATTAAGAGAAAAATATGTAAAATTGTTAATTAGTGAAATTATGTTAGGGAAAATGAAATGAAAGATGAGAGGAAATGAATTAAAGGTTTTAATGAAAGAAAGAAAATTTTTAAGGTGGAAAAGGTTGGTGGCTGAATTCCCTAAGTAAAGAAAATGATGAGAAAAAATGCATGAAATTAATGTATGTTAGTTAAAAATAATAATATACATGATAATTGATGTCTATAAATTTTTAGAGAATATTTAGAATTTATTTGGGAATTTTTAAGATTATACATATTGTATGTATTAAATGGAAATTGTGATTTATTGTGAATTCAATGATTATTTTGATGAAAAATGACATTGACCAATAAATAATGCATAAATAAATTTTATTAGAATTTATTAAAATTATTGAAATTTTATTGAAATATTTATGTGTATATGTATAATGGAAATAATGGGAATAACAATGCATAATTGTATAAAAATGACTAAAGTAATAAATAAGTATGACAAATAAATTAATGTTAATGACGAGAAATAAAAAGCCGATTTTTCGAAATAATTATTAGGTCGTGAAAATAATAAGAAAAATGAATTATTGAGAAATAATTCATAAATAAATAGAAAAGATGGAAAAAAACTAATACGTGAATAAAAGAAAGATAAAATGAGTTTTAAATAGCAAAAGGGATTTAAATAAAAGAAAATAAAAGTTTTGGGGCAAAATGGTAATTTTGTCAAAGTGGATAATTAATGAGTAAAAATAAATAAGATATAGTAATAAGGGCAAAATAGTAATTTAGGAGGCCTAACTGTGCCAAAAGATAAAGTTTCTATAGTATGGAGACTAAAATGTAATTTTACCTGAAAATGATAAAAGAAATAATAAACGATGAATAATGGAAGAAATGATATAATAAAAATACAAATAAATGATTATAATGGCAAAATCGTAATTATGCATTTGAAATGAATAAATCGATAGAAAAAGTCAAATTATGCATGTTCAAGGCCTAAAATAATAAAGGATATTAATTAAGTCCCTAATTGCCTAAAAGTAGAAAAATAAAAATGTGACTAATTTATCAAAACAAATTAGTCAACAAAAAGTATTAAAAGAGTTAATGATTATAAAAATGATTCGCCGACGAAATAAGGTTGGCATACCGAATGATTAAAAAGCTTGAGCAATAAAAGAAAAAGAAGTCAACTATTGAATTATTAGAGAATAAATTGTAAAGAATTATATAAAAAGAATAAAAAGTAATTGTGAATTATAATGCTATAATTCATAATTTATAATTTGTATAAAAAATTGAAAAGTTTAAGTATTTGAGTGAATTATCGAAGAATAATTCACAAAAGTGACTGAAAAAGAGAAAGTGAATAAAAGGATAAAAAGCTATTGATTAGTCAAAGGCACAAAAGAGTGCATTTGATCAGAATAAAGTATAGTAGTAAATAAAAGAAAGAAATTAAAAGTTTTAAATGTTCAAAAATGTTTGCAATGATATTGATTATGTTTGTCCTTAACAATAAATAGGTAGTATGATTCTTGTTTTGGATATAATTGGCTAGCCATAGGGACACCTCTGTACCGCGGTGCAAGTCATGGCGACTTGCTTAGCTATGGTTGGCATCTTTGATCTCCATAGCTTCTGTGAAAATGTATCTGTATCTGTTTTGCGAGACTTGATCTTTCAAGATCATTTCTCTATCTGCTACGTGGGACCTTTGGGTCCAGTCCCGTATATCCTTTGTGGAAAACCTGTTATATTGCATTAGGGGCACATCGAAATGAATAAATAAGTACTGTTTCATTGAATTGAATACAGAAAGTTATAACGAAACGATTCGTTTGAAATAAAATGCAAAGTCAAAATAAATCTGTAAAGATTTCTGAAAAGTGTAACTAGTAAGAAAAAGAAAAGAAATGTTTTATAAGAATAAAATATTAAATCAATGTTTAGTTAGACTTTTATAAGAAATTCAAATATATCTTGTTTTACGTGAAAAAGATAGCTTTAATTGATTAGTAATTCTTGTACCATTTATCACTGTAAAGATAATGACAAGTCTGAAAAATAATATTAATTTTTCTGCTTAAAGTTAAAAAAATGATGATAGCGATAAAAAGTGAACTTAATACTTAGGTAACATTTTTCTGAAAGATAAGTTACCTAAAAAGTAAAACGATATAAAGGCATAGAATTGTGCAATGAGGAAAAAGTAAAAGATATAAGTTTTAATTAGATAATTAAATATGGATAATGTATAAAAGAAGAAAAGAAAGTTTTGATTGCAAAGTACTCCAAAATAGCTATATCGCTTTGCGATGAAACTTATAAGTCTTTTAACAGTAATGTAATTATTAGATCAAAGTTAAAGTAAAGTAATAGAATAAATAGAAAAAAAGTGAAGTCATAATATAGATTGAATAATTGACCAGTAAAGCAAGTATTAAAAGTAGTTTAATTTGGTACTAGTAAAGACACGAGTACCAATACACATCGCCAAATGAATTGATAATTAAATTGCTATGGCTAAAGGATAAAATGAAAGTACTGATAAAAAGTAAAAGTTATAGTAAAGATTAATGTAAAGAAAAAAAGGTAAAGTTGAAAGTTTAGAAACAGAGAACAATGATTACCAAAATACGAGTTAATATAACATGACTAATGTTAATAAAAGTAAGAGAAAGTGTTAAATGAAATAAGAATAATAGTAGCATAAAGTATGTAATTATGCTTATGTTGGGAAATTCTTGGATTAGTAGTCACCACTAGACATATTTAATGCTCAGCACGTAGTGTTTACTGCGTGCAGGTTCTGGAGGGTTGCGGGAGCACAGTACGTTGAAGGTCCCGATCGAAAGAGAAGATTTTTGTGTTAGTTGGTTTATGCTTTTGGCATGTATATACTTAGACGATTAAAGTAAAAGTTTGAATTATATATTGAATGTATATTTTTATCTGTAATGGATGAATGGCTAGTACAAGTTTGGTATAATGGTTGGTATTGTTTTAAATTGTCTCTAATATTATTGTTTATTTCTAGAATTATTGTAAGAGTATTTTCAAGTGGTTTGGAATTGTAAAAAAAAAAAATTTACCGATTTCTGTTAAGTTCGTGTCGGAAAATACTGTTCCGAGAAGGGTGCGACAGGTTCACTGCATGCCTGATGGCAATTCTGATACCCTGAAGACGCATTTCAGTGTATGTTAGCTAGCTCATATATGGTATTACTGGAGATGGTCTCATACCTTAGTTGTATGCTCACTCCAATATACTGAATTTTTCCCTCACGCTTATTCGGTTCATTGGTTTACCATCACTAGGGGTAAAGTTGTAAATTTTATATGTGAACAAAAGAAAGAGAGTAATTATAACATTTAAAAGAATTTATAAATATTCAAAGACAGAAAATAAGTGAGCATAATAAGGTTAATAAGTTAGCAAGGAAAAAATGATAGTTATGTAAGAAAGTGAGAATTTGAAATGTAAATGAAGAGATAAGAAAAATTTGGTGAACAATCAATGGAAAATATAACAAATTAGTTAACCAGGGGCAAAAATATAATTATATCACTGATATAATGCTTAAAAGAAATTAAATTGAGTCGGTAGGTGAAAAAGAGGTAAAATTATAAATAAGTTAAAGTTCAAGATCCAGAAATATAATTTGCCATCAATAATACGAGGATTAAATCATAATTATGTACCTAGCTTGAGTTAAAAGCCAAAGAAAAGCAAATTGGATAAAAACTGAAGTCAAATTAGTCAAAATGAGGGAAAAGTCAAACTTGGGAACTAAATAAGATTTTTTCAATTAAATATAGAAAATATTAGAAATTAAGTAAGGAGAAATAAATGATAGAAAGATTGAAGATAAATTTTAGTACAATGAAAATAAGTTATGGATTTATGAAATGAAAAGAATATAAAGGAAAACAAATAAATTAAGTGAGAAATTAAATTAAATTAAATTAAAACAATGGGTAATGAGCACATAAGCTAAATTATGATTCTACACCCAATTGGAATATTATAGAATTTGGAATAAGGAATGTAATATAAAATGAAATTGGCAACAATTGCCATAATAAGTTTTGAATAAGGAAAAAGGCAAAAATAGAAAATTTAAACAACATTAATTAAGTAATGAGTAAAATTATAATATAGCCAAAAATGGTAAAATAAAAGTTAAACTTGTGGAACTTATCAAAAGAAAATAATTAAGAACTAAATTGAAAGGAAGATAAATATTTAATAGCGGAAAATAGCGAAAAATATTAAGAGAGGAAATGAAAGGTAAACAAGTAATTATGAGAAAATACTTAATGAAATATTGAACCAATTAGAAGAAGTAATTTTGATTTTGTTAATTTCAATAAGAGTTAAGGATTTAAATAAAAATATTAGAAAAGATAAGGAATATAAAAATAATAGTTGGTTGAACCATAATAAATTACCAATTAATTTATTGAGAAGGGAAATTATAATCATTAAGAAATAAAACTGAGTGATAAACGTACTGCAACTCAATTAATTTGAGTTAAAATATGACAATGACAATAGGAAATCTTGATTTAAAAATTTTATGAAAGTAATTAGTTCAATTAAGAGAAATTTAAAGCCCAAAGAAATTAAGGGAAATGCAAGAGTAAAGGTATAAAGCTACATGAAAGATTAGAAATAAGAATCGGTTAATGTATGAATAGCATAATTTAATATATATAAGAGAAGAAAGACATAAATAATAATAATAATAATAATAACAACAACAAAAGAAGACAAATGTTATCTTGATAAAATTTTATGTAGTTTTATCCACCACTAAACACATCGTTGTTTAATGTGTGGTTGTTGACTGCGCGTAGCAATATAAGATTTCGAGATATGAAGAAGAAATTTCGAATGGCATGTACTTAGGGATGAGCAAAAAAAACCGAAAATATGGTTAACCGTAAAACCGGTTCGAAATCGAATAGATTTATATGGTTAACCGATCCGATTGATTTGATTACGGTTTTTAATTTTTATATTTTTGGTTAATGATTACAGTTTAAGTTTTTAGGTACCGATTAACCGTTAGTCAACGGTTAACCGATTCATATATATATATATATATTTAATTTTTATATCTTCAATTTTTTTTTATTTCTTTCCAAAATTTACATAAAATAATATTTTAAAATATATTTAAATTATATTTTTATTTTTATACCTTAATTTATATTATCCCATTCTCTTTAATTATATAGTAATATTTATATATAGTATGCGATTAACTTTTATATATATTATTTTTTTATATTAAACTAAATTTATAGTATGTTATTCTCTTTAGTTATATAGTAATATTTATATATAGTATCCGATTAACTTTTATATATATTATTTTTTATCATATATTGGTGTTCATATTTTACTTAATAGCATGTAATTACATTTTCTTATATTTTAGAGTTTATGTTATAACATTTAATATTATTCAAAATTTTATTTAACTTAAAATTAGACATATTCTAATTTTCAATAAATATCAAATTTATTTTATAATATCAACTATTAATCTATAGAACATGAATTTTGACTAATAAATTATGTTTGTTTCGTAATTTTTATATTAAATTATTTTACACATTTGAAATTGAATTGAATTTTGTCTAATTTTTTTTAATAATTTTATGTTATAAATTTTGATGGTTAACCGAAAAATATTGGTTAATCAAACCAAAAAATCGAAATCGATGGACTGACTAACGGAATACAACAGATTAGTTAATGGTTAGTAATTTTAACAAATCGATATTAATGGACTGGTTAATTTTTTTGCTAATGGACCGATTAACCGGTCCATACTCATCCTTACATGTACTTAAAGATATCAAAATTGCATAAACTGAGGTAGAACGATTATGTAAAATTAATGTCTGGTATTTTATATTTATAGCTATTATTGTATTAGTAAATGATTTTGTATTAATAGATATATGTGTATATTTGACTAGTATCTCTATATAATGTATGGATATATAGATGAGAGTAGGATGTTACACGTATGTTGGGCCAAAATTAGTAATCAAATCCAGAGTTTATAAATTATAAGGAAAAAAAGATAGGCCTCGAACCTTTAAATATCGAAATAAAATGGACAGAAAAGATTGTAGCTGGCCTAACCAATGTGAGCTTTGTAGAAATGAGGATCATAACAGGAAGACATGTCCAAACTTGGTTGGTCCATTAGAGTATACATCAACATATCCATGAATGTTGGATTTTTTTGCCATTTTTAGATTGTCTATAGTTGTATGTATATGTTGGTTGAATTTTACATGGTTTATTTATCTAAGTGTTAAAGAATATAATTATTACTTATAAATAATTGGAAAAAATTAACAAAATGGTACATTACATTAAGTTATTTGGTCATTAAAAGTAATATTAATTAAAATTTTTTTATGGCATTGTATTATATTTAATTAAATAATTTTGCTACGAATTTGGAATTAATTAACCATTTACTAATATTTATAATAATATTAAAATGTGTGAAGGACTTTTGTTACTAAACACATTGTAGCATATACAAGCAACATTATATATATAGCACCTAATGAAATAAATGTGATCTCGTGTCATATATAGATTGCCTTCTCTATCTATCTTGATACCTTCGTTGTCGCTGATCAACTTGTGGATTGCTTGTGCCTTCAACGCCAACATTAGGGTCATTCATTGCTCTGGCATCACCTAAGCCAGTTTGGCTCAACCGTCCATAATTATTGATTACATCATTGTAAAAAACATAAAATAAAGGTGATTGTCCCATGTTACCTTGCTAAGGTGATTCATGATGTGTACCAAATATTAATTGGAATATAAGTTGTGGAGACACATCGACAGATGATACAGACTAGGTATTAAATGCAGGAATTGTGTATGCACCAAGTGTTTATGGACTAATATTGCTCCAATCCCTTAAATCCGCCTAATTGTAACTCGTTAATCCGAATTCATAACATGAAAAATTTTGGACATTAATTTCCATCGTCCATGGTTATTGATTATCTTGTAAGTCCTCAAAAGGATGAAATCTACACAATATTTGGATCATAATATCTTTAAAGGATATTTGTACAACTCACAATCATTCTGATTTGATTGTGTCGAGTCCGAAAGTCTACAAATTGATTTTCTATAGGAGGTATACTGATAGGATCAGGATCCGACTGTCTTCGATATTCAATGAATAATCAATCTTCTTGACCAATTACACCAATGATGCTTTCCAATATCCTTTTGTTGCCTAAATCGTTACCTTATTCATGCACTAATCTTTCAACCCCATTAGCCTAAAAAAATTATGTACTTATATCAATTGCTCATAATATTTATAGTTTTCATACTCGTGAAATAAAATAATTCAAATAAATTACTCATAGTTGCTGCATAGCATACTCCGCGTGGGGTTATCCAACATTGAGTTCGTTGAATATATCTTTGCATGTATTCAGATCAATTATTCAAAAATTTTATGGGATTTTGTCCAACAACACCTCAATTATGATGGTTGTTCCACATTTACGATGTAACACACTTGCTGTAACAGTCTTTCCGATTTAAGCGTTTAGCCAAAAAAATTTTTTCTTAACTTATAATTTCATAACTTAATCTTTAACTTTTCATTATCCCATAATGCTTATCCAAAATTCATATACTTAGTTTATCTTGCCGATTACCTATAACTGTTAAATTTACCATTCATTTTACATAAATTTGGAAATATAACGGCTATACATTAGACTAGCCCCCTGAAAAATAAACAATAACCACAGCCTCTCAGAGGCACAACAGTATAAATAATTTATCCATACATTTTTTAACACATCATAAACTCGCTTTCCATACAAACATATACAATTCAATATATCCTTACAAATATACAAAAAAGTATTTCTTTTACATACCAATTCTTAAACAAAACCATAAATAATGTACATGCCAATACAAAAATATTAATTCTATTTCTTCTGATATCTTTCATCCTTGTGTACTTACTACTCTAGATTTTCAGTACCTATATGCAATAAATCTTACGCATTGAGCATTAAACATACCCAGTAGTGACTAACAATCATTGTATTTTTATAACATGCATAATTATTCTAATTATACAAAATTTATCAATTTTCCTTAACCAAAAACATTTCGCAATATTTTTAACAGATTTTTCAATTCAATACCCAAAACTTTACATAACTTTTCAATTTAGTCCTTTATCTTTCAATTTACCACGGTAATGCCCTTTATGCATATTAATTACAATATTGCCATTATTATCACTTTCAATTTTGACCTTTGGCATATAAAACAATTAATTGGGCTTCACTTTATTCTCTTTATGTAAAATTACGTTTTAATTCCTAAACTTTACAAAACTTCATTTTTGGACTATTTGAACATTAAATTATCATTTTACCCTTTTATTATTCTTCTTAATTACTTTTACTCAATTAACAAACTTTTTTGGGAAAATTACAGTTTTGCATTGAAATTTTAGTTTTTTAAAATTGGGTCATTTTTTCACCTTTAACTTCACTTTTACCTATCTTTTAAACATTTTTAGCTTATTTTCACAGTAATGCCCCTAGTACTATCCTGGCAAAAATCTTAAGACCGGATGTACGGGATGTGGATTCCATAAGGTCACATACAAACTGAAAAATGATCCCAAATAACCATTTCTCGTAGATCAGATAATAGAATAGACATATACTATGGAGATCAATGATCCTACCATATCAGAGCAAGTCGTCATAATTTGCACCGCGGTATAGGTATCCCAATGGCTAGCCACTTATATTCTGAGCAAAATTTTGACCTTCTAATTATTAATAAGGGCACAAATTCATTAAATTACACATCAGTACTTTAATTTTTCACACTTTTCATTACTTTTTCAATACAGTCAATTAGCAATCAGTCTTTTCAGTCTCTTTTACACAGTCTATAAACTATTTCAAAATAATCAAGTATTTTCTCATCAAATTATAAATTAATTCACATTAATTAAATATTTTTACCTTATACCTAACAAAAATTTATCTCAAAAATATTCATTTAATTTTCATAAATTCTACAAAAATTTATAGATATCATATTTCATTTCTACAATCATTTTAAGGCTTAATTTCATCAAAATAAACTCAAATACACATCATTTTAAGGCTTTTTAAGGTATAATTACACTATTCTAACATTAATTTCATTTATACACATTTTTATTAAATTTTTCTCATAATACCTAAAGGAAAATCATGCTATTTATAAGGAAACAATGGGATTTATTAGCCACTAACATTTTTCTTATGATTTTCCTTGTCTAGATTTCCTTTTTCTTACCTTTGGTCTTGATCACTCGATCTTCCTCTTGAAATCCTACCATGGCCAAAATCAACATGAAGCTAAACCCTATGATTTTGACCTCAAATGGTCAGAATAATACTTAATATAAATTATAGGCATCTAAAACTAGTAGTAGACATCTTAGAATAAAATTAAAACAAAAATTCTCTTACCTTCAATTGATACCTAAAGCTTTACTTCTTGATTTTTCTTGTTAAACCCCCTCTAATCAATAGATAGAGGATTAATTTAACAACTAAAGAGGCTGGAGATGATTTTTAGTGCTTGAATTAGGAGAAAAATTTGAAGGAACACTTGAAGAAAATTGATGGAAATCAACTATGGTGGTTTGGCTTGGAGAAGAAGGAGAATAAGTTGGTGGAATGATCTAGTGTCTCTAATTTTCTGCTTTTTATACCTCTCCTTAAGTGGGCTAAACTTGGGCTTAAGTAATGGGCTTGATCCAATTAAACTAAAGCCCATTAATTATCCGATAAATGATTCTAATTAATTTATCTCACTTTCTAACTTCAAATCACTTCAAAACTAATTTCATCATTTTTATTACATCAAAATAGGCTGTATATAAAATTTTAACCTAATCGGAGTTCATTTTCGGTTCGATTTAAAATTACCGATGCTACCGAAAAATTTATTTTTTGTAACCAAAATATTCTACATATTACTTTAGGCTTAACTGCAATTTTTGACAATTGTAAGACTTCATTTGTTATTTTTAATAGCTCGGTCAAACTTTGATCAACACAGCTAACCTAAAATCCTAACCACTCTATTTTTCATGTTTTTAACTTTTGAAAGCCTATTTGACCTCAAAACCACTTCAAAATTCAACATCGGACTATCCGAGATTAATATATTTTGATAGTCCAATAAAATATTTTTCACCTGCGGACGTATTTTTCAATATGGAAGCACTGTTCACTATCGAAAAATACTGTTTACGGCTAATCCGGTATTGAGGTCATTATAATTATCCCCTACTAAAAAAAATTTCGCCCTTAAAATTTACTTGATTCGAAGAGCTAAGAATACTGTTGTCTCGTTGCTATAGTAATTTTAGTATTAGTTACTATAGTAATTTTAGTATTAATTATTTTTAGGGTCATAAAAGTATAGGTATAATGTTGTGATAAAAAATAACCGTTAATTTATTAAAATTTTTGTTAATATTATAAAAAGTAATTTTAAATATAAATAAATTGAATTTCTGTTAGTTAGCTGACTAATAAATTGAATTTCTTTATTTATTTAGAAAAATAATTATAAAATCTTAATTAATTAAATTACAAAGATTATTGTAAAAAATTAATTGTAAATTAGATAATGGAATAGAGTCTCACTATTAGATCAATAAATATAATATATTTTAAAATGTGGAAACCGCTAGACACTGCAGCTGTTTCAGACCTAAAATTGCTGCAGTGCCTAGCGGGTTCAGTAAAAAATCAGATTTTCTTTACGTTAATTCCATAATCTAAAATCGTTACACATTAAAGCAATTTTGAAAATACTCCAATTTCGTAAATTGTTTCTGACATATTTTATTTTTGTAAAATTTTTTAAAAATACATTATTAAAAAATTATCCCCCATGTTTGCCTTTTAAAATGTATATCCCTTAAATTTTTCATTAGATATATTTTTTCGAGTCATTCAATGGGTCTCTTCGTTTTTTCTTCTTCTCCGTCTTTTTGTCAATCAAAATAATAAATAAATAAATAAATCATGGTAAATAATTCAATGGTCTGTCAGAATATAAACTTCCAATTTGAAAAACTCTTCAAACTTAAAAAAAAAAAAAAATTCAAAAGAAGAGTACCGTGTGAGAGCAGCCGCATTCAATATTTCTTCCAATTCTCCATTTCTCTCTCTCTTTCTCGCACATCCGATTTAGCGTTTCTGATTTTTCCTAGTGAGCTTCTCTTCTATTTCTCTCTCATAATTTTGTCCATTGCTTATATAACACATTTTTTTATTAATTAAAAAAAAAAAAGAGAAAACCAACGAGCAGCGCCATAAGCACAAGAAATTAGCGTGTATAAAAGCGAGCAGCCTTCAAATCAGCAAATTTCTCTCTTCTCCGATCATATCGTCTCTCTTTTCTCTCTTCCTTTCTCATTGTTTCTATCTGATTATCATTAGGGTTAGGGTTTTGCTGTTTGTTTCGAGGAGATAAACATAGTTAATTCAACAGATGGGACAACAATCTCTGATCTACAGCTTCGTGGCTCGAGGCACTGTGATTCTGGCTGAGTACACGGAGTTTACCGGAAACTTCACCAGCATCGCGTCTCAATGCCTTCAGAAACTTCCTGCTTCCAATAATAAGTTCACCTATAATTGCGATGGTCACACCTTTAATTACCTCGTTGAAAATGGCTTCAGTAAGATTCTATCATCCTTCTATGTGTTTAAATACTCTTTTTTTTTTTCTGTATGCATATGTGTTTATATTGTTTCTGATTTTGAAATCTGACCTAGATCATCCTTTTGTATATCGTATGAAACGCCTGATAATTTATTTGTTTTGTGACTGGGCTTCTGTTTCATTGGTTTTTGATTTAGATCTTCTATTTGAACAGTTAGGTGAAATTTGCTGACTTTCCTAAGGATCTGTATGCTTGACCGCTGATCGAATTGCTTATCCTTGGATGTGGATTCCTTGCCTTGTTTTGTTTTATTTGATTTAGATATTCATTTTATGGCTTCAATTTCTGGTTAGATATTAAATTAGGCTCTAGAGAAGAGCCCAGGGGTTTGATTTGCGCGAGTTAATTTTTTTTTTCTTATTCAACTTCCACGAGCAATGCGGATATTCAATTCTAAACGCGTTAGCGCCAATTTTAGAATATTTTGCAGGGTCGATTGGTATTTCATAAAATTTGTCTTTACCTGCATCTCTTAATTGTTTCCTTTGAGAAGCATTTTCCCATTTTAGAGATTTCTATTGCTTTCAAGGACTAGCACATTAGGATTGAATGACCGATTTTCTCTTTGGTTCTTTTGGGGATAGGATGTTATGGTGTTGTTTAAAATTAAAAAAAAATGATTGGACCTTGATTGGTGAAGATGTTCTGTCTACTTACAAAATCTTAGTGAGCCTGCACCTGTACTATGGTACATTGTTGGTGACATCGTCATTTGAAAAGCTATATTTGAGATTAATTATAAATTTTACTTATCATAATAGTGTAAAGTAGTTTTGATAATAATGGGAGTTTGGGGGGCCTCTTTTCAATATCTTGCTTATTGCATATCTACTGCACTTTATCCAGGTGCACTGTTATTATCTGCTCCCTGTGTTTCGAAGTATCAGTAGGCAATCCTTCCAAAGTTGTTTGGTAGGACAGTTAGCAATATGCACTATTTTAATGGTAAATTATTTTGAAAATTTTTTTATCTTGAATCTTGAAGTACACCAATATATGAATGGATGACTATTTATGTGCATGCGGGCATACTAGTTTCTTATTGCTAATATTTTCATGGGTTCAAGTAATTTGTTATTCGGTGGTAATTATGATCTTCCTGCATACATGAAGTTTCTAATTTCTTTATGTTAGCCATGGTACTTGATTTAATTGCAGCCATCATAGATGAATGCTTTATTTTATGATCATCAGACTTCCTATATGGATTTTTGTTAACTCAACTTGTTTATACTCGATGGTGCAGCCTACTGTGTGGTTGCAGTTGAAGCTGCTGGCAGACAAATTCCAATTGCCTTTCTGGAGCATGTTAAAGAAGACTTCAACAAGAGATATGGTGGAGGAAAAGCTGCAACTGCTAAGGCCCTTAGCTTGAATAAAGAGTTTGGGTACTCGCACATCCTTTCCTTTTCCTTCTCCTATTGATACAAATTTACGCTTCGTCGTAAAAATGCTTTATTTGCACGTTAATATTTTAGGTCCAAACTAAAGGAACACATGCAGTATTGTGTGGATCATCCTGAAGAAATCAGCAAGCTTGCAAAAGTTAAGGCTCAGGTTTCTGAAGTTAAGGGTGTGATGATGGAAAATATTGAAAAGGTATAGAACAGCTGCCGAGTTTCTTGTGACTTCTATATCATTTGGAGATCAAAAGAACCTGGAATTATTCTAATCAAAAGAACCCGGAATTATTCTAACCTTGCATGCATGTTTTTTAGCATTTGTGCTATTTTTAAGACGGATAATATTATAAACTTGATTATCTTTGAAAATATATAAAGAACATTTTCTTTTCCCCAGGTTCTGGATCGTGGTGAGAAGATTGAATTGCTGGTGGATAAAACTGAGAATCTGCGCTCCCAGGTTAATTGATTTTCTTTTATGCTCATTGCTGACATATGCTGGGTTTCAAATGTGTACTTTGTGCAGTGTTGTGTGATACTTTAATATCTGTTTATGCTGATACTATGCTGCAGGCACAAGATTTCAGACAACAGGGAACTAAGATGAGAAGGAAGATGTGGTTTCAGAATATGAAGATAAAATTGATTGTTTTGGGTATTCTCATCGCTTTGATTCTTATCATAGTGTTGTCTGTTTGTCATGGCTTCAAATGCACCTGAACTTCACCGGATGCTGTTCTTGCTGCAAGCCGACTGGCTTGTGCTACTAAATTGTTTAGCATTCTTCTGACGATCCATCTTGCAGACCTCTCTCCATGGGGTCTTCTAATTTACTCCGTTCCTGTTATGGTAGCCTGTAGGATGTGAGATGGTTTGTATTTTGGATTGGTGTATAGGTTAATATTCCAAACTTCTCCAGTAGATATTTTTCTATTTTCTTGTGATATTTGCTTAAGATGTAATAGAGGTATGGTCAATGCCTGCAGTTTAGATATCCCTTTTGCAATGCTATTAATGTATCTCTTCTTAATCAATCCGTCGATTGAAAACTTTCTTTGTTCAACATTTTAGTTATTTATTTCGGCAACTTCTGTTATTGGTTCTCAAAATATCATTTCCAGCTTAGTATGCTGTTTCCTCTACGCAAGGAAGTGCCGGAAGCTAACAACAAAATAGTGAGAAATTCTGCAGCGGAGAGTTATTATTAGCGATGTCCTTTATTGTCAATTGATTATCACGAAAATTTTAGCTACAAAAAGAACGTGACAGTCTTCGCAAAATTGCTATGCTTCTTTCGATTATATATTCCTTACAACCAATAAATATAATAATTTGTTGATTAATGTGTAACAATAAATGTAGTGGATATAAAAATGAAGTGAAAAAAGGATTAAATTGTAAAATAAGATGTGAAAGTACAGGTTCCAAGACCCCCACGAGAAGAGATCAAACCGCGTCACTAAAGGAAGAAAGGAATGAAAATCCATAGCAACCGATCAAACCGTGAATGAGTTGACTGGCTTGTAGTTCAACCGATCGGCTCTCCAATTATTGGATTTTAAAGGTTGTCCATCTAAGGACATGGACCCGTTTCAGATTTCCCCAGTTGAACAGGCCTGACCGAGCCCATTTCCACAAACAAACTAATGCTAATATCATCTAATAAATTAGGGATTTTTTCATTTCTACTCACTTTCTCTCTTTCAATTTTAAAAATACTACTTTTACTAAAGACAACAAACTTTATTTACCGCAAACTTTCCTTCTGATGTCAATATTTCTTTCTTTTATCCTTGTTGCCTTCTAAAATTATTTCTGATAGTGATTAATGCTGTTCTAATTTTTGATATTAATCTTTATTTTCTTTGCATTTCGTGTAATGATTTTTGTGTAAAATTTTCTGGAATATTTTCTTGTGATTGATATTCATTTTTATTATTATATAATATTTCTATTTATTCGTTTATTTCTCCTATTATTTCATTAATATTTTCTATAGAAGATAAATTTAACAAACTTAAATACTCTTCAGATTTTTCTGTTATGCTTGTCATTTTGTTTATTTATTTAACAAAGTTTGTAAATTTTGTTTGAAAAATTTTAGATCATCTATTACTCTATTATATTTTGATTTACTTTTATTTTCTTTAAATAATTAATTCTCTTAGTTATATTTGTTATATATTTTTCTTTTTCCATAATTTTATGTTCTGAATTCATTTATATTTCCTCTAACTTCATAACAGCTCTATTTATTTCTTCTTTTACTTTTTCTAATTCTATTTTTATTTAATCTTTTATTATTTTTAATTATTCTTTTATTTTCTGTAATCTAGGTATTCTATAGTCTTCCCTAGTATTATTTAATGCCATATATGAACATTCATTTTTTAGCTTTCTTATTTTTTCTTTATAATATTTTATTTTTCCAATGATTTCATAAGATGTTTTTAATATTTTATCTATAGATTCTTTTATAGTTAAACTTACTAAATTAGTCATTTTATTATCTTATTATCAAAATTATTTCTCTGAGCTCTGATACCAGGAATGGTTGGAATTTGGTTCCTTGGGTACATCTATGGGAAGGATCGAGTGGCAACCAATTGTAATTCAGAGAATATTTTACGCAATAGCCTCTTGACTATGCAACCTACACGGTGGCTAGCCGCTCCGGATATGTCAGGATAAGAGCCAAGGCTTCGCCAGAATCATCCTCACACTGTGAAAACTCCTGATCATGTTTTCGATAGTTTATAGCCTTCTTGTTTAATATGCTCTGATACCAATAATCATCGGAATTCGTTACGGATCTTTTTAAAAAATAACTTTGATAACTTTATATATTTTTATTCAATTAAAGGTATGTGGAAGAAGACCATGATAACTAAGTTATCATTTGAAATCCAGTAGCCCGCAGGTCTATCTTGCAGTCTATATACCTTTCAATTAGAAAGAATATACATTTTAATTTCTTCTTATTCTTTCTCTATTATTATTCGTAATTTCATTTATTTCTTGATAAGTTTCTATTATCTCTGATATTATTGTAACTTTTACATAATTATCTTTATATAGATTATCTATGATCTATGTTTTTAAATTATTATCAAAATTAGAAGCTCCTATTATATCTAGATTTTGTTGAAAATTATGATTTATATTATTTTTTACCATGTTCATATCGTTTATTACTTGATTTATTTCTCTTTTTTTTTTCTCAAATCTTTTGAATTAAAATAATTAATTATATTCATCCTAGAGGTATTCTATTTATTATATTTTTAACATTCGAATTCTTGATTTATTTACCCTAAGCATATATTTTAAACTTTCTATTCTTTCTTCTATGTTATAAGAGGGATTTAAATCGAAATTTCTATAAATCTCTTTCTTTTTTCTTCTATTTTTACTTGTTCTGATAATTGACGATTATATTGAAATATATTATCAATATTTGTTTGTATTTCACTTACTTGTTTTCTTAATCTTTCCATTATGGTTTAAAAATTTCAAACAATTTCATTTTAAAAAGTATTCTTTATTTTCACATTTTTCTTAGCATGCAAATTTCCAGAATAAGAAATAAGATTAAAAATTATAACAAAAAACTAACAGAGATCAGGATTTTGATATACCTTTTAAATCTCCTTCAGAGGTCCATTATGCTTCATTCAATGCTACCAGACTTCTGTTATCAACGATTTCTAATAACAGTTCACCTGTAGACTATTGACGTTCTGGCTTAAGTTGAGTTTCTCCAAACTTGTACCCTTTTGCCTTATCTTTACTCAAATATGGGCTTGGTACCACCAGGAGATACTACTGAAAAATATTCAGGTAGCAATAAAGATGCGAACATGTGAATTTTCTGACGAGAATTTGTGGTATATGAGTGGTCCGACTCTCTAAGTCTATCGAAAATAATTTTCTATATTTTTTACTGGATTGCAATTGCTAAGTACTAAGATTACTAAAAAAGAATTATTTCTGAAATTAGAATTCTATTTTTTGAAAGGTTTTTACAAAAAAGATAAGCAAGCTAAAAGCTTTGAGAGTAATCGTAAGCTTGGGATTTTCAGCCGTGCCTATTACTGATAAATAAATGGGTTTTTATAGAGATTGCGACCTGTCTCTATTACATTCTTGAACTACATTATTATAATCTATTATTGCTTTATTACATCATTGCTTACATCAAAGTTTTCTGTCATTTTTCTTTAATTATTTCTTGATTTTCTTCAAATAAGCTCCAACTCTACTAAGCTTTATCTCAAGCTTTTGCTTTCGGCTGGAGATTTTTTTTTATCAACTTTCTGAAAAGTTCTTTGGTTGTTTCTGTTATTGGTAGACTGCCTTTAATAATTGTATCTAAATATCCTTCAAGGAGATATTTTTGATGTCATTCCGTAGCTGGATTGGTGATAAGGATATTATTTTGAAAAATAGTATAATATTTTTTATTATCTATCAAAATTTCTCTTAATCCTCGTATATTGGTTTCAATGTTTTTCATTCTCATTTCTATGATATTTTTGAGAATTAATGGATGTAAATTGAAAGTCTTATATTCTTTCGGAATAGTTTCTTGTCTGATAATGTCCATTCGGATAAAAATTTATGTGGAAATTTCTCTATTTTTAACATCATTCCATTCAGGATAATGCTGAAAATACGAATATATATTTTATTTTATTTAGTGATTCCATTAAAAATATCAATTTGAGACTTAATAGTTGCTAATAAATGCTGAATTTTTTTTTTAAATTTTCTCTAGGATATATGGTGTGAATGAGTCCAAAACGATAAAATTTCTGAATTGTTCTTGGTTTTGCTCCTTTTCTAATGATTGCTTTGTTGTAGGTGCCGTTGATCGGAATAGTACTAATTTCGAAAACATTAGTAACCTTTGCTAAATATTGCAAAGTTTTAAAAAAGTATGCTTTCCATTGCTTTCGAATTTCTGTATTGTTTGGATAAGATCTCTTATCATCATTCCATTCTTGAGATGATAATGAAATATCTCTGTAAGTTATCAATCGAGAATTAATATTCCTAATTGAAGCAGTTCTTATATTTCTTGAATTTACTTCCTGAGATGATTTCGGACTATCCAAAAATTGAACAGAACATCTAATCATCATATTTTTTGAAATTTCTTGCTCTAGTTCTTTCTTAGTTGTAGTGCCAAGAATAGTCATTTTTTGTGAACTAGTGTTTTCTTCCTTAGGTACTAAAAGATGTATATTTAATAATTTTTGGATGCATTTTTATTTGCCAAAATCTTAATTTGCAATCAAATTTAGAATACCATGTTTTTCCTTTTATACTATTTATAAGAATTTCTTTATTAGGTATTAAATACCCATCAAATTCTGTTGCTTTATTAAGTTTCTTATAATTTATCACCATTCTAGATTTATTTCTTTTTATTTCTGCATAATTTTCAACCATAAAAGCTGGACTACGTACTATATGGTCTTTTACTTGATCTAATTAATTATTTTTCTAATAATTTCTTTATCTATATATCAAATTCTTCTTCATCTTCTTTACTATAAAACATTCTTTTGTTTTGTATTGGTATATTATGTTTTAATTTTATTAAAGCTTATATACCATTTTTATTTCATTTTTCTATAGGATTTGTTCCTACATATTTTTCTAATAAGAAAATAATTTCTTTTGAATTTGTAAGTTGATTATTAGTTTCAATATCACATTTTCTTATGGGTTCTTTTTCTATATTCTCACCACAATTCGCTGTACAAGGAATTAGAGGTGAAGATTTCCATTTAAATGCTTTTTTAAGTCTAGGACAAATAATCCTACGCTTACAAGGAGTGGTTAATCGAATATATTATGAACCAATACTTAAAGGATAATAATGGATTTCCTAATAAAATATCGTATCCATGATTTGTAAATTGAAATACTCTAGGTATTTGAAGTATATTGGATTGTACTTGAATAATTACTTTTTCAGTAACTAAATCATATTTAGTAGTGTTACCAGTGATATCGATTCCTATTTTATAATCATTAATTTTCTTCCATAAATTTTATGGGAATACGTATGGTTGTGCTAAAATTATTGTAGATCTTATATCTATGAAAGCATGGTATGAAGTTGTATGATAATCTTTTTAGATGACTTTAATATTTATATAAATACTATAGGGGCTAGTTTCTATTCCTTGAAATTTTATATTCGTTTCTATCATATATAAAAGTAATATATTCATCTGGGAGATTATATGGAGATGTATTTTCTAAAAAGTCTAATCCCAATAAAATTAAAATTTGTATAGATGATATTGTATCCATATTTATTTCCATTGGTATGATTACCATTTTTTCTCATACATCAGTTAAAGCTAAATTTATTTTTACATATTTATTAATTGTATGTTTCTATCTTGAATAATCTAAAAATTTGTAATCTTCATTCAAATTAAATTTTGTAAATGAAAATACTAAACTTTCGTTTATATGACTCTTTGTTGCTCCAGTATCTATTAGTGTTTTTAATAATTTTCATTCTCTTCCAATATCTAATTCAGATTTGATATAATATTATTTTGCTTTTAACGATGATCTTAAATCGATACTTCTTCTAGATTGAGTATGATTTTTTCCTCTTTAATGCTTAATTTATGATTGTTTAATTGATCAAATTTTTCTTCATCAAATATTTTATTATAGCTAAAAATATTATTATTATCTATAATTTCATGATCTTCGTTATCTGAACTCATTTTTATTTTATTACATTTTCTTGTTGCCAATGTAACTCTATTAAAGCTATTATAACTTCAGTCTGAGCAAATTCCCAAAGAAATTGTGGCTCAAAATATAACCATGATGTACTCATTCTTCAATTTCTATTTTTGACTCAACTTCAGAATTTGATTCTGATTTATTTTCTAATTCTGAATAATTATCTGAATTATAATTATATGTATCATATTGAGAATCTATTTCGTATATACTTTCATTTTCTGATATTTTACTATACTCTATAGGTTCATAATTTTTTTCTATTAGATTTTCATATATTTTATATACTTTGTGATTTTCTTTATTTCTTCGTTTAGGACATTCATTTGCATAATTTCATTTTTCTTTACATATCCAACAAGTACATTTTTTAGGATTTTTCTTACCATATCTTCGATTTTTCTAAAATATCTTCCTTTATTAAATTTATTTTTCTTAAAAGGTTTAAATTTTCTTATATATATATATATATATATATATATATATATATATATATATATATATATATATATATATATATTTTAAAACTTGGATTTATAATTTTTTTCTTTTTGTCATTTTATATCTGTTATATTTTTTATTTTTATCATAACATCTCCAATGTTTTGGTTCTGCTAAGATTGAAAACCATAATCCTCTATTGATTGTTTTTCTTATTTTTCTATTTTTATATGCTTGATTACACATTTCGTTTATTCTTTTAAATATATAGGTCTGATATGATCCTAATGTTCCCTCTAATATTTCATTGTTATTTTTATTTCATTAAATAATTTTATTCCCCATGGTTTCGGTAATTTACTTACATATGATTGTTTTAGTAATTTAATTTCTGGTCTTTGTAGTATATTTGTTTTTTCTATGTTATGATAATAGTTATTAAATTCACATGTGTATTGTTTTAAATAACATATATTACATATTGTTAAACTTTATATTTTTCATAAATTTTCTTAACCTACTTTCTTTGCTGACTCTGTTGGATCTAACCAATAATTTCCTATAAATTCTTCTTTTATTGCAAATTCAAATGTTTGTAAAAGATCTTTTATTGTGTCCATTGCTGTAAAATTTTTATTATTTAGTTCATATTTTATAGTTTGTCTATCTTTTATTCTAATCGCATTCCACCATTTTTCTACATTTCCTGTTAAAGTACTAATTAGAAAATTACATGCTCTTTGCATATCGTATCCATATAATATTATTGATAAATTATTCATTTTTATCCATTTTTCAATTTCTTTTTGTATAGCCTCTACACAATCTATATCTAACAATATCCCATTTGGATAAACAGGTTTTGTCTCAACTGTTTTTACTATAAATTTTGAATTATTATACGCTGATCTTTGTCTAGGAGTTTTTGTTTTATATTTTTCATATTTTCTTATACCTATATTTTCTTTTATTACTTCTTCGATGTCATTCATTGTTCCAGAATATTCTTTTATTTCTACCTTTATTTGAGTGGATGTTGGATAAATATTCATTTTTAAATTTTTTAAATCACAAGTTAAATTTAACATATCATCTTCATTTATTTCATTATTTTCATATAACTTTAATAGTTATTATAAGGTTAAAATATGAGTTTTTATTGTTACGCCTTTTTGGGTATGTTCTTTCAATTTTTCTTTTCCTTTTTCTATTGTTTCTACTCTAGTTTTTAATTTTCTAACTTCATCTTTAATTTCTGTTAACATATTAAATATTTTGTCAATTTTATCTTCAATATTTTCTTGTTTGGATTTTTTAAATATATTTGATGGTAAACTTAAACTTTCTTCACCACATTTATCATCTCTATATAAGGTACTTGTAAAACTATATTATTTATTATTCATTTTTCTAATATTTTGATTTAAAATTTTTAAGTTATTATTGATTTGATAAAATTATTTGTCATATGTATATCCATTTATATTTTTTATTTCTTCCATTTATTTTATCCATCATATCCCATTTTACTTGATATATATTTTAAATAATTTTTTATTTGACTTAATTTATTTAGAACTTGCTTTTCTAGATTCATTTCACTTAATATTATATATTTAATTAATTTTAAATCTTATATACTTTCTATTTTACTTAATAAATTTTTTATTTTATCTGCTTTAGAACTTAATTGAAATTTAATTTCTTGTTCTATTTTTCTATTAGTCATATTTATGTTATCTAACTTATCTAACTGTTTAATTATTTCAATATCTTCTTTATCTAATTCCTTTAATATAGATTTATTCATTTATTAATTGTTTTAAAATTTTTATGTAGTTTCTATATATTCTATGTATGCCTTAATTAAGTTAATTATCAAGGTTTGACTAAAAGAATGGGATATTTTTGAAAGTTAACCTATAAAATGGGAATTTGGTATAATTATCTCAATAAATTATTACCCATAGTCTAAAAATCCAAATCTGCAAGTACCAAAAAAAAAAAAAAATTCAGATGCATAAGACGAAAGAAAATTTGAGACGAAGCATTTGGAGCCTCCAACCGCTAATATCCTCAATAATTACCAAAGCTCACAGGCTCAAGAGATTTGACCAGCTTCTATTACGAAACATAAATGAAGAGAAATAAGAATCTGTTGGTAAAAACATAACCTTTTGCTTTTTTTTTTTTTACATTGGACTACTCCCTTCATCCATATATACCCTTGTGTACAAGAACTCAAAGCTTATAAACCCCACCAAAGAACTATTAAAATGCATGATATCCTTGATTCCATCTTATCAGGACCCAAATTTCAACAAAATTGATAATATAAGTGATCGAAAACTTTTTCCATATCTGCTGATGATTCAAGTACTTCCGTGATCATTCTTTTACTACTTCCTCGTGTTGGTGTTATATTGCAATGAACACAAGAAAACTTATACACTATACACTTTCTTCCAGGTGCTCATGAGGCAAAAGTAACCTCAAATTAATGCTAAATGCTATCTCTTCCTTGCTGTTATTTATCACCCCGTGCCACCGTGATTGACGGTACGTAAGTATTGGTTAACAGGCTAACTGGTCTCGGTGTGGAGAGATCTCTTCGAAGATGGGAAGCCTCCGAGATCTATATGGAGTCCATTGGTTTATCAACTGGTCAAGCCCCTCAACAAAAGCATCTTCTAAACCTAACCCTGATGTTTTCCAGGACACTAATGAGGATCGGCATGCCTCTAATTCATTAAGAAGCTCCTTGGCTCGGCTAATGCATTTTGGGTCATCAGAACCCACCAGCTTGCCCTGAAATACATCATCAAGGACTGAATGTGCCTCAGCATATCGAGTCTGCTTGATAAGGCACAAGCACAAGTTGCAAGCCTTGTTAGCATCAGGATCTATGGACTGAGCCTTCCGGTACACTACCTCAGCTGCCATATAGCTTCCTTGCTGCATGTATGCCCAGCCCAAGTTTCCCTGTAAATTGTTTCAAGAAATCAGCACTGTTAGAGATGGCTAATCGGGATAAAACAAAGCCAAACAAACAATAAAAGTAACAAGGATGAAGGTGCATGTGTCCAAGACCAGCAGATGACACTAATTACTTGCAGTTTAAAGTGGAGCAAAAAATAGCTCCATGCTATTTGATGACTAAGAAGACTGCAGCTTAAAGTACAAAGAACAGACTGAGTAGATTCAGTACCAGTATCCGAGAAGTCTCTTGTTTTACAGTAACCTGAAATTTCTTCCCATGAGAGCGTGCTGTTTTAGTAGATTTACCATTGAAGGCTTCTCCTTCATAAATCATCTGAAGCTTCTGTTTCAATAGCTCTATTTGCTCCTCAATCCTTCCACATTTCTGCCAAATTTGTCACAAAACTATTGCTAAGACTTGCAAAAAAAAAAAAGGATAAAAAGGTGAAGGAACTCGCATTTTCTCTTAAAATAACAGAATCTAGCTCGTAACCAAAGTTGACCAAAGTCTAAAGGGAACTAAAACGTGGTCACTAATGCATTGAGATCACCACAGAAGCCGATACAAAATCAAAGTGTGATCCACTGCTGATATTCTTTATTGTCCCAGGCATAAATGATTGCAGTAACCATAACTTGATGTATCCAAATACCAGAGAAAATGTAATTGGCTTGTTTCAAATCTCATACAAAATATACCTTCTCCAACACTAATTACCAGACAAGACATATCTAATTTCTAAACAAATGATCATTCTATATGGGTACCTTGTACAGGTCAATGAGGACATTGTCTAATGATTCTTGGGCTTGCTTGGAGCATCGATGCCTAAAAGATATTATAGCTTCAATTGCCTCCTCTGCTCTATCAAGCTGTTTCAAAACTACTGCCATATCTTTGAGGGCACTGTCTACTCTATCCCCAGAGTTTATCGCCTTCCAGAATAACACTATCGCCGCTTCTGGATCCTTCTGAACTAGCTGTAATTTGATGAAATAGAAGCTTACAACCAAATGCACAGCGTATCTTGAATGCGTTATACAAATTTACATTTTCATAAATTCCCAATTGCTGATAAGAATTACCCCAAAATCATTAATACTTTGCGCAATTAACTTCGGTTTCAATTAGGTGTGGTTGGTTTCATGGTTTGGCTAATATGCCATGCTCTTAAAGCTTAAATATAAAAGTACTTTGAAATTTTCAATCATTGAGTGCAGAGCCAGAAAAATACAAATAATTTGATATATATATAGTTGTCCACAATAGGTTTCAAGTTTCAAGAAAATAGAAACTATATCTAAAATTAAAAACTTGCTACAATTATAGAGGAGACAGCTAGGATTCCATGGGTAAATAGCTTAACCAACCCGCCAAATTCAAGAACAGAACAAATAAGTAAAGAAGAATTTTTATCTGTCAACGACTTAGATAAATGCATTGGTCACGTTCAGACGTGGAGCCCACTAAACGAATGGCTTAATTTTATTATCGTCTATTGCCGGATAAAAGGGGAATACATGATTTTTTATTTTTTTATATAGCCTAGCCAACCAATTTAGGGTTGTTTGTTTCCAGAGAAAATTGTTTCCAGGATAAATTTCCCCTAAAAAAATAAAATAAAGAAATTCTTTCCGATAAATCTCCGTCAATATTATGAGAACTTTCAAAGTCTAAACTTCTGAGGACATTGCTTTCCTTAAGAATAATTAACAGGCAGTCCATCAGGAATAAACACTCAATTAAGCTAATGAAGTATCCAACAATAAGACCAAATATTACAATATTATACAATGAAATTATTGATTAAATCCAGCTCCCACATACCTAAAGTCCACATAACTTTAATTAACAGAAAAAATCACATAATTAGAAATAGAGAATTTAACTATATACTTATATACCTGGACATGCTTTGCTCTAACATAAGGGCTATCACCAGGAGGAAGCTTATGAAGAACATAGTACGGAGGATCCTGATGATGAATCTCTCCTTTTCTCTGATCCATTCTTTCACTATAAATTAGAAACCTCTCTTAAACCCTTCTTTTCTTTGACTAATCAGTGAAAAGAGTCAAATTCAATGGATATATATTAGAAGAGATCTGGAAGTGTTGTGATCCTTCTTTTATGGCTTATTAGACTTGCAAAATTGGTTAAAGCTGCATTATGATATATAAAGAAGAAGGATGAATCTGGACTTAAAAATGTCTGGGTTCGTTTTTATTCTACGTCGCAGTACATTGTTGCTTTAGGATTCTGCCACGTGTATTTCATATTTAAGAAACTGGGCCATGCCATCCCGGCTTTTCGTTGGGATTTTAAATAGCTGCAGCCTGTTGTTTCTTCCGCCCCGCCGGAGTATAACTTCTTCATTTTTCTTAATTCCCTCCTCGGTCCCCCCAATTTTGTGAAATTAATTATTGACCAGATATTGAAATATATTTCTGATTTTTAAATCGACAAATTTCAATAACCAAAACATTTGTTTTTTTTTTTTTTTTTTTTCTGATTTTGTGATTGAATTCCTTATAGATGGCATTTTACTCTTCCAATAAACTTAAACCTATTTATTTACTTCCTACATAAATGATTGATATTTAAGGTTAGCTAAAAAAATTCTTAAATGATTGAAGTTTTAAGTTTTAGATATGCTTTTGATTAATTTATCCCATATTTGCCCTTAATTAATTTGCTCATATTAAATGAACACTATCTTCTTATGTTAGTGTGGGAAATAGAATTTTAGAAGAAGATTAATAAGGATAAATTAGTTATTTATATAATCTATTTAATAGGTTATTGGTTTCGGAAAATATTCCTTAAACTTCAATCATTTAAGAATGGAGGAAGTATTATTTTGGTCTTATTAATTATAATCATCGTAAATGATAGTCTCTATGTAAAACACTGAGTTATTTTCGGATTTTAATCTCTAATGAAAAAAATCAAAAGTTTCTATAAATCATTTCTTAAAAGGAAGAGGGTTTTGATATTTTCATCTACCAAAAGAAGAAACAATGAAGAATGAGTTGGAGCCAATAGAAGGTAAAACTGAGGCAGAGAAGGATTCTATAAAGGAGAAGAAGAAGGTTTCATTGAATATTGATTTGAATCTACCAGATGAGTTTGATTTGAACAAGTTTTCGAATGAAAAGTATGAAGTCAATTTCAAGGAAAAGGAAATTCGACAAACAATTAGAACGATGAAGATTTATCTTCTTAGTTCATATTAAGAGTAGATTATAATCTCTATTGGTGAGAGTAAAAATTTTACTGATTGTTTTTATATTCTTGGCTATGTTTAGTTGAATGAACTTACGTCGGGGTTGTGTATTTATTGGCAAAACATTTACTTAGAATTATGAAAAACTATAATTCCACAATCTTTTATGATGCTATCACACTTGTTATCTGATGCTTCTCATTTCTATGCACAAATAACTTTTCCCACTCCTTATTTTGCAACTACTACATGCTCCTGCAATATGTCATTAATTAGTTATGGCAATATGTCCTCAAATAACACATCCATGAAGATAATCAATTTTAAAATAAAATTAACCAGAGGCAACAAAAATATACAGTTAAATGGATTGACAGTAGCAAAATATTTTGATAAATACTGAACTAACAAAATAAAATCCACAAATACAATACCAAAATCAAATCTAGAGATGTAATATTTTGAGAAAATACCAAACTAACAAAATGAAACCACAATTACAAGTATAACCAAATCAAATAAAAAAATATAGCAGTAGGATTATTATTTAACATAAAAATTGTAGAACTTCTTGTACCAATGCAACATTAGAGTTTAATTGAACAGGAAGGTTGCCTTTGTCCTCTAGCCTTGATTTGTGCATATGCGGAATTTTGTATTTATGGCAACCTATCACTTTCATAATTTCTATCATGTACAACTGTAATGTCAAAAAATACGGTTAGACTTAACAGTAGAAAAAAATTCTCAAATGACTTTACAACGGCATTAATAAACTCATAAACTATTTTAGGACACTTCTTATATTGTAAGGATTGAATAGCACTAAAAAATCCAAGATTCAAAACATTCAAATCTAGATAGTTCGCAGGTTGACACATTAATCAGATATCAAATCCGTCTTGTCTAGCTGCTTCACAAAACTCATTATTGTTATGATCAATGTGTGTCCTTGCATTGTCTTGCTGAATAAATATTGGATGCTTTATTTCATCTCTTGTCCATTTTTCCTTGATAGCTGGTATTATTTTTTCAATCAATGCTCTTATAACTTCTCTGTTTACTGAAGTTATCGGTTTAGTTTCCAATGTGCCTACAACTCTATTAACACTACTCCTTTTAGCTAGTTCTTGTGTGACTAAAGGGAATGCGCCAATTTTTCCAGAGAATACTTCATTTCCTTGTGTATCAAATCTTGGACAAGCAAGAGCAACTAAAAATATTACTTTTCCAATGAAATTTTTGCTCTTATAGGTGCGTATTGGTTCTTCTTCATCAGGTAACAAGTAGTAATTCTCATATTTCTCTGTCATGTAGAACCATTTCTCATCTATATGAACAATGTTATACATTCCCTTGAGTATTGGATCATGTGGTAAGTTACTTTCTTCAAGCATTGATATGTAGAATTGTAATCGAGATTTTTTATTCTCTTCTTTCAAAAAATGTTTAAGAGCATTAGAGTGTCGTCGTATATCTTATGCCTTTAACATCCTAATCGTTTTGCTCTTGCTAATCTTTAAGGAACAAGCTAAGGATTCAAGAGTTGTTCGTTTATGTAAAGGAATCTCACCAATTCAATCATAGTCAACTTGAATTCTTTTTCGACCACAATGTGATATTTTTCTACGTGATATATCCCCAGTTGGAGAGCTTTTTTTTATTGTTTCCAACTTTGTTGAACAGTACAGAGGGGAACTGAAAAAGCTGATGCCACCACTTTTGTTACCTTTTTTTTTTTAATTTACCATCAACACTTTTGTAAAAGCATAGCATATATAGCTCTTCATTCATCATTGCCTGCAGTTCTTTTTTTTTTTTTTGCTAATATAAGCATTTGTGTCACAAAAATAAAATCAATAACAAATATATCAAGAAAAAAAGCTCATATTAAGAGAAGGCAACAATCAAAGCTACCTATGTTTTCAATTTTCTTCCCAAAACCATCCAATGTGTCTACAACAAATAATAATAGAACTAGCTTAGACCAAATTATTATACAAATAATGAATCACAATATAAAAAGGGATGAAGCCAACTAAAACAATTTTAAAATCATAATCTTGCTTATTTTGTTGCTTTGGTGTAGTTAGAAATGGTGATTTTGACAATTGAATTTAAACTAATTCAGATTCATACAAAAAAAGAAACAATTTTAAAATAAGGAGATAGATGAACTAGATTCTGGAAATTGAACTAGAAGATTATTTTAAACAAAACTACACAAATTACGAAACATGAAATTGATCAAATATCATTCACTATATGCATCATAGATATTAATCATTCTTATATTTTGAAGATAGTGCCTAGACACCTTTTGATCCTTTTTTTAACCATCACAATAATGAAAACTACAATAAATCGTAAAATGAGATTGAGAAGAAAGAAAATAGGAGTTATCTAAAATTGCAAAAAATAACCATTTCAAAATCCTACTGATATACTAACAATCTAACATCGGAAGTAAAAAATTAAGAAACCAATATATGAAAGAGTATATGCAAATAAAAGTAGGAACCTTTCTCTGCTTCCTTTTCAAACAGAGCTAAAACTGAAGGATTAATGGAAACAAAATAATGATTATGAAATACCTGTGTTAATGGTTATTTCTTGGTGTAATCCTTCTCTCAATCCTTATTGCAAGTGAGTATTATTATGACCATCATCTTCCTCTATACATGGCTCCAAATTTAAATCAATTAAATCCCTATCATCTTCTTCTCCACCATTTGGCTCACTATTTAAATCAAACAGTAAATTCTTTGAAGAAGATATCTCAAACATTGAAGAATTAGGATTGACATTGAGATCAAAAAGAAGATCAAAATTGTCAATATTTGATTCCATAGGCTTTGTGTTATCCTTGTACCTTTCATTGAATGAATTTCAAGTTATATGGAAAAAAATTTATTTTGAGAGGTTTAACGTTTAAAAAGTAAGTAAAGAATTTGAATTGAAAATATTGATAGAAATATTTTAAGAGTAAAAAAAATTTCGTTCTGTAATTTTTGAGTATATGGCACCATGATTTCTATATTTAGGAGAGGTTGACGTTTAAAGGAAATAATCAAATTTTATTTAAGCCAAAATTTTTGAGAACATGAGAGAGAATATGGCATGAAATTAATTTGAGATTGAAGAGAAAGCTGTAATTTCTGAGAACAGGAGAGAGAATATGACATGGAATTAAGTAGAGTTTGAAGAGAATAAATTAGAAGTAAATTAGTATTTTAATTGGCCTTATTAGCAGATTCTTAATATTGATGCATTACATTAAAACATCATGTATATTGAGCTGGAGGGAGGATATACGATTCATATGGCAGAAAACTGGGTTACAGCTTGGAGAAATAATTTTATTATCCTGTTGATGAATTACTATTATGAATTTTGACTTTTAAATATCCATTCCTTATCATCTAATATATATATAACTCTATTTGAGACATTTATTCAATGTGAAAACTTAATTATAGTTTTTTTTATATACATATATTTAGCTATTATGTGTTATGCAACGCATACAAGAAAAAAAATATATTTTAAGCAATGAAGTAATTAACTTAAAAGATTTCACCTCATTAATATTTAAAAAATTAATTTGCTTGTAAATTGCATATACATTTCCAAGTTAAGCAAATATATACATTACATCATCGATATATTTAACAAACGCAAATACTTTTTAACAAAACTTTACGTTTGGTTCTAAACATGCTATTATAGCAAAATCTCAAATACCAAATCCATCAAGTGCCTTTATAACTTTTGTAGATCACTTAGTTGATTACTTTTCACTTTGAAGCTTTTTTCTTTTAATTATCTTGATATTTTATTTTATTTTTTTTAGTTTACCAAATCAATTAATTTAAATCTGAATACTATTTGATTTATAATTGAAAGTGACTCCCTTAACGGCATATGCTTTGTATATGAGATAAATATTAAATATCAGATCTCATTTATGAAAAATTTATTAGAGATTGATTTTATTTATGGTTATTGAATTTAGTAAAAAAAAATTATTTTACAAAAATATTTTAATTTTTAAAGTATTACAAATAAAGTTATTTTAACAAAAAATCACGAATCTAACTTATCATATCATCTTTAAAATATCCATATGTCATATTTTTAAATATTACACATGATATTTTTTAAAAATATTTATGGAGCATATTATGTCAATATTCTGACTCGATAACAAAAAGTGGCACCTTTGCTGGGATTGGCAAGGTCCCCAGCGTGTTAAGGTGTTCTTGTGGCTTATGACACATGGGCATTTATTGACCAACAATGAAAGACACAAATGTCACCTTTCAACATCTGACCTTTGCCCTATCTGTAATGGTGAAAAAGAATCCGTGCCGCACAAAGTTTGGGATTGTGTTGCGGTAAAGCACTTCTGGTCCTCTTTTCTTCCTACTTCCGACACTCAAAATTTTTTTAATATGAATTTGCAAAATTGGCTTGAGGTGAACTTGAGTAATCGTAAGGTGTTTGGATTTATTCTTTAGGCCCTCCTCTTTTTGGTACATATGTTGGTTCACTTGGAAATGAAGGAATGAAGGGATATTGAATCACCATTTTATTCCCTAATCCATTAAAAAGCAATTGGTTCTGCCAATGCATTTCTGATTGCAAAAGATTTGATGAAAGATTTGGACATAAATTCGGGAGGCAAATATGAAATTCTAGTTGGTTGGAAGTCGGCATCTCCTGATTGGATTGTGCTTAATATGGATAGGTTTTATCATCAGTCTGTTCTTAAGGCTTTTTGCGGAGACATTTTTTGTAACTTTACGGGTAGATGGATTGGAGGTTTCTCAGCTTATGTGAGTGGAGACAATGCTTTTTTTGCAAAAATTTGGGAAGTCTTGTTGGACCTTCAGGAAGCTTAAAAATGGTGCTGGAGGAAAATTGTGCTTCAAATTGATAATAAAAGTGTTGTGTCCGCCATTACGAGTAATTCACCTATTCATCAGTCCCATAGTGCAGTTATTCTTTATATCTGCGAGCTACTTGATTGCGATTGGCATATTATGGTTCAACACGTTTATAGGGAAACGAATGTTGCTGCATATTATCTTGCTAATTGTACTTTCAACTATCCTTCTGTTTTGAATAACATCCTTGCCATGGATGCAGTGGGAACTGTGGTTCCTAGACTAGTTTTGTTGTAGTTTATTTTGTCTTTCTTTCCTCTTAAAAAAAATATTCTATCTCGATGGGCATACTAAAGCAAACAATTCGAAAGAAAGGGCAAGATTACGTATATTTTCAACGACCAAGTCCAAATTCAAAGCAAAAAGGAAAGCTTGAAGAATGCAGTCAATAACATTCTTCAAATTAGATTCAACAATGAGCCTCTCGAATCTATAATCATACACCACCTACTAACTAAAATGAAAGGCTAAAATTTATGCATTTTTCATATTTCAGCAATTGCAAGAATGGCGACCAATTAAAGGCTAAAACAGTGTAATTTTCATTTTTAATTACCACACCAAAGATAGCATCACAAGACTCAACAAAGAAATAAGCATTCACATTGAGTTTAAAAAAAATCCAAAGGTGAAGGTTGCTAGACCGAGACACGATCAATAGGATGAGGGTTTAAGCTTAGAATGACAAACTAGAAAAAACTTTGACCCATCTCCATTATGTGTGAAGTCGAGAGTCTTTGTTATTCATGCCAAACTTTATGGTGATTGAACCAGAAAAGCCATACATGGCAAATTAAAATAACAACCTCTCTAAATGGCTCATAACTCATTTTACCTTTCAATTCTAAAAACCAATTTGACGGTATCAGAGTTTTGTACTCAAAACCAAGGGGTTTGGAAGAGATGGCTGCCATACCGATCTGTTAAATTTGTAGTTTTTAATTAAATATATGAAAAAAAAGAATATAAAACTTGACTGCAAAGCATACAGTTAGAAAGAGCTCTCTTATTTAGACGGACAAAAAGCCTCAGAGCATTGGAAGGAAGCCTTTAGCAAAGCACCGCCATAAGTTATTTATTTTTAGGTGAGTTTAACCTTCCAAATAATTTTCAAAGCCTCGAATCCACTAAAGAGGAGTAAGCAATCACTTGATTTGACCAAGTTCAAAAAGGATTTCTCAACATTATATCCTGTTTAACAAGGAAATTTCTATATTATTGGAAGAGCATATAGAAACATGGAATTTGTAGATAACCAAAAACTGATTGGAAGTCTTTGAATAGTTTGGACTTCAAATAACAGAAACATCTCATTAACAAGATTTGTCCTCCAACATCTAGAATCAAAATGAATAAAGGATGAGACCTGAGCATCAAAATCAAAAATTTCAGGGACTAGAGGAAGTAAGGTGTTTAAGGCTAGCAATCCAATTATCATGCCACACACAAATGGAATCCCCATTACCCACATGCCAGCAAATATTAAGGATGGGGATGATACTTGTAATGCTTCTCCAAAAATAATTCGGGTCATAACCTAAGTTTGCAAGTAAAAACTCAACGCAAGGAAACTATTTCGCCTTTAAAATTTTTGTACCAAGTGAATTTGGGCTAGCCAACAAACGCCAATAATGCTTCATAAGCAACACCCGAATTAGGAATCCACTTTCATTTTCATTTTCTTTTTTGAATTAGGAATCCAACTTTAGCGGTCACAATACCTGGAGCCAAAATTACTCTATATAATGGTGTAAAACCTAATCAACATTGAAATATAAATCCAACCATGG
Organism: Excoecaria agallocha; assembly: GCA_037975025.1. NCBI lineage: Eukaryota > Viridiplantae > Streptophyta > Magnoliopsida > Malpighiales > Euphorbiaceae > Excoecaria > Excoecaria agallocha. The sequence continues at coordinate 16,104,820 of CM075823.1, read as the reverse complement.
ATAATTCGCCATATTTTAATTCATTTTTTTTCAGTTCAATAGGTTATATTGTTTATTTTAGGGTTATGTATTATATATATATATATATATATATATATATATATATATATATATATATATATATATATATATATCAACAAATATGACCAAACCGATCTAATATAAATCGGTTAATTTAATTTAATTTTTTTTAACAATTCAATTCGATTTGATTTTTAAAATTACTGAAGGTTGATTATTAATTCTTTTGATTCCGTTTAGTTATAAACCGAATGGAAAGGACTAAATGCAGAATCCTATCATTCAATATTGAGGCCATGCTCGCAATACAGGACTACCCTTTATTTTTAGCCGATTCATATGGTTAAATTCAGCCATCACAAATTTCACTTGAGCTAGCCTTAAACGATGGCCGGAATCCCCGGATGAGGAAATTAAAAGTTTAAAACCAATAATATTATGAACCATCTAATGGGCCTGGGCTCCCGGCCCTACTTTCCCACATAAACATATGTAACAAATGCCGTCCTCTCTACCGCCCCACGATTTTCCCGCAACCGTTAACTTTGTAACACGAGGTCAGTATGTGCTCAGTGAACTCTACCCAACTTGCTTTAAAACTCGCTACACAACAAAAAGAATCGCGGTGGAGCACCCACAGCCACCCTGTTTGCTCCTAATATCGCCACGTGTTCCACCAGTGGCCACTGCCTCTCCCTCGCTATTTGAAAAACCAATGGCCAGCCATTCTTATTCCTAATGGTAATTTACAATTTTTAATTTATAAAACGCATTTTAGGAAGCTTACTGACTTCCACTACCAAGTTCATTCACTCTCTCTAGGAAGGCCCTGTAAATCTACTCCTCAGATTCCGCTATGGATGCGGCGCCGCAGCTCCTCTACGTCGGACTCGAGCCCCGTCGGTTTACTTTGCCTACACGCTGCCCATCGCCGACTAGGATTACAATTCGGAAACCAATTAACCGCGTTTTCGCCGTCGCAACCGAGCCAAAACCGGTGCAGTCCGGTCCTTCTTCGGCTGATAAAGTTAATGGTTCATCCAGGTCTCCTTCTTCTAAGACTGTTAATGGAGTTTCATCGAGATCGTTGCCGTTGAAACCGGTCAACGGAGTTTCCGCAGTAAGTTTGAAGGAGGAGTTTGTTTGTCAGAATATCAGTGTTCTCGGCTTATTTCATTATAATTTAGTCAATTTCATTATCTTCATTGGTGTTGTTGTATGGAGTTATTGATCACTAGATGTTTGAAATGGAGCAGAGGATGGGAGAAGTTTCGCAGGAAATTAAAAGAGTAAGAGCGCAAATGGAAGAAAATGAACAGTTGGCGATACTCATGAGGGGACTCCGAGGCCAAAATTTAAGAGATGCACAATTTGCAGACAACAATATTAAGCTCCGTCTGGTTGAGGTATTGTGATTCATATGCTGAATGAAACATATGCATATAATATTCTGAGCATCTATATATATATATATATATATATATATATATAGATCATTTATGTATTCAAAATCTGGATATGTTTTCAAACGATCAACTTCTGTACTTGAATAGGGTACAAATAAGGCGAAGTTTTCATATATGCCCCTGACATTAACCAGGCTAAATTTTCGAGATTTTTTTTTTAATTGTCCTAGAGAATGTGATGCTTCATCAAACTGGTTTGATAGTTTTGAAAGTGAATTGTTTCATGTTGAAGCTAAGCGAAAAATGGTTTCCTATGGACAGAAGATATCTTTCCGTCATTTAGTTTCTTAACTCTCTTTCATTTTTGGTTGCTAATCTTTTGTGCAACTTTGTGCTTTTGTAGATAGGTATATGATTTCACCTGTTTTCTTGTGTTTTTGCAGGTAGATGAGAGCAGTGAATTTTTGCCATTGGTATATGATCCTGCTAGCATTGCAGCTTACTGGGGAAAACGGCCACAGGCTGTTGCAACAAGAATTGTCCAGTTGCTTTCCGTTGCTGGGGGTTTTCTCTCACGTATTGCTTGGGATATCATAAACAAGAAGGTCAAAGAGGTGAATCTCTAGTTCCCAGCTTATGATTCATTTTGTTATTTTTTCCTCATCTTTTGGAATAGCTGCACCTTTTCTAGTTCTTGTTTTTTTCATGCATATTTCACATGCATCTTTGGTTTGATAGCTGCACTGCCTATCAATTGATTTATCAGTATGTTATTTCTACCTTTTTTATGGAGCTTGTGCCATTTGATTGAACTATAAAAGTAATGGTCGTATATACTTAAAACGAAAAATATGGTGGCTTTATATACATTACTGGTTTACTACCTAATAATTTTAGCGGTTGGAAGACCTTCAGTGTCTGAGTTTTGGTGGTGGAATTAGTCCCTGGAAAATGCTAGTGAATTTGAATAGGAACTCTTACATGAAAGAAAAAACAAATTAGCGATAAACTTATCTTCTATGTGATGATTGCTCACTTGTACTCAATTGTTTGTGGAAAGCACAGACATGAGTCTGAGGGATGTTAACTATGTTAGAAAGCTTTGTATTTGCTTACACTTCTACTGCAGTCCTTGCGGGAACATGAATTGTTCTCAAACAAATACATAGGGCGTTTCATATCATAGTTGCAGAAGCTTGCTCCTTTAGTTTTGAATAGCAGTAATGCCTGGAGAAGGTGCTAACTTTTATGACTGGAAATCCTGTTTTCTGTAATTTCTATCCCACCGAAGGATTTAGTTTTCTTACCAGTTGATTTGTTATCTACAATGTATAGATGCCTCCTCTTGGTAGAATGCAGACAAACTAGTTTATCATATTGCGTCTCTTCATAATTGTTCTTGAAATATCCACTGATAAATTACTCTCTCTCTCTTTTGTGCATCGATTTATAATCAGAACGAAGTTGCTAGAGCCATTGAATTAAGGGAGATTGTAACCTCCTTGGGTCCAGCTTATATAAAACTTGGTCAGGCTTTGAGTATTCGGCCGGATATACTGTCACCTGTTGCAATGACTGAACTACAAAAGCTTTGTGATAAGGTAAACTCATGGTACATTTTTCTCTTTATAACTTTCCATTCCGTAGTTATTATTTCACATAAACAAAATCCCTTGTAGGACATTTCCACCTGAAAAATAAGGCATCTATAAAGAAACAAAAAAAATAGACTTAACAATACCGTGATTGTGATGGTCAGCAGCACTGTTCAAATTATATTGTGTGATTATACCCAAAGTTGATACACTTTCATTATATAAAATATAAATAGAGTCCATGCCCAAAATTGATGGTGCATGAAAGCCATAAAGTTCGAAAGGAAGAAAGTAATTGGAGTATCTAGTTTCAGTGGTGATTGATATTCTAATAATTTGTTTTAGGAAATAATTATACTATTCATATGCCAAATTTGATGAGCCTCTAAACCTTATGTTATTAACATTTATTCGGGATTTTTTTTCGATTCTTGATTTATTGAGCCGATTACTTTACAATGCCTTTTACTTTTCTTACAGAACTTTTGCAACTCAAGTGTAGCTATTAACATTTATTCAGGAAATTTTATTATTAAAACTAATCACGACTTTTGTCCCATTTTCTTTATAGTGCATGTTGCTTTTCTTCACAAAACATTTGAAAATCAAGTGTGGCTATGGAATCCTACAATATAATACTTGAGGATTGAAAATTGCTGCTCCTGTTTATCTATGCAAAAAAAAAAAATGCATTTGCAACTCAGAATATTTATTTTACCTCGACCTTGAGTTCATGCACCCTTGTCTTTCTAAAAAATCATTACCCTGTACTCTTGCTCTTGCAGGAATTTTCTGCTTTTCTTTCACTTTGTTGCGTAATTCGATTAATTTCTCTCCACCTCTGCCAAATCCCTGGTTGAGATGGCATGGATGCCTTTTAAATTAATTTCCCTTAGAATATATGTTTCAAGGTGACAACTTGTAGTAAATATTTGTGAAATTTCTGAATGGAAGAGTTACTTTGAAATGTTAGATCATTTTTCATAGTTCCAACTCTGACATATATTGGAAATCTTAATAAAAATCGTGATCATTAATATACCAGGTCCGTATTACTTAATCTTGTCACTGCACCCAGAACATAGATTACCCTCCTTATGGCTGATTTTTCTGTTTGATGATGTATGAAGGTTCCTTCATTTCCAGATGATATAGCAATGGCACTCGTTGAGGAAGAGCTTGGTCGGCCATGGCATCAGATTTATTCTGAGCTTTCTTCTTCACCAATTGCTGCCGGTAGCTTCAGCATTCTGAATTAGAAGAATAAGATTTAGCTTTTTTCTTTTATTTTTTCTTTATTTTTTCCACATTGCTAAGTATGCCTATAACATTATCCTTGTGGTATATCCATGGCAGCATCTCTTGGACAGGTATACAAGGGCCGGCTAAAGGAGAATGGGGATCTAGTGGCTGTCAAAGTACAAAGACCTTTTGTTCTTGAAACTGTGACAGTTGATCTATTCATCATTCGGAATTTGGGTTTAGTACTACGTAAGTTTCCTCAGGTAAAGTTTCTTTCCAACCACATCTCATGCTTCATTTTTTCTTAAGGTCATTAAGCTTCTATGTTTGAAATGATATTATTTTGATTCCTTTCTCTTTTTGAAGGTTATTAAGCTCCTACAGTTGATATGCTGTTATTTTGATTCTTTCCTTCCACCTGTTTTCTCTGCAGGTATCTCTAGATGTGGTGGGACTGGTTGATGAATGGGCTGCTCGTTTTTTTGAAGAACTGGATTACGTTAACGAAGGAGAAAATGGAACACTATTTGCTGAAATGATGAGGAAGGACCTTCCACAAGTGAGTCTGATGAATTTTGAATTTCTTTTGTCCTTTCTAGTTAAGCAGGCTATATTATTATTATTACTACTTTGTGTGTGTGTGTGTTCTTAAACTTTTTATTTAGTGAGCTCAACAATTCACCTCTACTTTGCTTGTTCATTACTTACATAGCAAAGGGAAAATACAGGCAAGGCATTGATTTCCTGGCATTCTTCTCATGAATAAACTTTGCCCACTGATAATTCATAGTGTGAGGCGAAGAGATAAGCTGTTTATTTGAAAGGAATTATTAAAATCATGGGTATATCTGGCCTTGTATATATAGTTCAAAGTTATGTGGATTAGATTGGTGCGAAATTTGAGGATATTTCTTTCTGGATGAAATGTCTTGATAACTAGAGTTTTGAAAAACTTAATAGTAAATTATCTGTTAATGCTTTGACTGAATGCTAAAGCTCGATTATATGCTTGGGCCCTTGATTTTTTTCTTGGTGAATGATAGCATCTCGTGATAGTAGAGCTGCCAGAGGCTTCCTTATGTTTAATTATTTTGTACTTATGTAAGATAAATGCACCTAAATAATTTCTCAATAGTTGCATATTCCTATTTAGTTCTCAATTGTGCCAGAAATATCACAGGATACCACTGTAAATATTTTGTTGCAGGTTGTTGTGCCGAAGACATATGAAAAGTATACTTCTAGAAAGGTTCTTACAACTCAATGGATTGAAGGTGAAAAGCTCTCACAAAGCACAGAAAGTGATGTTGGAGAATTGGTCAATGTAGGAGTCATATGCTACTTGAAGCAGGTAGTCTACTGAATCTAGATCAAATATATATGCGTCTATGTGAAGCGGAACTTTGCAATTCAATACCTGTGCTTGATGACTCCTTTTATGTATTTTACGGCAATTTTCTCTCCCACAATTCTTTGTTAGTTAGCATGGAAGTGGAATTTGTTTTTCCCTAGTTGGCTAACTCCGTCATATGGGTTTTTCTTCTGGGTTTTGGTAAAAGAACTCGAGGATATTAGGCCTAGTCTATAAATATTTATAAATATTGCAAGTTGAGAGGCCAGCGGCATAAGTATGTCTCTAGTACGAAATCTGTTAATATGTGGGTTTGTCATGCTTGGATGTATAAAAAGAAAAAAAGAAAAATGAAGCTGATATGATCTTCGATAGCATATTTTTGTAATTTTAATTTTTGTTTGAAGCTTATGTTTACAATTGATAGATAGATTAATTGTATTCATTTGTAACAGTAAATGAGTGATCTAATTTTCTAATGAATTTCAAATGCAGCTGCTTGATACTGGTTTTTTCCATGCTGATCCTCACCCTGGGAACTTGATCCGAACACCAGATGGGAAGCTAGCCATACTGGACTTTGGTAACAATCTACTTCACAAGTGTATATGGTGCTATATAAGTTTATCTTTTAACATGATTAGTAATATCAAAAGCTTGTCCTTGATTGAGTTTTTTCTTTTTTTTTTTTTTGCTTTCTAATTAATGTCCTTATATTATTTGTGGAATTTGTTTTTCTTTCTCCTTCCTCCTGCTGGTACTCTTGATTATTTAATTGTACTGCATTCTACCTCTCTGTTCTTGGTGTTAAATTGTCTGAAAAGTTTTTACCAGAATTTTGTGTGCTGACATAAGCAAGTCTTGTAGTCCTACAGCTTTCGAACACAGTTGTTTTATCTTTAATATTGATGCAGCCTTGTGTTTTGATGGCTGAATGCTGGTAGCCCAGCTTGTTGTAACGCCATTTTGAGAACTCTTGTTTGATACCTTAATGATATGTATTAGTTATTTGATTGTGTTAATATTTGACTCCTCATGGATTTAGCATCTGTTTTATGTACTTAATAGTCATCATATTCTTAAAATGACCCATTTGGATCATCAAGAGAACTTGACTAATTCATTCATGCTGCAAATTAACAAATTTCTGTGATGTAAAGAGAAGATTACATTGTCATGTAAGAAATAAAACTCTGACCCCGGTGACAGTCAAATGAGATTCATTTCCTTTCATGTTCCTGAAATTGCTTGTGTGCATATTTGACTGCTAAGAAGACGCATTTAATCATTATAATTTGTTACTTATTAACATTATCTCAGTAACTGGAATGATATTGCTAAAAGATACAAGCTTATGTACTCCTCACTGTATGTTTTTCTGCTTTTCTTGACATTTACTGGCTTGGATCCTTAAATTCTCTGTTGATTATTTGTTCTCTTCTAGGCATTATAACCCAATTATGCAGACTCTGAAACGTTTTTTGCTGTGACAGGTCTAGTCACAAAATTAACAGATGATAAAAAATATGGAATGATTGAAGCGATTGCCCATCTCATACATAGGGACTATCCTGCTATTGTCAAAGATTTTGTTAAACTTGATTTCATTCCTGAAGGTGTTAATTTGGAACCTATCTTGCCAGTCCTGGCTAAGGTTTTTGATCAAGCGCTTGAAGGCGGAGGAGCAAAAAACATCAACTTCCAGGAGCTAGCATCAGATCTGGCACAAATAACATTTGATTATCCGTTTAGGATACCCCCTTATTTTGCTCTCATAATTAGGGCAATTGGTGTGCTGGAAGGTATAGCTCTAGTGGGCAATCCTGATTTTGCTATTGTTGATGAGGCCTATCCCTATATTGCACAGGTATGGTGCCAGTGAATGATAGCAATTTCATCATTTTCTAAACTGTATGTCTATATGATCTGCATATACTGTAATTCTGAAAGTTTTTGTACTCTGGTTAAAGTTATGATTGGTATGAAAATGTGCTTGAATTGATTTTTAGTATCCATGGTCAGATACAAAGCATAGTTTATTTGGTTGGCATTAGCATTTGCCAAAACCTTGCATGAACCTTCTGTTAGAAGTCATAGTTAGATATTTGAATTACGTTGTTTGAGTTACTTCAGATTAATTAAGCAGGTACGAGCTTGATTGTGAATAGGTCTATATGTGCAATTTAGGGTGTTATTTTGTGGAAAAAAAAAATCTATAATATGTATATTACTAGACTATACTGAGCGTTCACAGATTTTCATTCTCTCACAAGTGTCTAACAGGATGATATCATTTCTTGCATTTCTTTCGTCAGAGGCTCCTCACTGATGAATCCCCTCGTCTGAGGAATGCCTTGCGCTATACAATTTATGGGAAATCTGGTGTTTTTGATGCCGAAAGATTCATTGATGTCATGCAAGCCTTTGAGAATTTCATCACTGCGGCAAAAAGTGGAGGTGGAGAAGATATGAATGGGAATATGGCTGGGCTTGGCATTATCCAGAGTCAAGAAGGTCCCGTCTTCAATTTAACTGCACCTCAACAAACACAACCAGTTCAAACTAGAGCAGCATTAGCATTTCTGCTTTCGGAGAAGGGCAACTTTTTCCGAGAATTTCTTCTTGATGAGGTATCTTCACTAACAGCATTTTCAAATGTCAAACTTTTATATTTTACCAGAAAAAGAATTTGAAGGCCTTGTTTTTTGGGTGCAGATTGTAAAGGGGATTGATGCTGTGACAAGGGAACAGCTTGTTCAATTACTGGCACTACTTGGAGTAGGAAATGCTCCCCCGGTTTTCAGCATGGTACCTGGGCCCTTCAAGCCTGCAGGACTTTTCCCGACAATAACGGAAGAGGACAGGATTATCTTGAATAACGTTGAGAAAATTATTGCGTTTTTAACTGCAGGAAGTTCGATTTCTGGAACATCAAGTCAGGTACTTCTAATTCCTGCTGTTTCAAGTTGCTCTTATTTTGTCTTCGTTTTTGGAATTTCTTGTCTTTTAAATAAATATTATTGCTTTCTAACAAACGCTATGCTGCATAATCAACAGGATGTAAATGTTGCTCGGATTGTACAAGAGCTGCTTCCAATTTTGCCGGGCATCTCAGCCAGAGTACTCCCTGAGGTGCTTAGTCGGCTTACATCTCGTGTAGCAGCACACATAATCAGAGATACATTTTTGTAGCTGGGTTAATTTTGTCATAACATCACTAACTAGAGCCTTCAATTGTTCATAGATTTGTATACAGATAAATAACACACCATCAGCATTTGTACAGAGATTTATAGCATATCTAAATTTATTCAATATCTTGCATGATGAAGGGCTTGCAGTACAAAGCCCTGATATTCCTAAATTCAACTTTTGGTACCTGATGCATGGACTGAAGAATTTCTGATTTACCAATATAATATATATGCACCTAATTAATGAGAGAAGAGAAAATGCTGCAGAATCAATACGGTGGATGGTGCTCTGCGGTCTCTGACCAACTAATCCTTTTTTATGGCTAAGGTCAGCAAAGGAGACAAGTAAATATTTATCTTGTCAACTATAACAAATATTTAAATAAAATTTTCGTCTACTGTTTAAGTTACTCCGATGCATCCACTTCCACTTCGATCAGTAAGCAGCAAGTTGAATAAAAAAAATTTCATGACATAACCGATATTCAATACTGTACAAGTTGCAAGGGCAGAATGAAATTGTGTATCGCTTTTAGGTATCCGGTTATCAACAACATTGGTCTCAAGAAAAAAGCGGCAGCCTCTGCTCCCCTGAAGCAAACGAGATGATGCTTCTCTTCAGTGGTGAAATGTGGTGTGCTCCATGAAATGCAGCAGCTCGTAAGATATTTAGAGGCCCAAAATCGACAGAGTATGCCTTCTGGAAACCATCCAGAATTGCCATCATAACTACATTTGCTGGTTTCCTTTCTGCTTCATACTTTTTCAGAAGAGACACCTGCAAAAATTCCATTCATCTACTGTTACCATGCACTCTAATGCAAACATCAAAATACCCTTCCAATGAATAAGACCCATATAGGTGAGCAAGGTTTATGTGGGTATGTGATATCTGGTAAATATAAGGTCCCCAAGCTGAAAAGATTTATATGCATCATGCTATGAGGGTTACCAACGTGGACAAATAGGAAATAAAGATCGTTTATTGGCAGCGTGGATTATTTCAAAACATCATTAATATCATGGCAGTCAGTGAGCCATTCCCATTCCAATTAGGCTGTTAGAACATAACGTACCTCTCCAATGTCTGTTCCAACTGCAATCCCCTCGGCAATGATTCTTGAAAGGGTGAATGCATCTCCAAAACCCAAGTTAACTCCTTGCCCAGCCAAAGGATGAACCGTGTGTGCTGCATCACCAATCAGAACAACACGGTTCGATACATAGTCTTTAGCATGCATCAAGGACAATGTAAATGCCATCCTAGCAGAAGCCAGCTTGACCACTTTTGGGGGGATTTCAAAAGATTCATCAGCTGATATTGCAGAATTTCTGAGCCATGAGAACATGCTAGCGCCATCCAGTAAACTTGATTTTGGATGAGGGCCATATCCATAATCTAGAGCATGATTCACAGCTTTCACAAAATGATCCTCACTCATTGATTTATAATCTGATGCTTCCTTGGGGTTCATAGTCCACACAATGTTGCTAAACTTAGCCCCCATTGGCAGAAGTGCAATTGGACCTGCTGGAAGAAACCGTTGCCATGCACACTGGTTTTCTACAGAATGTTCCACAGTGCAGATGACTGCATTTTGTGAGTAGTTCCACCCAGTTGTTTTAAATCCTGCTAATTCTCTAACTTGTGACTTGGCCCCATCAGCTCCAACCTGTGAACATTATCTAACGATTACTAACATTCTCTAACTCTCACCAAGAATAGAACTTGTATTCTTCCATTTCTATAGGTTATTGAAGGGCTGTATCTGCATCAGCATGCGAATAAATTACCACCAACTTTGCATATAGGCTGCTGCCATCACCCAGTTCCAGTTTTGCTAAGCGTCCCTTAATGTACAATGCTTCTGTTGATAATGCGCTGTCCGCTCCGGTGGAAGAAGAGCTTTGGTGTACAGACATTGAAGTTAATCTAGACGGGTAGATTGTTTTCTGTAAATCTGTATCCTGCAAGATAAACTCCACTTCAGAAATTGTGAGGGGAAAAAAGAAGTAAAGAAAAAGACCCCCTATAATGCATCAGCATGAAAATTATTACAACTCAGCTATCCATTATAAGATATTGTGCACCATAAAAAAAAAAAAAAAAAAACAAAAAAGAATGGAAGCATAAGACTGCAATACCAAGATTTTTATCTTATCTTGGCAACCAGATGATTCTCAGAGGTATTTATCAAGCTTGGCAGGGAGCAGAACAGAATAAAAGCCTTAAATGAGCATCCTCAATATTTAACAATACATTCTAACATTTTTTACAGTCACTATGCTATTCTACAATAAACTTTCCAGATAAGATACACAAACTCCAAGGAGAGTTTGGAGTTCATGGAATTGCAGAAAAGGTTAATATTATAGGTTTCAGTTCCTGGGAGAGGCCAGCTCTATCAAAATCTCCAAGATGTACTTTCAATAGGGTTGGATTTGATAAAGACTTATGAAACCAAGGATCTGAAGATGAACTTTAAGTTGAAATTGCATAATTAAATCAGACTTCCACAAATTCTCACAAAAATTGAAAAAATTATTCGACAATATATTTAGCCTTGACAAGATTGTACTCCCTATTATCAAATCTAATGTTCATTGTTAAACTAGTAAACAAGAGAAAATAAAAGAGAAGAGTATTGTAAACCCATTAAAATGATTTATAATGAAAGACAAAAAAAGAAAAAGAAGGCCACCATTTCTGAACCTCCAAATTAAGTACCATTTAATGCAATTCTCTAGAAGTTATGTTTCCTGTTTGCATAACAAAATGGAAGCAAAACACACAACAATGAAGTGAGAAAAGCACGACCAATCACAGCACTTGTCATGTAGAGAAATAATACTTCACCAATTTCAAGAGTGAATAGGATTTGGTAAAGTTTTTTAAGACAGGTAATAACATGTTTCACAATTGTATTAGCCCTACACCCTCCTCCAAATCATAATACTGAGTCCAAAATTAAGTATCGAGGGAAACTCTTATATGAGAAATCTAATCTTTGCAAAGATGCATACATTATTTGCAACTCTAGAAGTTCCATGACGTAAAAACATAGACAGTTTAACAAAGTAAAATACCTCGACACGTGAGAACAGTGAACTATGAAGCACCTTATTCTCCACAACACAACTGGATCATGAGTCCACATCAGCATCATTGACCATAAGTGATGAATGCATCGTGAAAGAAATCATGTTACCTCCATACTGGCGTGCTTACCCCAAAACATCTTTATTTGCATCTCTTGCATTGTATCTTGTATATCCTAAGCCAGTGTAATCCCAAACCTGAAATAATAAATTAAAAAATATACAAAAAAGAACCAGCATCATCTATTAATTTAGTTATAGGCCTCATTAATCAAATTTCTAGATGAAGGTAACGCTCCAAAGATAATAAGCAAATATGTAGATTGTGATGCAAAGCTAAAAGCAATAGAGTACAACACATTATTATACATGTTTTCAAATGTGCAACTCCATATAGTATACATTGAGCAACTTGTCCAAAAATTCTCAGTCTGGCTGATTATCCATGGTATTGTTAAAACCACCACTTGAAAAGCTCCATTTTTTTCAGTATCACAAGTCTGTTAACCTGTGCAATTATATTATTTTTGCTTTCAAGTCACATGACCATCATATGTCTTACAAACTTGAATAAAATAACTTACTAGTATAAATAGCTTCATGCACTTCGGAAATGCATTAAATTCTTAGATTAGCATTGAATGCATAAACAATATGAAGGACATTAGCAACTTGATATTCCAATCAATAGTTCAATGAACACCAAAAATTTAAAATACAAATGGAACAGTTTGAACCCAGAAACAATATTATATAAATGATTACAAGCGGTACCTGCATCTTATCAAAATATGCATGTCGGTGCTGTTGAATGTATTGCCAAGCACCAACCTCTGCAAAATGTCAATGAAATGGAAGATAATATAAAAATTTAGTTTCCATGTCAATAATTAGTATGGTCTAGGCTTATAATTTATATTTCAAGTCTTAATACAGGAGGATTTCTAGGACAAAACTATGACCCCTATATTAAAAGTTGTCCAAAAGAAATTATTTCCAGGAAGTCAAATGATAAGGAGAAGTAAACAATATCAGCAAGGTGAAAAAGAGCATCCCTGAAAAGCTGTCTGGAATTCCAACATAACTGCTAAGCTCAAAACAAAACCTCAATAAGGAGACACCAAACCTCAATTTGTGAATTAGAATTCCATGTAGAAGCCATGGAATACTTAACATCAGCAAATGGAGATGAAAATGTCAAATATATGTAATACCTTTGAATAAAGATATAGTTGCTGGTGTGACAGTACTGACCCTTGCATTGGGTGGCTCATCGCTCTTGATGCTTAATTTACTACCTAAAGCAGGATTGCTGTCGATGATGGCAACATTCAAATGCTTTGTCAATGGTGTGGTTGCTGCAGCCACAAAGTTTAAATGACGAAATACAAAATTCAATGCCACCACTGATATATGCGGTGCAGTATGCTAGAACAGTATATAACACCATCAACAAAAATGTTCCCATATTAAATTTAATGTAGGATAAAAGGAATAGCCATACTTTAGTAGTAAACAACTTATAAGTGCACAAGAACCTGCCCAAGGAACAATCCAAAAAGCAAGAGAGAGAGAGAGAGAGAGAGAGAGAGTTAATGCGTACCTAAGGAACAAGCTAGGGCCATGCCGACCATGCCTCCTCCAACAATAGCAATGTCATATGGCTGAACCGTGTGAGTAAGACTCTGCTTGTCCACATTTCCCTATAAAGTCAAAAGCATAAAGATAATGCGAGATTGTACTCCTCTTCAAACCATTTAAATCCTTAAGGGCACGAAAGCACTCAAGCGTATAAACTCGAGCATAAGCATACTGGAAAAGATAACAAGCTGCAGCAAATGCCAAATATATCATTACAACTGGAAAAGCTTTGATTCTTACAATGAGCAAAAAATAAAAATTCAACATGATAAACTACAAATCATATCGTTTCCAATCCACGAAGCAGGAGAAAAAGCAAATCAGGTACCTAAAATCCTATAGCAACACTATCCACTTCAATCTGTCCTCTTTTGTGATTGTGATCAACATATTACCGAGTCATTTAGCAGTAGTACAAACCGAGAAGCAGAGAAAAATGTTTATAAAATTACACATTTATTAGCATCTGGCATCATTATCTCATGCTCAAATTTTACCTAACGTCACGATTTTTCATCCTAAGCAAGGAAAAAATGAAATAAATCAAATAATATTCCCATTACATGAATGCCAGCTGAGATAGAGGTAGCAGTATGCGCATTTTCAGCTATATTGCCACAAAAATTCTTCCGCGGGACTTTAAATTGGTAAGCATTTCTCGCTGAAGCAAGTTTGGTGACGATCGCTCTGTTATTGATTAAAAGAATCAGAGAAGAATGATGAAAACGGCGAAAGAGACCCCAATAAGCGCTCAAACTAGAAGCGTACCTGTTCATTCTAACCAGTGAAGGAGCTCGGTGACAGTAATTTTACGCAAAGGGAAGGAAGTAGTTTAACTCTCGGCTTCACGATCAAGAATCCACTAAAGAGTTTGGGCCATGGCTGCTAATTGGGCTTCTGGATTCCCACAGCTAACAAAGCATATTCACGTTTTGGTCAGCCCATCCAACGGTGCTTGGCGCAGTGCAAGCCGAATTATTTTTCATGAGTTTTTCTTATTTTTGAATACAAACCTCCTTGTTTATAACTTTATATGCGCCGCTTGAGTCTTTCTGATTATACACCTAAGCTTTTAGCATAAAATTTAATTTATTCAGACATTCCACTTTTGATATTGAAAAATCAATAAATCAAAATGTTTGAAATTTATATATTTTTATATTATAATTATAAATTTTATACTTGTATATAGTTAATTAATTATTTTTAGTTATAGTTGTGTGATTTACTTCATTTTAATTATTGTAAATTTAAGTGTCTTCGATGTTCGATGTTTAAATTTGTTGTAAATTGGATTTTTAAAAATGATAATAACTTTCTAATTGTTAGTAATACTTAATAGTATTGAATTTGTAATTTGATGTAGTTAAAAATTATGGGTTTATCATAATTTTGTTGTTAAAAAGTTTGCATTAAAATATACAAATAGAAAGTTCCAACCGCATGGCCTATATTAGTCTAAAATTGAACTAAGCTAATTAAAATAACCTATGTTAATAGCATCAATTCGATTAAGTATTGAAAGTTTAATTGATTCAATTATTATTTATATAAAGTTATATGTTCGATTTAAATTTTATATCTTTTTATTTTTTTCAGGTTATTTGTATTTTTTATATAGCATTTAACTGGAATGACTGATTAAATATTGGAAGTTTGGTTAGTTTAATTATTATTTGTACAAAATTTCATGAGTTTTTTCAAATTGGGAAATATAAAGAATCATTCGGCTAAGTCAAGCGGCTAGGTTGCTATTAATGGCTTGAAAAAATTGAACATGAAGTTAATCGACAAAGAAATTGATAGTCTGCGGCTTACCAAGGGCATGAAAGTGGCCAAACTATACCATTTACGTGTCATTTATGTATTGTATATGCATTTTTCTCTAGATTAGACAGGTTCATTAAATATCTTCCACGTGTCTCTTCTCTTTCTAAATATTTTTTTAAATTAATTTTAAAAAAAATAATTTTATAATAGGACTGTAATTATAATATTGCGATCATTTAATTTCGATTTATAATAAAAAAATTATTTAATTATTATTTAATAATATAAAAGTCAATTAGATTGAAATTACGAAAATTAGACCTTTGACGAGAGTAACATCAGGATACGTCAGCACAAAATGACATCATCAGACGAATCACTGCCTACGTGACATAATATAAAAACAAAAATTTACCATCAACTTTTTTTTTTTAACTTAATTCACTTTTTCACCCTTTCTCTTTCTTCTCCCCCTCTCTCTTTCGCCGCCTATCTCGATCTTCACTGTCCCGATCTTGCCTCTCACTAATCTATCTCAAATCTGACAAGACTGTCGATCTCTTTCCATCTCTCTCTCCGATCCGGATGGTGTCTTACTCTGATTTTGATCTACCATTTTCCGTTTTCGATTCCTCTCTCTTTACTCTCTTTCCTGGATCTATTTTATTTTGATTTTTCTATCTTGATACTCTCTGTTTGGTAATTCTCTCTCTTTTTTATATTGTGTTTGAAATGGTATAAATATAGAGTTGAAAGTTGAAGCGATAATTTTTTGCTTAACTTTTCGCTTAAATTTGTGTGAACAAAACCCCAAAAAAGAAAAAGCAGTAACTTTCGAAGCTTTTATATTTGTTTATTCTCTCAGCGTTGATGTTTTTCACTTTTGTGGGAACAAAAGCACAACTTTAAAAAATTAAAAGCACCTCACTATCTTTGTCTGGTGGTTGAAGATGGTCCACCCTGTTCGAAGAAGTGAAAATACGGGACCACCACAATATGGTATTTAATGTTTTAAATTTTATTATTTAAATGATAATTTTTTGTTTGATATAAATAATTTAAAGAATGGCAGATGATTTTATTTGTAATTTCCTTTTTTATTATATTTTATCTGTTTTTTTTTATTTTTTGCGGAATCGTTGGTGTATTTATTTGCTTGTTGTGATATAAATAATGTTTGGTTGCTTGGTTTGGTGTTGTGTGAACCTCACTGTTGAGTTGGTGTATTTGGTGGTACATACTGTTGCATTGCTTGAGTTTGCTATTTTGAACATAGATACTGAAGGTACATACTTTACAGTGATTTTACACTATAAGGGAGTTATGTGTATTGATGGGTATCATGGTGGTGAAGTTTGCTATTTTTGATTAGTGTGATATCCATTCGGTTAGACTTAGTTTATTTGATAAATGGATGTAAATATTGCATGCTGGTGGATATATGAGGTACTATTATAAGCATACTGGACATGTTGTTAGGGGCTCATTTAAGCCTTTAGATTGGGACAATGATCTATTTGAGATGTGTTTAATTGTTGGCAAAAGAAATAGAGAAATAGATTTATATGTCAACCATTTCTCTGAGGATATGTTAGCAGATTTGGAGTAGAATTAATTGTACTCCTTATAGGAATTATCTGAGTGAGTATTAGGTTGATACTAAAATTGAAGTTGATGAAGGGGCATTAAGTAAGGAGAATGATGAGCTTGAAATTGAAGTTGAAGCTGTAGTAAATGATAAGCAGGTTGAGCCTGAAAATATCATATTTAATGATCCCAATTATAACATTTTGGCTGATGATAATGACTTTCAAGAAGCTATAAATTTACAAATAGATGATAAAAGAAGGGTAGGCCAATTGGCAATGTAAGCAACCGACATACAGCTAAAATTCACATAGATCAGGTAGATTCCGAAGATGAATCTCAATACTGTGACTCAAAAGAATTGAATTCAGGAGTTGATAGTGATGAGGAAGGTGTTGGAAGGGTTAAATATCCCGAATTTGATGAAGAGAAATATATGGATAAACATGTTTTACTTCATGGAATGAAGTTTTAAAACTTTGATCAATTCAAAAAAGCTTGCAGAAATTGGGGCATTAATAATAGGTGAAATTTATGGTTTTTCACAAATGATAAGTTGAGGTATAAAGGTCAAAGCTTAACTCATCATCAGAAATTTGCTCATGAAAACTCTCCATCATGAAAATCGAAATTTTATGATGTTGTGCTCTCCTTTGAAGTTTTTCTTTTTTCATTTTGTAATACTTCAACTAGTTCTTTTTAGAGCAACTTTTTTGTGGTTAACAATTATACTTCCATAAACAATATTTTGTAATTTGGAAGTACTCACATTAACTGCCTAGAACATCTTGTAACTTATGATCTTTTGTTAATATCCAGTAACATTTCACAATGTGTACTATTCCACATCAGTTAATTTTAATCCTTATTAAATGATGTGTACAATATATATCCTTTCTCCATCAATTAGTTGAAGATATTGCAGCAAGGGTATACAATGTATACTATTCCTTTTAATTATTTGCCAATTATTATGTATTTAATTATTGTTAAAAATTTTAATCAAAGTTTAGGTAAAAATTTACATTTCTAAGAGTACTTACAACTCTTTAAGAAAACATATTACTGTTATACTAGTTCATATTTAAAAAAATTCCAATAAAAAATTTTTTATTATTAAAAAATTCAATAATATATAATTAAAAGGAATAGTAGATATTGCATATTCTTGTTCCAATATCTTCAACTAATTAATGGAGCAAGGGTATATATTGTACACATCAGTCAATTTTAATGGGGTTAAATCCAACTCCGCATCAGTTAATTTTAATCCTTATTAACTGATGTGTATAATGTATACCCTTACTCCATTAATTAGTTGAAGATATTGGAGTAAGAGTATACAGTGTATACTATTCCTTTTGATTATTTGTTATTGAATTTTTTAATAACAAAAAATTTTAAATCGGAAAATTTTCCTATAATAGAGAAAATTCATATAAATTACAATGAATGAAAACCCATATTTGGTAATGGCGCATCATGTCATCTAAAAAACACACATCCTCCATTTTCCTATAACAGAAAAAACCCATATAAATTACAATGAATGAAAATCCTAGTTTAAATCTCAATTTTAATCTTACCAGAGTAAGATAACAAGTCAAAAACCTTCTCATTGGATTATCTACAGTCTTGAAAGTCTTCATTACGGCTTAAACTTGGCAACCACAGTAAGGAATAACAGGACCTCTTTCTTCAATGTTACTATAATATAAATTAATTTCAGATGAAGAAGAATGAGTAGCCATGAAATAAAAGAAGAAGATGAGGAAGAGGAGATGAGAGCTAAGAGAAATTTGGAACACTAAAGATCTCAGATAGCGAGAGATCTAAGTGAAAATCGGAATAATAGAGATGCAGGGGTTTGTTACATTTGAGATAGAGATGGAGAGAGAAGAGACCGAAAGCTTTGTTAGATTTCATATAGAGATGGGGAGAGGAGAGAGAGACATCGCGACAGTGGACATCAATGGAAGGGGCAAGGAGAGAGAGGGGGAGAGGAGAAAGAAGAGATGAAATGATTTTAAAAAATTGATTGTAAATTTTATTTTTATGCCACGTAGGCAGTGACTCATCTGATGACGTGCCACTTTTTGTTGACGTATCCTGATATTACGCGTATTGTACATGCATCGATGATCCGATTTTTGTAATTCCTATCTAACTTACTTTTATGTTACTAAATAATAGTTAAGTAATTTTTTATTACAAATTGAAATTAAATGACCACAACATTACAATTAACAAATTTTAGTGACCACAGGTGAAATCAATCCCCTATATTAATCTAAAATTAAACTGAGCTAATTAAAATAACCTATGTTAATAGCATCAATTGGATTAAGTATTGGAAGTTTAATTGATTCAATTATTATTTATACAAAGTTATATATTCGATTTAAATTTTATATCTTTTTATTTTTCTCAGGTTATTTGTATTTTTTCTATAGCATTTCAATTTTTTATATAGCATTTGAATCGAATGACTGATTAAATATTGGAAGTTTGGTTAGTTTAATTATTATTTATACAAAATTTCATGAGCTTTTTCAAATTTGGAAATGTAAAGAATCATTCGGCTAAGTCAAGCTGCTAGGTTGCTATTAATGGCTTGAAAAAATTGAACATGAAGTTAATCGACAAAGAAATTGATAGACTGCGGCTTACCAAGGGCATCAAAGTGGCCAAACTATTCCATTTACGTGTCATTTATGTATTGTATATGCATTTTTCTCTAAATTAGACAAGTTGATTAAATATCTTCCACGTGTCTCTTGTCTTTGTAAATATTTTTTCCTAAATTAATTTTAGAAGATAATTTTATAACACGACCGTAAACTTTACTTGGTTTGACGAAAAGGTTAGATATTTACTGATTAATCAAGTTTTATCTTATTTTTTAAATTTAGTTCATTAAAATTAAATTTTTAAAATTAAAATTATCATTAATGTCAAATGTGGTATATTAACTATTAACCGTTGATTAAATATTAAAAAAATTAAACATAAATTTTATATAAAAACTCAAATCCATTTATCAAATTAAAATATAAAATTTTAAATACAAAATACAAATTAATAAAATTTAATAACAGTATTCTAAAATAAAATTAAAGAAATATTAATTTATCAGTTATTTATTTTTTAATATAGACCAATATATATATATATATATATATATATATATATATATATTATGTTTATATCCATACATATGTATAAAATTACATATAAATTGATAAATCGTTGACCAATCGGTTAATTAGATACCTAAGTACAAGTTCATTAATCATAATTTTAAAAATTAAAATTTATGTACACATCTAATTGGAATAGCTAACTGCTAAAGTCGGTTTGAACTCATTTTTTAAATTGATATAATGATTTTTCAATTTTTTTGTTCACCTCTAATTTTGGTTTTTGATATTTTGAATTTTTGTAATATTATTTAAAATTCGCACTTCACAATAATATCTATTATTTTGTAGTTTCTTTTATTGTGTGTTGACATGATTTTATTATTGACTATAATGAATTTTTAAATTTAAGTATGAAAATTAAGGGTTATTTTTGAAATATTTATTGTTGAATAATAATAATAATAATAAATATGATACAATTTTAAAAATATAAAATAATTTTTGAAATTTAGAAAAAAAATAAAAATAGTTTTTAACTTAAAAAAAAAAATCTGCGGATGCTTCTCCTACTTAAAATTTTTTTTTAAAAAAAATGGAAGCTCATACATTAGATATGTTTTTATAAATATTTTAAGAGACAAAAAAAATGTATTTTTGTAGTTGAGTTATTTAAAAAAAAAAACTTTAGAATTGCCTAATATTCGCAACATAATTAACAAATTACTAAAGGAAAAAAAATCTAAATCTTGGTGTCATTTTGTATTGATGGACATGTAATGTAAGTAAGGCCTAATAATTATGTCCGAGTGAATAAAAAATTATTAGTAGATTTAGATGTAAATTTGATGAGAAGATGAATTATCAAAATCAAAATCAAAATCAACCTATCACGAGACATCACAACAGATACCAAAATTTAAATTAAAAAAAACACAATGATGCCATTGAACCTTTAACACAACAAAACCATCTTTTCTTTTCTTTTGTTTGTTTGTTTATTCATTTCCTTTTTCAATAGATTTAGAGACACAATGATCGATTCTCTTGCTTTCCTTCTCCACCTCACAGTGCAATCAAAAACAAATCAGCATATATGAGGGCTTTGCCCTCTCTTTCTTATCAAAAAAAAAAAAAATCAGCATGATGGCAAAACGCCTATCTCTAAATATACCACATTTTTTTTTCTTTTTCAAAATCCATTCTCGGATAACTAAAATTTTAAATTAGATTTCTTTATAATTTTTTTATTAGGTCCTTATATTTTAACATAAAGTAATACGCAATCCCTCATTTATAGAATAAACATATATGCATTTTCATGCCGCTAAAAATACATTACTTTTTTTTTTTAAATAGACTCGATGTGAAATATTAAAAATCTAATGTGAAAAATTTTAGAAGTTTAGAAATCCAACCAATAAAAAATTTTACCAATATAACGCATTATTAAATGTAATTGAAATGTAAATACTCACCTAATGGGTATTAAGAACTATGTGTGTTTTTTTATATTAAAATAAGAATATAATGGCAATAAATTATAAAGAAATTTAACGTAAAAAATTTTAAAATTTAAAAAATCTGAAAATAAATATTTTTTTAGCATAATTCATTCATTATTCTAAACCTACAATGACTCTATTGAATTGTTAAATTTATAGAAAAAAATAAAGTACTTTTAAATATTTAAAAATATTTTTTAACTAAAATTTAAATATAAAATCTCATATTAAGGAAAAAAAAACCGACATATGTCATCTCATCAAATTTGTTGAGAGCAAGTTATAAACATTTAACCCCACTAATTGCCAAAAACGAAAAAGTGAGGAGACATTTTTTTCAAGAGGAAGGACAAACTCCACGGAATCAAAATGGAAAACATGTTAGGGACACGTAACTTGATCAAACCAATGCCTAAGTTAATAAAAAAAAAATCCAAATTAAATTAATTTATCATTGCTAACATATGCATGGAAATGTGAACATTGAAGTGAAACTAAGAACACATGCTCGTCTATTAGTACACAATACAAGTATTTAAGTATTAATATACACTTATTAACATGTACTAAATTTCAAGTATAAATGTCAGTTAGATTTTGAGTTTCCTAACTTAGTTAAAAGGAACAACATTTCCAAGATTTGATAATAAATATCAACTAAGTTCAGTTGTAATGAGACTAGTCCATCATCAACTCGGTTATTATGCGTGAAAATTGCACCAAGTAACAGTAATATTCTGTTAATTAGTGCAAAATCTAGCAATGGATGACAATAATCCTTATCAATTACAAAACCATGAATGTAAATATGCATCTACGGCCACAAAAACAGTAAAAAAGAAAGCATAAAAAAGGTTAAAAGAGCAAACCCAACTCTTTTTTATTTCACCAGTCTAATGATTGCACTGCACAAGCAAAAAAGAAAAACAAGACTTGTAAATCTAACGAGTGGGTGGAGGCCATGGCCTTGAATAAGATTGAAACCTGCTTCTAATATCCAATCTTTATTTTCCAATCTGAAAACCCAACAAAAATCCCACCTTCATTAACAGTGTACAAATTAATTAATGATTTAGGAGATAACCACACCATTTTTTACACAGATTCTTGATCTGGGTACCCTCAAATCTTATAGAATCAAGAAAATAGCTATACTCCTGGCGGCCTCAGCGCAGAATAGGTGCACTGCTTTGGTGTGCTCTTGCTATGTGCCTTCTTCAAGGAGCTATACCAACAAAGAAGAAGAAGAAAACTATACAAGGAACAAGAACCAAAATCTTGAAGAAGAGCAGAGTGATGGGGTTATTCAGGAATTTCCAAACAGTAATAATAATGATGATGATGAGTCAGAAGGGCAAGAGAAGAGCATTAATTTTTATGGAATTAGGAGTGGGTCTAATGGGCCTCATATTGCTCTCAAGAGTAATCTCAAGAGAAGTACAACAGTGGAAACAAATCAATCAAGCACTCAAAAGAGGAAAGTAACTTGGCCTGATGCTCATGGCAAAGATATTGCTCTTATTCATGAATTTGAGCCAAGGTAAATTATTTTTTATGATAGCTTTTCATTGTGTTGGTTCCAGAACTAAAGAAATTATCAGTTTCCCACTATCATTGTGTTGGTTCCGGAACTAAAGAAATTATCAGTTTCCCAACTGTTCTAAGGGTTTTCTTAATATTAATTTATCTTATAACAACTTGCATAAACTAACTTCATATTCTTTTTTACCACTTCAAATAATTTGAATAGCATGTCTGAAGATGGGGAACTTGAAGGAGTAAGAAACTCTTGCATTTGTACAATTCAATGAAGCAAGAGCTCTTGGGTAAGGTTTCATTTCTTTTTTCTGCAATTATCAGTTTCAGAATTCTAATATTATTGGTTCTTGTGTTCCTTATTTTAAATATGGTCATTTTCTTATAATTATGAATATATTATGCATAGAAATAATTGAACTTTTTCATGATTAGGCTAACACTGTCCTGCTTAAACAGAGGTATTACTTAGTGGACTTAGAATTCAAACACACAATCACTATCCTTAATAGTCTGTTGATTTCAGATTTAAAAAGTGTTTAAAAATTGTTATAGAAATTGGAACAAGATGTGGGTTGGAGCGCAAAATGAAGTTCTCAAGATTCTTGCTCAGTCTTGTTGCCCCTCAATCAGGAGAAATTAACTGAGTTCAGATTTCAGGATCATATAAAAAAAAAAGTGAATTTATTCAAGAACTACACGTCGTCTCAAAGGATATTTGGTATGATTTTCTTGGTCAAAACACTGCTCTTCATCTTGAACTATGCCAAAACTAGCAGGCTGATGTCTGAAGTTTGGTTCAAATCTTCACTTTATATATAAGAATCTTATGGATGGAACAAAATCCAAAAAGAAGAGATACTTATTTCATTGTCTGATGTGTGAAGAGTAGAATTTAATCATTTATGGAACCAAATGCCAAAAAACAACTAAACCTTAATCATAATTACATGCTAGACAGACAGAGTCGGCTATATAAAATCTCTCCTGCAGTTAAATCCGTCTAGATATCTAGGAAGAAAACAAAGAAAAGAACATTAATTTGCTTAATAAATTACAAATCTAAAAAATCACATGCTTACAAATTGGATCATCCTTTGAAAAGAATATATACTTTGCATCATCAGCCGGAAGAAAATAATGAAATATGCTTCACTTTGAAGTTGTTGGGTCCATTGCTTATCATGGTGTTTGATGCATGCTTGGGAAAAAGGTCTGGAAAGACTGAACCACTTTGGAATCTAAACCCATTCCATCACTCAGAAAAATACAAGACAAAACTGAAAACTAAACTAACTTACATTTGGGCCCCATGTGTGTGGCAGAAGAAACACTTTCTCATAATTTTCCTATTTCTGATGCAATATGAAGATCAGTGAGTATATATTATACTCTTAGCCAATTGGATTAAGCTCAATTTCTGATGTTATATATTATGCAAGTAAATTGATTTGCTTTTAGTATTACATCAATTTCTCTATTCTTGCAGGTTGATAACATTTCAAGTGTTGACACCGTAGCTTTTCTTCTGCAGTCAATGAAGTCACTGATTTCGTCGAGCTCTAGTTAATTGAAAATTAGAAAACTGTGTAGAGGAAAATCACATTGTAAAGAAATCATTTAGACGAAAATTGTCTCTGATTGTGAGCAAGTCCTAGCCTTTTTCTTTTTCTTTTTAAAGGAAGGAAAAAAAAATCTCACGGTATAAATCATTTACTTGAAATTGCAGTGTCTTGTGAGTTTTAATCATTGATAAAGTAGACATCTGATTAATCCCCTAATAGATGGATTTAAATATCCATAATCCATATAGCAGTGTAAAAATCTGTATGTTAAGCAAAGGTTTATGTGATTTATTAAGGATCAGCACAATTAATTATCTTCATTTTCACTTGTATCTAGCTATAAAAAGCAGTTCCTGCATTCCACAAATATTAAGAAAATTTCATCAATATAATTGAAACCGTAAATATTGGGACATATGAAAAAGAATTCAATTGATTTTCTAAAAATTTTCAGAAAGACAAATCACAAAACTGAATAAAAAACATTCAGTGGATACATGGGAAGAATTAACATCAATATCTGGTACGGTGAAGGAAATGAAAAATGGAATGTAATATACTGTGAAGCTCTAACTAAACACTAGCTCATTGTTGTTAATCGCTATAGTGAGAGCTATAACAAATCAGAGGCATATATATTAGTGGGGG
Source organism: Excoecaria agallocha (assembly GCA_037975025.1). Classification (NCBI taxonomy): domain Eukaryota; kingdom Viridiplantae; phylum Streptophyta; class Magnoliopsida; order Malpighiales; family Euphorbiaceae; genus Excoecaria; species Excoecaria agallocha. The sequence goes on along the minus strand of CM075823.1, from coordinate 16,079,520 downwards.
TGAAGTAAAGCAAGCTACCAAGGCGAAGCAATTCTTGTAAGAAACACAATATTTCTTTCTTTCCAGTTTCCATCCCACAATGATATACCGAATTTCCCCATAATGAATGGGAATCAATATTTTCCCATTACAGTATCACAATCTCATGAGCTTATGAAACAGTATTTCCCTATTTGCCGCCTGCTGAGTTCTTTCTGCAAGCTACAGCCTCTTTTACATTTCAATTCACTCAATGATTCTAACTTTTTGCCTTCTTCGATTTGCCCTTTTCCTGCATCTTCTTTTTCTTTGCTTCGGCTGAAATCCAAGTATAATCTGGAGGAATTACAAAAGGGTCTTGAATGTTCTCTATCCTACTGCTAGACCCACCTGCTGATGAGCTTGGGCGTTGGTACGGAGCTTTTATCCACTGAAACCAGGATGAGCTTGATGATTGTGTCACTGCTGGGCTTTCCCGACCAGAACCAGTGGGACTTGAGGGAGGTGTCTCAAATTCTTCTAATTCCAATGGCTGTAATTCTTCAAACTTTGTAAATGTAACTAATACTCTGATGGTGGGGACCACTGGGATAGCAACCTGAATATAAGCAACGAATATACAAAGAAGTTTAAAAAAAAAGGACCATAAATAGAAAGATATTTTTTGATATATATGATGACATTATAATCAACAACAGCACGAAACCGGAACAAAGAAAAACAGCGGTGGCAGAGAAAACAAAGAAGCTATGAAGATTTCACCCGTCATTCAACCACCCAGTGCCGCAGCATCCCTTCTTGTGTTATGGAAACTGATTTGAAAGTATCAATTATCACCAAACTTCAGCTCAGTTGAGGGATTCATAACGAGTTGATAAGTTTGCATCACACAGCTAAAACAGGTCAGCAAAAGGTTTGCAAGTGCAGACTTGAATGTTCAATCATTGTGGCCTAAAAAAATGCATTTCCTATCTGTATGTCAAAGGCTTAAACAGAATCAAGCTACGCTGGCTCCATATCTGAATCAGAAGCTCTAAGAGAAAAATACACGAGATTCAAAGAGACTAAGCAGGCCTGCCAATATTCACTAAACTCAAAAAACATAAATAACTTCCCTGACATAACATACATAAGAAGTCACTTTAGCATTAGAAAATCCCTAGCAAATGTTAAATAGGTGGATCATGGATGTGGATCCCAGTTCACCAACTAATAGAATCCAACCCTAACTACGATAACCATGGCAATTTATTGCTATAAATTGCAGAAGTTAAGGGCACCATCATGCATTTTTTTTAATCACTTTGGGGGCTGACATCAGAATGCCATCTAAAATTTTGGGATTGCTAGTAGATTTTTTACTCAAGTGAATATTTACTTTCACTCTAATCTCTCATTCTTCTCCAAGTAGTATAAACATCAGAGTTATAACAAAAATTGGGGAGTGAGCACAGTAACATGGAGAAGTTACAATGTTTCACTAGGCCTCAGCCAGAATTAGTGGGATCAGCTTCATAGTATGCGCCACAAAAAATCTGTCCTAATGCATTTATCCCAAAGGTTCTAAGATGCACTAGTTCAGGTGGCACAACTCAACTATCAAATGCAGAATAAGATTCCCAGCACGTTAAGTATTATACACTCCTCTATGCCAATCAGGTTAAGGAAATAAAAAATAAAACCAATATACTCATTGCTGAAAAAGTAAATTCCATTTAATAGCTAGCCCATTCAACTGGAGGATTAATCCTCATATGTTCTTCTAACTTCTTTATCACCCTTGGACGGCAGCCAGCAAAGTCAAAATCAAAGTCTGCACTTCAAAAGCAACTTTACTAGAAAATGATTCATACAGGAGAGAATTTAAGGATAATTGCCCCAAGGTTCATTATTATGGTTCCCAAAGAATTAGAACTCTAGCATTCAAATGCAGGTAAAGCAAATCCATTTTTACATGCTCTCACATTTACAATCCATTTACAACAACTTGGTTATGTGAACGGCAACTTTATCTCCAGCAAGCCTGATAGGGTGGTCATAAATAACTCTGTAACTCTGAATTTGAGTCTACCATGGTTTGCATAAAACAAATCATATCAAGATCAAGTTAAAATGCATGCATATAGATGTCAAGTAACAGTAGATGCACATTTACAAAGCAAAGGAACAGATCTCATTTTCCATCTGGGTGAGAAGAGAATAAACGAAGGAACAAAATGCCAGCAGAACCAATGATGTCAATGGGGAAGCTGACAAAAAACTCAAAAAAAAATCAACATTCAAAGTAGGCAGAGAAGGCTCAAAAGAATTTGAAGTCAACATGGCAATCGTAATTCATCCAAAATACAACTGTTTCCACAATCAGCTTATAATAATGGTTAGAATGGCAAGTCATATTTGTCAGCAGCCAGAGATGGATCGGCAGTCACCTCAAGCCAAAGATGAAGAATGAAAATAAACAAAAATTAAACGCATGCAACAATCATGATTTAATAACCTTTCCTCAATTAAAAAAAAAAATGAATACTTGGATACCAAAGAGGAGTCAATTTTTAAATTGTTAAAATTCTTGAGGCCAGAACTTACAACAATGCAACATTTATATGAAATCTGTGCAGAGTTCAAAATTTAGATCCTACAAAAATTACCGTATGAACTGAACCTGCAACAACAGACTTCATTTGCAGAAAGTTCTAGAAACATGTCAGACTCAAACATACTAGTTATGGAGTTGTTTAGACTCAAAAGAAAAATTCAGGAATTACCACCCTTAACAGAAAGCCCATAAATAAATTTATGCTAAAAGGGCCAAAAGAATTGAAATTAAGATTAACCAGTAAACAATGAACAGACAATTAAACTAACTAACAAGCGCCAATCGCTAAAACAGTTCTGCCACAAAATTCAAGTAGATGGAAAAGAAGCATCATACCTTCACCGGGAAAGTTCCCATTGGAAGTTTTGTTGTGAGCAGCTCCCTTAAGCGACGTATTGCCTTAACCTTATTTGCAAGAATGTCGAGCAATGGAAGAAGTTCTTCAGTTTGTAATGGGAAGTTTGGAGAAAGCCAGAGAGTAGGCCTCAATCCTTTTTTGTATTCATTCTCACGGCTTCCTTCCTTGCGCCGATTACTGCACTCAGAAATAGCAGAAGTAGATGTCTTCATATCTCGTCCTTTCCTGTGCTCATCCCTCACAACAACCTCAACAGAATGTCTTCCGGGTTTTGTGTGGCTCGCCGATGGAGAATCCCCCAGTAAATCGCTCACCTTCTCATCCACACAAAGAGAACTTCTTGGCGGAGCAATTTTCTTTTGCCCTTCGACTTTGGAATCTCGCTTTCTCCATCCACCAAACCAGCCTTTTTTTTCTGGTTTAGTCTCTCCATTTCTACAACCATTTCCATCTTCAATAGGAATCTCCCTATGTTCATAAGAGCTGTGGCGATGAGCAATAACCCCATCACCATTCTCAGTGGTCAATTCTGATGAATCCAATTTAAGAGCAACTTCAAGTTGCCTTCTCTCTTCTTCTGTCAAAATGTCATTGAGCTCCTCACTCTCAGTTTCATTCTCATTGCAGGATGAGAAGAACTCATCATCTGTCATAGCCCCTGGGACCCTTCTAGACTTAATGCTAACAACTACATTTTGCATATCATAGACCTTAGCCTTCCATGAGCCCACCATTTCTGTTTTTTCCTGGCGCCGCCATGTCAACTGTGGTAAAAGCATGGCCTGGGTTACATCAATGCCTGGCCTGAATATATTAGTCTTTGACATTGCAGCTACTTCCTGTCGAACGTCCTCTTCAGCTGCAGGAGAACCAGCACCATCTAAAGCATTCATCACCTCCTTATCCTTATGAGAGATCATACATAGTGATCCCGGAGGGACTTTTCCATCCTCGGATCCATTACCTAGGAAAATGATACTCTGATCTGAGCGCTGAATCCTAAAACCATCAAAGCCAGCCAAAGTCATGTCCGCCCTCAAATTTGCTCCCCTCTTCCAAATTTTGTAAGTATCTGAAGGAGCAATCCTTGAAATGAAAGGTATGACAGAACTCTCAAAATGGAACGTAATTTCCATATAGAAGTCTCGCATTCTATGCATAGTCTCCACCAAACGAGGCAACCTCCTACACCATTTAGCCCACGCCAATGGCTGATAATGCCTAACTATGATCATTGCTATTCCCTCTTCTCTATTACATATTGCTTCTTGAAGAGCACTCCATCCCTGCTCATTCTGCAAGCTCCAATCTGCACCAGCCACCATAAGCATCTCCGTTGCAGTCTCATCACCCATTTTCACTGCCAAGTGAAGAGGAGTGTCACGGTTCGGGACATCACGCCTATCAACCATGGCAGCAATAGTATCAGCCTTCTCTTCCTCAGCCAATGAAACTGCCTCTGTCTTAATCTCATTAGGGTCACAAAGTCTTGGAAGGCCAGCAAGCATCTTCCTGAGACTGGCATAATCTCTCATTGCAATGGCCTTATGCACAGGACTATGAGCATATTTTGAAATATCAAAACCCGCCATGCCTCAGGAGTATGTAAAGATCAAATTAGACCAATGATATACACAATCAAAACAACAATTCAATCATCCAACACCGAAACTCGATCTCTAGATGATTGATAATCTCCACCCCAAAACCATAACCTAAAAATAAAAAGAAAAATGATTAACACCCGTCAACTATTTCCTCCCATATCAATCCACCGAATATTTTAACAGAAGAACATGAGAAATTTCTTGCAGTCTTTCTCACTAGAAGAACAGGCCCAATTCAAGTTACATCCAGGTAATGAATACAGAGAAAAAGACAGTTGCAGTTATCATGAATAAGCACAAGCAAAGAATCTCGCCAGACCCAAAGCAGGAAAGGATCCAATAAGCTAAGATATCTCACCTCCTGATAATGGTCTCTTCCTCAAAGAAATCAAGATGCTGAACAAGAAACTGAAGCACAAAAAGCCCACACCACAAACTCTTCCTTTAGATCCTTGTGATCCAATCCAGATCAGACAAACCCAAAAACATGCATGTGGGGGTGTAAAACAAGATTTTAAAAATGGAAAAAAAGAATATATTATAAACAAAACGAAAAGTTTTACAATACAGAGGGTAAAGGTGAGGAATCTGGTTAAGAAATAGAGAATATACAGAAACAAGAAAAGAATACTGGAAACGAACAAAACCCCATCACAAAGAAAAATCGAACCGAACCCCAAAAATGGAACAGTAAAAATACAACAAAAAAATTAATAATTTTCCAAGAAAAACAAAATTGCTTATGTATATGATTCGAAAAGTAAAAACCCAAAAGAAGAATCAAAGAGTTAAGCCACTGCAACAATTTTCTTTTCACATACAGAGAAAGAAAAGTTGGAAAGAAACAGAGAAAAGGCAGAAGAGTAAAATAACGAAAAGTGGAGAGTGAAGGGGTAAAAATGATGGATTAGTTAATCTAACTGGAATTGGATATAGCAAGCATGAGAAGAGGAAAGAAAAAAGTTTCCGTTTTTCATTTAAAAATCTGATTTTTGTTTTTTACCATTTTCATTATATTATATTTAAATGAGATAAACAAAAAAGAAATAGAAAAAACAGCCCATTGATAGAAGGAAAGGTGAAAGGAAGATTAGTCACAGCCTCGCAGGTCAGAGAAAGGAAAGGCATGAGAGAGTCCAACACAAGAACTAGTCAAGCCAACTGGTGGGCCCCCAGTAATTAGGTACTTTCTCTCCTGTTTCCATGAAAAGATTAACATTTAAAAGTTATTTTAATTTTATAATGAATTATTAATTGATGTTTAAAAACGTTGGATAATTAAAGCAGTAAGGGTAACTTCTTTTGATTTCAATTAAGGAGGGCTATACTATTTAATCAGATAACGTCTAATTTAATGACTTGTTAAGCAGGATAGGTTAGCTACTTGTTAAGCAGGATAGGTTAGCTGCTCCAGTGTCTTTTTTTTTTTATTTTTTTCTTTCTTCTTTTTAATGTACTCTATAAATAAAGCATTAATCAATAATCAAAGTGGTATAAATGTTGTACCAAAAAGTGTTACTTTATTAAGAAAAAAGTTACAATGAATTTTAAATATCACAGTGTATTTGGTATTTTTTTAAATATCACTATAATTGCAATTAATAAATATTAATAACATAGTGTATATTTTATCCATAATATTAATTTTAATATAAGCTAAATACGTAGATTGATGCTTTAACTTAATTTGTTTATTTGAAAGATTGATATATATTTAAACCTTTATTGTTTATGTGACATAGATACTGAAATTTACCCAAACAATGACGCGTGAAATGCCATAAATCATTTTTTCTCTTTCTCCTCTCTTTCCCTCTATTCTCTCTCTCCCCTTCTCTCTATTCTCCTCTCTTTCCCTTTTTTCTCTGTCTCTCCCCCTCTCCATTCTCCACTCTTTCCCTCTCCATTACCACCAATGCACACTCCTCTCTCTTTCTTCATTTTTTTTACTGCAATGGATAACAGTAATTTTCACTCCAACTTTCACCTTTGTAGAGGCTCCGATGTTGCCTCCAACACATGTGGCCCTAGTAGTGCCCCCAACTGAAAACTTTGCTTGATTTTATTTTTATAGTTTTGTCGAACACAAGTCAATTATTGCCTTATTTGGTTACAGTTTGTAAAGAAAATTTCCTAAATCTATAGATAATCAGAAGCAAATGTTGATTTTGAAATTAATTTTTACCAAAGTAATGTGAAATTCGATTCCCAAATCTATTGGACTTTGTTTTCAATTTTGAAAGTATAGTTTTCTACTTGTGAATAATTTTAACATGAGGATTTAATAAAATAATTTCATTAACGTTAAATGAATTTGTAGAGAGATAGAGAAACAAAGGGGTTTGAACTTTTCTTTTTCTCTTTATATTCTCCCATGGCGTGATTTTTTCTTTGGATGTTAATTTTGCTTGTGATGGTTGATTTTCTATTTTCCTCCGATCAGTAGCTTTACTTCCCTTTCTTTATGTTGATTTTATTTTTATAAAGTCTAATTATCAGTGATTGAATTACTGGAGATTTGGTTTACTGTAAACCCTATTTGGATATAATCATTATTTATTTATTTAATTAGCAATTGATAAATAATTTGATCCGTGAGAATTTAAGAGCATAGACTCAAATAATCTGATTTTGGATATTCGTCTTAAGAATGATTCATTTGTTTTCATTTGTGGGTTTATGTGGCGTTGGATGAATGAATTTGTCTTCAAAGATGTTGGTGATGGTGGTAGTGGTCATGAAAGTTGTAATAGAAATAGGAGCTCAAAGTTGGAAGTTGTAATGGAAAAGAAGTTGTAATGGAAGCTCAAAGTTGGTGATGGTGGTCAAAAAGGGGAACTTCGCCATATGCAAGAGAAGACGGTGGTGGTCCAATACCCTGATGGGTATTTTGCCTATTTTTTTTACTGCAAAATTGATAAGTGGCACATTTCTATTAGATATATGGCCACGTCAGTGTGTTTGAAGTACACTCCCTTTTGTTTGTATGTTATCACATCAATAATGGTTTGAAAATATGTAATTGTTTGAGTTAAAGTATTTATTTAGTCATTTACTTATTTAAGGTGTCTAAATGAAAAATTAGGGGTATTCATTGATTGAGTTTGGGTCAACTTGATCCAAACCTAAATAACCTGACATGCAAAATTTTTCATATTTCTTCACCCGATCCTACCCTATTTTATATTCACGCCCCAATCCGATTAATTCGATTTTTTTGGGCCCCAACTCAATTAATTCGAATTTGATTTTTGTATACAAAACATACTTCTCTTTATATTGCCCTTATCAAACTGCAAACAGAAAGGCCTGCACTCGTAAGTTATTTGTCAAATTCCTAAATTTTTAAACATTCTTCTTCAAAGCAAGTAATCCTACTTTAATTGCAATTGCATAAGAAAAATAGTAAATTAAAAATTTAAAAGAAGAAGAAGAAGAAGAAAGAAGAAAAAGAAAAAGAAGAAGACAAAAGGGTAGATAAATGGAAAGAAATAAAAAAAATAAAATACTAATAACATTACCATATCATATACCAATTCCACATCTAGTACAACACCTCATGTTGAGTTATCAACAAAGGTAGATAAACAATAGAAAAGAAAAAGAAATAAAAAATAAAAAAATGAGTAAATTTTTTTTCCAAAAAAATAATAGAATGAACAAGTATAGAAATTCCAATAGTCTGTATATGTCCAAACTCAATAATTCATCCCCTATCAGGCAATTAAAATAGCAATCCTGGACTTAATAGCACAAATAAAACCATTGATATCACCATTGGAGATGACACAAGTTGAAGAACAGATGTCAACGATGAAATAGGATCAGGACTTTAGATTTAGGGATCTCAATGGCAAAGGGGAGAGTAGGAGAGAAAAACGTTAAAATGCAATGTAATGAGAGTAATTTATGTGGGTTGTTCGGGTGGGGTAGATTTTATTAGGGTCTTAACCTAACTTGAACCCAGAAAAACCAAAATTCTCGAATCCTACCCGACCCAAATAATCCTACCTAAGTGTCTAGTTCGGATCGGGTTATTCGGATAGGGTCGAATTTTTCTCACCCTTGTAAAAAATGGTGTCATGTTAGAGTGTTAATTTATGTATTTGGCCTTTAATATACTAACACTCCATTTGATTTAATTGATGAATACAACTGATAATTTATATATATTCTTATTAGCCGGTACTTGATCCGATAGTCGATTGATAATTAAATTAAAAATTTCATATGTAAACGACTTCTGATAGATTTATAATAATAATAATTATTATTATGATAGGTATCATTTTTTTAATGTAATGGTTTTTTATTAGCAAATTAAAAAAAGGTTAATCGAAAACACTACAAGAAAATATCAAAATAGCAATGAATAAATTTCATTGCTAATTTAGCAACGAAAATCAAATTTCGTTGCTATTTAGTAATGAAAATTAAATTTGATTGCTATTTTTAGTTAAAGTTTTTAGATTTAGTAACAAAAATTAAATTAGTTATCTTCCGTCGCTATAGATGGAGTAAATTTTTAGCACCAAAATATAGCAATGAAAATTAGTAATGGAATGCTTATACAGTTGCTAAATAAGGTGCCAAAAGATGGTGAAAAATTTTTGAAATGAAAATTAGCAATAGAAAGAAAAATTTGTTGCTAATTTAGCAAAGGAATGTTATTTTATTTGCTATTTTAACAACGAAAAATATTTTCAGTACTATTTCAAAATTGAATTGCTTTAAGGTTGCTTATTTAGCAATGAAATTTTTTTCGTAGCTAAATTAGCGACGAAATTCAATTTTCGTTGCTAAATTAGCAACGAAAAATAATTCCATTGTTAAATAACCAACGTCAAAGCAATTCGATTTCAAAATTTTTGTTGCTAATATAACAATGGAATCAATTTTTCGTTGCTATTTCATTATTTGCTAAAATAACAACGGAATTTATTTTTGGTTGCTAAAATTACAATGGAATGCATTTTAGTTGCTAAAATAGCAATGGAATATATTTTTTGTTGCTATTTTAGCAACTGAAAATAAATTTTCGTTGCTATTTTTATTTTTTTCCTAGGGATAAATAGTTCATTTTTGCCCTTTATTTGCAGCCGAAAAATTTTCTTTTTTCTTCATTTTTTCGTGAACCTCGATCTCTTCCTCGTCCTTGAACTCGCACTCTCCCTCTCCCTTTTCTCTCCGATGCCGGTGCCTCCCCCCTCCTAAGCTAAAAAATGTCTTGCCTTTGCTTCACTCTCTTTGATCTCTTCCACGATGATCTCCCTTTCCTTCCCTTATTGCGATCTCCTCCTCTTTCACCCCACTGCCGTTCTTATGTAGCCACAAATTCATACCCACATTTCTCTATAGACAAACTGTAATGATCTTAATACTGAGTCAGCGATAAATAGTACTTTTTGATAGTAAATAGTACTTTTGGGATAAAAAGTAAATCTGAAGGTGAAAAATATTTTATTTGGCCATCGAAAAAGAATTATCATGATTAGTCCGAAAATAAAATTTGGAGTGGAATCGATATCAAATAGGCCTCTAAAAGTCAAAAATATGAAAAAAAAGGGTTCGGTTCAAAGGTTAACTAGGTTGACTTAAGTTTGATCGGTCCCTTAAAAATAGTAAATAAGGTCTAAAAATTATCTAAAATTGTAGATCTTCCTAAAATGATATGCAAAATATTTTGGCTATAAAAATGTAATTTTTCAGTGACATCGGTAACTAACAAATCGGATCGGTCTGATTGAATTGGATTAAAAATGGACTTTGATTGAGTTAAAATTTTGTGTACAGCCTATTTTATGCATGTTATGAATTATGAAATTAAATTTGGAATGATTTGGATTTGAAAAATGATATAACAATAGAAAATTTTATGTGGATCTAAATAGGGCTATTGGGCTTGAGTGAGTGGGTTTTAGGTTGAACCTAAACCCCTATAAAAGCCAAAAAAAGGCAAATTTTTTTAGGGTCATCCTTATCCTTTCAGCCTTTTTCTTCCTCTTGTGTGGCCAAACCCACCATTCCTCTTTTCTCTCTCAAATATTTTAAGCTTTCTCTTAAATCCTCACCAAATTCAAGCATTCCAAGTGTAATTTTATCTCTCTATAAGATTTTGAAGGTCTTTTCTCTTTTATTTAAGTGAGAAAAATGAGAGAAAATAAAGGTTAAAATGAAAGATATGAAAGTGAGGTAAGTGAAATTTAAGATTTAAAATTATTTTAAAGGTACCTATAAATATTTTTAGGTACCTAGAGTCCATTTATACAGTCAATTTGAGCAAAAAAAGGTCAAAATATTGGTGTTTTGCTTGATAAAAATTTGACCCATATAGGTTCTCCAAGTGAAGTGCAAGCTTCCAAGGCTAAAGGTAAGGAAAAGGAAGTCCAGTAAAGCTAAAGCAAGCGAGAAAGGTTAGTGGCTATAAAATTCATCAATTTCCTTCAATTTGATATGTAATTGCATTATGTAACCTAAGTGAACTTGTGTAAAATGCATGCTTAATTGAACTTAAGCTTAGAATAGTCACTATAAGCCTTGAAAATGACCTTTTGAAAGCTTAAAAGGAATTAAAAAGTATTGGAAGGGTATGAATCTCACTTAGATGAATTGCACCTCAGTGTGTATTAGGGTGTATTTTGTATATTTATGATGTTTAATGCCTTGAAATGAATATAGACATGAAATTAAGTGTCCATGAATTTATTTAGAATTTATAAAATTTATATAAATATTTTTTAGAATAAATTTGTATTATGTTTAAGGTGAATTTGTTGAATTATGGTGAAATAATTCATAAGATGAGTGCATTTGATGAATTATAGTGAGATAAATCATAAAATGTGTAAAAGTGATAAAAGAATCGAATGAAAAGTACACTGAAATGAAAAAGCAAATGGAAATATCAAAAAGTGGAAAGTGATCTTGAAATAAGTAAGAAATTTTACCCTTAGTAGTGGTCAAGCGATTTAAATCTAGTTTAGAATATGATTGGTTAGCCATATGGACATTCATACTGTGGTATAAATTATAGCGATTTGTTTTGCTATGGTGGGATATAATGATCTCCCATAGTTTCTGTATTAACTGTTTTATTCTGTAAAAGTGGTGCAATGGTCATTAGAGGTCATTCCTTAGTGCATTGTTATGGGCCCATGGAATCCACATCCTGTATATTCAATTTGAAGATTTTTGTTGGGATTGTACTAGGGGCATAATGGTAAAAATAAGTTTAGAGTGTAAAATATAAAGTGAAAATAAAGTTTAAAGTGAAAAAGGACCTAATTGAAAGAAAATAAAAAGTTTATGGTCAAATGATAATTTATCCAAATAATGAATTTGGCAGATAAAAATGACAAAGTAGTGAATATATGAATAAATATGACAAAACAGTGAATGAATAGCCTAAAAATGAACTTTTATAATTTTGAAGGACCAAAATATAATTTGATATGAAATGTTAAAACGAGGATCAATTGATAATTTTTATGCCATATAATGAATTTAGAGTGAAAATAAGTGAACTAGTGGCAAAATTATAATTAAATTATAAAAATGGCAGTTTTGTAATTAATTGAAAAGAAATTAAGGATTAAGTTGAAACTTTGCCATAGTAATGGTAATTAATAGTGTAAAATGCTAAATAAAATGATAATTACATTTGATTGAATAATTAAAGAATTTTTCATGATTAATGCATTTGTTGGAAATTCTTAGATTTGTAGTCACTATCGAGCATATTTAATGCTTAGCGCATAGTATTTACTGCATGTAGGTTCAGAAAATTAAGTGGAGCAAAGTATACAGTGGAGCTTAAATTTTGAAGAAGAAAGAATAGTTAGAAATTATTTTGTATGATATGTATATATTTAGCTAATTTTGAAGTAAAAATGGGATTGTATATGAATAGTATATTGATGTATATATATATATATGAATTATGACAAGAAATAGGAATTGAATGAGTGTGATGAATGTATATATTATTTATAAATTATTATACCCTTAAGGGGCTGTGAAATTATCTGCTTTTTAGATTAGATATGTAAGTTTTTAAGCCGTTATATTACCAGACTTTTAGTTAATGAATAGTAAATTTGACAATTATAGGTTAGCAACAAGTTTAAAATTGTAACGAATATTGATTGAAATAGTTTTGCAGTCAAGGGAATAATTAAGGTTCAATATAAGAATAAAAAAATTATGGCTAATCATTTAATTCATTAGGACTTTGTTATAGTAAGGGTATTATATTTTGTGGTATCAGAGTAAAGGTTTACACAATTTTAAGATCAGAGTGGGATTAAGTGATTGGTTTATATGTATATATATGCCAATTATTAGTGGAAAAGTGTTATGGATCTAATATGCACTTGCTCCTCTTTTTTTTTGCAGTGAATACTTCAGCAAGTAGGTCATATAGCTTACCGATTAAAGTTACCATCGAAGTTAGAAAAGATTCATGATGTGTTTCACGTTTCAATGCTTAAAAGGTATAGATTTGATTCTAGCCATGTGATCACTCCATAAAAGATAAGTGCAAGTCAATATGACCTATAAAGAAAGGCCAGTGAAGATCTTAGCTAGAGAGATCAGATAGCTCAGGAACAAGTAGATTCAACTAATGAAGGTACTTTGTCACCATCACAATGTGGAGAAGGCTACATAAGAGCCAGAAGCTACAATAAGATAATAGCATCCTTTGCTCCTCGATACAGGTAAATTTTGAGGATAAAATTTATTTTAGTAAGCGAGAATTATAATGGCCTCAATACCTGATTAGCCATAAATAGTACTTTTCGATAGTGAATAATACTTTAAAGTAAAAAGTACACTCGAAGATGGATATATGTTATTTGATCATCGAAAAATATTGATCAAAGTTAGTTTAGGATTAAAATTTAGAGTAAAATCGAGATTAAAAAAGCCTCTTAAAGTCGAAAATGCGAAAAATAAAGTGGTTCGATTCAAAGATTAACTAGGCCGATTTAAGTTTGATTGAACCCTTAAAAATAGTAAATAAGCTCTAAAAATTAGCAACAATTGCATATATTCCTAAAATGATATGTAAAATATTTTGGCTATAAAAAGATAATTTTTCAATAACATTGGTAATTATCGAATCAGACTAATCTGATTGAATCGGATCGAAAATAAACTTCGATTGAGTTGAAATTTTACATACAGCCTATTTTATGCATGTTATGAATTATGGAATCAAGTTTGGGATGATTAGAATTTTAAAATTGAAAGGAGCATAGAAAAATTGCATGTGGGTCTAAATAGGGCTATTGGGCTTAAGTGAGTGGGCTTTAGGTTGAACCAAGGTCCAACCCATTTAAACCCATATAAAATCCAAGAGGAGGCAGATTTTGTGAGAGTCATCCTTACCCCTTCAGCCTTCTTCTTCCTCTTGTGTGGCTGAACCCACCATTCCTATTTTCTCTCTCAAATTTCTTTAAGCTTTCTCTCAAATTCTCACTAAATCCAAGCATCCCAAATGTAATTTTATCTCCCTACAAGATGCTCAAGGTTTTTGCTTCTTGATTAGAGTGAGAAAAATGGAAGAAAATAAAGGTTAAAGTGAAAGGTGTGACATTGAGGTAAGTGAAATTTAAGAATTAAAATTATTTTAAAGGTATCTATAGATATTTTTAGGTATCTAAAATCCATTTATGAAGCTAATTTGAGCAAAAGAATCAAAATATTGGTGTTTTTCTTGATGAAAATTTGGCCCATGTTGGTTCACTAAATATTGGTGTTTTTCTTGATGAAAATTTGGCCCATGTTGGTTCTCTAAGTGAAGTGTAAGCTCCCCAAGGCTAAAAGCAAGAAAAAAGAAGTTTAGGGAAGCTAAAGCAAGTGAGAAAGGTTAGTGACTCTAAAATTCATCAATTTTCTTTAATTTGATATGTAATTGCATTATGTAACCTAAGTGAACCTATGTAAAATGCATGCTTAATTGAATTTCAGCTTAGAGTAGTGACTATAAGCCTTGAAAATGGCCTTTAAAAAGCTTAAAAGGAATTAAAAAGCATTGGAAGGGTATGAACCTCACTTGGTTAAATTACACCTTAGTGTGTATTAGGATGTATTTTGTATATTTATGATGTTTAATGCCTTGAAATGAATATAGACATGAAATTAAATATCCATGAATTTATTTGAAATTTGTGAAATTTATATGAATATTTCTAGAATGAATTTGTATTATATTTAAGGTGAATTTGTTTAATTGTGGTGAAATAATTCATAAGATGAGTGTATTTGATGAATTATAGTGAGATATAATTCATCAAATACGTAAAAGTGATGAAAAAATTGAATGAAAAGTGCATTGAAATGAAAAAGCAAATGAAAATATCAAAAAGTGGAAAGTGATCTTGAAATAAGTAAGGAATTTTACCCTTAGTAGTGGTCAGACAGTTTAAATCTAGTTCAGGATATGATTGGCTAGCCATAGGGATACCCATACCACGTTGCAAATCATGACGATTTGCTTTGTTATGACAGAATCGTAATGATCTCTCATAGTTTATGTATTGACTATTATATTCTATGAAAGTGGTGGAATAGTCCTTCGGGATCATTCCTTAATGTATTGTTGTGGGTCCGTGGGATTCACATCTTGTATATTCGATCTGAAGATTATATCGGGATTGTACTAGAGGTATAATGGTAAAAATGAATTAAAAGTGTAAAATATGAAGTGAAAATGAAATTTAGAGTGAAAAATGACCTAATTGAAAGAAAATGAAAAATTTAAGGTCAAAATGGTAATTTATCCAAATAATAAATTTAGCTGGTAAAAATGATAAAGTAGTGAATATATGAATAAATATGAAAAAATAGTGAATGAATAGCCTAAAAATGAACTTTTATAATTTTGGAGTATCAAAATATAATTTGATATGAAAATGTTAAATTGAGGATTAATTGGTAATTTATATGGGGTACAATAAATTTAGAGTGAAAATAAGTGAATTAGAGGTAAAATTGTAATTAAATTATAAAAATGACAGTTTTGTAATTAATTGAAAAAAATTAAGGATTAAGTTAAAATTTTGCCATAGTAGTGGTAATTAATAGTGTAAAATGCTAAATGAAATGATAAATGCATTTGATTGAATAATTAAAAAATTTTGCATGATTAATGCATTTGTGCATGTGTTGGAAATTCCTAGATTTGTTGTCACTATTGAGCATATTTAATGCTCAGTGCATAGTATTTACTGCATGTAGGTTTTGAAGATTAAGTGGAGCAAAGTACACAGTGGAGCCTAAATTTTGAAGAAGAAAGAATAGTTAGAAATTCTTTTGTACGACATGTATATATTTAGTTAATTTTGAAGTAAAGATAGGATTGTATATAAATAGTATATTGATGTATATGTATATATGAATTATGACAGGAAATAGGAATTGAATGAGTGTGATGAATATATATATTGTTTATAAATTCTTGTACTCATGAAAGGCTGTAAAATTATCTGTTTTTCAAGTTAGATAGGCAAGTTTTTAAGCTTTTATATTGTCGAACTTTTAGTTAATGAATAGTAAATTTGACAGTTATATATCAGCGACAAGTTTAAAATTGTAAACGAATAGTGATTGGAATAGTTTTACAGTTAATGGAATAATTACGGTTCAGTATAAGAATAAAAAAAAATTGGCTAATCGTTTAATTGATCAGGGTATTACACAAATGCAACATCCTTACCAAATCATCTTCTCTTTCGAGTCCTTCAGTTACCCAAACAGTTATGTGCAAGAGAGATAGAGAGCAGTGATAGTTAACAAGTAGTCGGAATCTTTAATTTAGGGTTTTGATTTCAGATATTTGGTTTATTTTTGGCTTCCTATCTTCTCTTTAACCCTACTCTTTCCTCCCATTTCCTCTTCTAAAAACTAGGAGCATCCTCCTTTTCCTTTGTCTATTTTTCTTACGCTTAATTTCTTTCTCTCTCTCTCTTTCCTCTGTTGAGGTTTCTTGTTTGAGAATTGAATTTTGATTTAGCAACAACTAAGCATTTATGTATCTGCTATTGAATTTCTTT
Source organism: Excoecaria agallocha (assembly GCA_037975025.1). NCBI lineage: Eukaryota > Viridiplantae > Streptophyta > Magnoliopsida > Malpighiales > Euphorbiaceae > Excoecaria > Excoecaria agallocha. The sequence continues at coordinate 16,062,924 of CM075823.1, read as the reverse complement.
CTTGTTTGTGTAGTGCTAAACATGAACAAATTTCAAAAAGGACAATGCTTTACAATCCCATTTACAGAAGCTCTAGAACCTTTACCCGCGTGAAGTGTGCGATGGATGCACCTTATGAAGGTAATTTCTTTTTGGTCTTCTTTATTATTAAGATTTTATTTTATTATGTTCTTCATAACTGCTTTTTTCTTTCAAGTCCATTAGTTTTGCTTTAGTTCCCATTTTAGTTGTCTTTCAGATAATGATAGATAAGAAAGAGAAATCATTAGAATAAATAACTTATATTGAGAATTAATAGTATTTTTTGATGAATTAATAGTTGTTCTGCCCAGGTATGATTTATATTGAGAGCTCTTAATTATGGGGATAGCGAGTTAATAGTTATGCTTCCCTAGTATAATTTATATTGAAAGAATTTACTTATGGGGATAGTGGGTGTTATTTGGATTAGCTGGTTGATTACTTTACTTTTAGGCACATAATTCTTTTGTGGTGGAATAAACATTTCCGTAATGGAATTTGGCACTTTAAGAATTTGAGGTATGAATAACCAAGTGGAATGTTTCTTTAATTGCTTTTAGATGGAATCTAAACCGATTTGATGAGAAACAATCCTTGGATTGTTGTTGGATAAGCCACAGGTGGTAGGAAATTTGGTTAATTTTTTTTGTTTATATGTTAATCTTTTTAAATATCTAATGGACAAAGTTCCAAAATCTTATTCTCTTCAATAGTGGCAAGACTATGAAAATATGACAAGTCATTTAACTCTTCATAAATTGATAGGTATACTTTTTCTCGAAGATCTTCATTTCTCAAACATATAATAAAAAGTATTGATTAATCATTCATTTTTCTTAGTCTTAGTAAGTGCAGATTGTGTTCTAACTTTTGTTTGTTGTGTGCTCCTTTTTGTTCTCAAAATTCTTTAAAGATAGAATTTTGCAGTTCCTTTAATTCTTATAACAATACTCCCTGATCTTTTTTATCTGCTACTGCTTTGCAAAAGCTTTAATGGATGTCTATTGAACTACGTATACATGCATATTATTGAAATACATAAATTAATTTGAGAATTATTATTATATTTTTTTTCTTAAAGAAAAAGTGAGAATGATTTCATTTTGAAAATTATTTGGGAACATTTCTTTTTAGAATGCAGCCATGCAAACTTAAATCTTTTTCTTTTCATAAATTAAAATTAAAATAAAGAATGATTAAAAAGCCATATTTAATTATAATTACAACTTCTAACTTACTTAAATTAGTGATTGAAGTCGATGATTTACTACTCTAAATCATCAATAATCAATATAAAGAGTAATTATCAACTAACTGCTAATCAAAAATTAACTTACTGGTTCTTGCAAATAATAATAAATATTAAAGCGTTTACTTCCTGCTGCTTTGATTTATTTGCTATAAATGTAAATATATATGTGTATTTAGGAATCTGCTTAAGGAGCAGTGGAGATGCATTCCTTGGCTAACTTTGTCAATCCGCAAAGAAACCAGCTACAACATGTAAGTGTAATTTTTATTTTGCCTTCCATTCTCCTGCCATCTCTTGTATTTTTTTCCTTTCTTTCTTTCTTTTTTTTTTTCAATCGGATGATATGTTATAATTTTTATGTTCAACTCTATGACATTTAGAATTGAAAGTCACTCTATGAGTTCAAGTTCTCATGGAATTTATGTTTTCTAATTAGTGAATTATGCATAAATTCTTTAGATAGAAATTCACCCTATGAGCATTAAGTTATTGATTTTGATAATGAGAGCCAGTAGTTCATATCTTTTATGCTTTAGCACTCTAAAAGAGATTGCAAATTAAAAAGAATTTGTGTATATGATGTACCAAGTGCATGAGCATTAAATTAATAAGTAACTATTTTATTTTGCTTTTCTCAATTTTTACATTTTTGATTGTTTCATAAGGTAGCTAGTTTTGGTCTTGAATAGTATAAAATATTGATTCTTGAAGTTATTTGATGGTGATTTTTGTGGTAGATCTGAAGATGAAAGATATGAATCTTCTGAAAGCATATCACAAATAGACTAGACTATTGCAAAAGATGGCAATGAAAAAGTGTCATGGGTGTATAAAACTGGAGGAGCATATTAAGTTGGCAAAAGAGATAAAAAAAAACATAAAGATGAAATCGAGAAGCTTAAGTATCAAATGTTTGATAAAGCATTGCAACAGATGCCAGACTTTCAAGGTAGAGTGTGTTTTATGGTGTCCATATTCTTTCTTGGTTGTTCTTTATTTAGTTGGATGTATGCCAATCGCATCTGGTAGTCATACAATGCCATTTTGAAGATTTTAAATTTTGCATTTGCAGATAGATGTTTTGAAGGAAATTGGTTGTATAAATGGTGACCTTGTTGTTCAAATTAAAGGCCGTGTTGGTTTGGACACTAATGTGACTAGGTTAGGCTTCTTATCTCTTGAACTTGTAGTGAAAGAATTTATTGTTTTCTTTCAAATTGGACCAAATAAGATAGTGTATAATACAATGTATCATGTTTAAATATATACTTTGGGGTTTAAGTTATTTACGCATTATTGCTTTTTTTATTTTTCATATTAAAGAAGACATCCATTTTCTAAAATCAACAAATGCATTTGAAAAAGGGGAAAGATGGATTAGGTGCTGATGCATTGGGATACCTTGGAATATGGATTACCTGCTTGTGAGCCTGTAGCAGTTATCCAAATAAATTGTTTCTGTTGCATGTATCATGAGCAACATTCTTATCAATTTTTTAATAATATGTTTGTTTACTTTGTAGTTTAAGATTTCAATTTTCCCTAAGTTTTATTGCTTCTCAAGTCACTGTGAATCAAACCCATTTGTCATTTTACTCAAAGTTCATTTTTTTCTTATTTATAAGTCTCTTTTCCTATCTTCTTTCCTCCATTTTGGAACTTCAGGCTTGTGAAAAAGCCCTAAACTTGCAATGGAATAAGTATCAGAGGAATAACACTCTTCTAAAGTGCCAGCTAACCTGGAAGTATGAATTTTTTTTTGTAATTTTTTGAGTAGCCGACTTCTTTGCAAAGTTTTTTATTATTTATGTCACTTAATTATTCAAAATTTTCAACTAGCTTTAACGGTTATCTAGGAAAGAAAGGGATAAGTGGAAACATCAAGGTTAGTTATAAAGAGAAAACCCTTAGAATAGAGGTAAGCAGCTTGTTCTCAGAAATTTGTACAAATATTTATATTCTCCTATGTACTAGTTTGATTGATCGACCTTTAATACCACATTCATTTCTAGACTTCAATGCCTGCTTGAATTGGTCACCAGTATTTTACCTTATTTTGTTATATATATATATAAATATATTCCTCTTTTTTTAGGTGTAGATGCCCCAAAATGCATCAATCAGCACTGTTCGCGATACTAGAGGGCTTTCAGGTGTGGTAGCCTTAAAATTTATTTATGCTTTTAGAATCTTGTGAACTTATTGTGAACTATTAGAAAGAATTTGCATTTGGTCGGTTTGATAACTAAGTTGCCTTAAATCTTTACCCCTCTCCCAGTTTAACCATTGATAATTAAGTTGCCTTAAATCTTTATCTCTTTGTGTGTTTAACCATTAATGAAGGTCCTGAACAACTTACTTTTGATAGCATCACGAGGGCTTTGCTTTTATATGCTTGTCAAAAATATGAAGTCCTGTATTTGGAGGATTGCAGTTTCTGATAGATTTTTCTTTGTTTTTTTGGCAGGATGCAGTTAGCCAACAAATCAGCTTAGACACTTTAGTAGATTTTGCATAAGCTTAAGAATCCCAATGGATTTTTATTACCTCTCATGATATCAGGTTTTAAGATGTGCTCATATGATTTTCAAAGTTTGCTCTGAAATCTTGTTTATTGCAACGTAACCTACTTTTTCTTTTGTTGGGGGTTAGGACAAGAGGTTTGATGTATGTGATTTTTGTGCTATAGTCTAGTTTTGATCCATTAGCATCATTTTATCATCCTCCTAACATATTTTTACAATTGTTGCTCCTATGTAACATGGTGCTGCAATTGGTGCATTCATTGATACAAATTTTCTTTGAATGCTAATCATTGCTAATTTTAGAACAATAAATTAGGGTAATTAGTGTCTATTTGTGTTTTAATATCTCTATTTTATTGCTGGTAAAACAAATGTCTGGCTTTTCCATGGTAAAATATTCCATTTTGAGATTGCAATAAGGGAAGGGGCAGATGTTGTGATTGCAGTTGGAGGTGATGGCACTCTTCATGAGGTGCAACTTGTTTTTTTCTGGCTCCTGAGATAGATGATCTTTTGTAAAGTGTTAGGTATGGTAAGTACCAATTTTTTGTTTATAATGCACTTTGTACTATCTCTTTCATAATATCAAAACATCATACTTTTAAATTGCTTCATACTTTTTTCACAAAAGAGCTTTATTATTTTTGTTGACTGCATAATATATATTTACTTTTTTGAGGCCTATATCCTAGAAATTGATGTTCATTGTTAAGTATGGTTATCCTATATAAGCATGTATGTCAACAAACTGACCAAGAAGCTGATCCAGTGTGTTTGAACAATTCATTTTCTACATAACCATAATTTCATACTACATAATTGAGATGACTTGATGGAGTTCTTTTTATGTGATCGTTTGCAATTCAACAGGGATGACATTAAACTATTAGAGGCATCAGAATTTGTATATTTAAAACCACCATCAACAGGTGCCCAAAGATGTAAAGAACTACAACATGGCGTACGAAGCCAATGAATCTGATCTTGATCCACAATACTTTTAGCATTGTATGGTAGTTGGCATTCTTTTGGTAGATGTACTTCTAAATTTTGAATTACAATCTGCTGTTATTAGTGATTTTGGATAGTTTTTGGATATGCCGTTATATGGTTTTATGTTTTAACATTATAGCTCGATTTTTATTATAACAAGTCCTTCAAAAGAGTTCAAAGTTGTGTCTAATGAATTAACTGTAAGTTCAATTGTAGCCTATTTTTAGGTTAAATATTTTTGTTATTTGTTTTTGCTATTTTAAGGATCTACTAGTTTGATACTTGTACAAAGTTTTCAAAATAACTTATTTTTGTTATTTATTTTCAAGACTTATAGATGAAAATGTAATAATTTGTGAAATTTGGTTATTTATGCTTACTTAAAGATTCTTCAGGGATAATGTGATTTTGCAATATATTCTCTATATGTATTCTGCGTTGGAAATAATAATTAAAAAATTGTAGTAATTTTTAGCGATAAAATGGCAACGGATTTCATCATCGTGAATTTTTTTTATTGGTGGGTGAATTTAGCAAAGGAAAAATAATTTATGTTGCTAAATTTAGCAACAGAAATGTTATTCCGCTGTTAATTTTGACCAATTTACCAAATCTACATTGGTTGGATTTAACAATGGAAATATAATTTAGTTGCTAAATTTAGCAATGGAATAAAATTTTCATTGCTAAAAAATAGCAACCATCAAATTAGCAACAACTGATTTCGTTACTAATTTCAGTTGCTATTTTTTATTAGCAATGAAAAATTGATAATTTTCGTTGCTAAATGACTATTTTATTGTAGTGAAAATTGGTCAAAATATGAACCAATGTTTTAGGTTAACTGAACCAAAAAATGGTTTAGATTGGTGAAAATAGAGATTTTTGATTTTTCAATTTAGTTTTGATGTACGATTTGAAAAAGCAGTCAATTTCGATTAATCGATTGGTTTAATTATTTATATGGTTAATAATAATTGACATTATTAGATGTAAAGATAATAATGTAATTAATTTAAACACCAGCAATTTAATTTATCTTAATTTTGATACGAAAAGATGTTAATCTAAATATAATAAATTAAATGATCTAACTAAATATAAATAAAATTTAAGTATTGAAAATCAAAATAATAATTTGAATAGAAATGAAATATTATAACTATGAGTAAATATTAAAATTAATAAAAAAAGTGAAATATTTACTTTAAAAGTGGTTTTATTATTATTATTATTAGCGTTATATAATTGTATTAAAGATATGGCATAAAAATACTACAGACATTGGTAGCCATTACAGTAGCGATAACATTATTGTCGCCAATTAGTTACAACGTTGGTGCAGCTAATTGGTTATAACATTGTTGTCGCCAATATAGGAATATTAACATAATAGTATTTTGCTAAATTGACGACAACAATAGCTACAACGTTGTTGTCGCTAATTGGCTACAATATTGTTGTCACTAATAGAGGGATAGGAAAAAAATAGTATTTTACTAAATTGACGACAACAATAGCTGCAACGTTGTTGTCGCCAATAGAGGAATAGAAACATAATAGTATTTTGCTAAATTGGCGACAACAAGCTACAACGTTGTTGTCGCTAATTGGCTACAATATTGTTGTCACCAATAGAAGGATAGGAATAAAATAGTATTTTGCTAAAGTTGTCACCAATTAGCTACAACGGTGTTGTCGCCAATTGGCTATAACAACGTTATCGCCAATTGAGGGATAGAAACATAATAGTATTTTGCTAAATTGGCTACAACATTGTTATTGCCAATAGAGGGATAGGAACAAAATAGTATTTTGCTAAATTGGTGATAATATTGTTTTCACCAATTAGGTACAACATTGTTGTCGCTAATTAGCTATAACATTGTTGTCACCAATATAAGGATAGGAATATAATAGTATTTTGCTAAATTGGTGACAACAATAGAGGGATAGAAATAGAATAGTATTTTGCTAAATTGGCAACAACAATTAGCTACAACGTTGTTATCGCTAATTGGCTACAACATTGTTGTCGCTAATAGAAGGATAGGAACAACACAGTATTTTGTTAAATTGGCAATAACATTGTTGTAGCCAATTAGCTACAACATTGTTGTCGCTAATTGGCTACAACATTGTTGTCGCCAATAGAGGGATAGAAACATAATAGTATTTTGCTAAATTGACGATGTGAACATTATGTTGTTTTTTGTTATGGTGCTTGATCATTGTTTCAAATTGGAATCTATTTATGTCATTATTAAGATTTGTTATGGTTTTGAGAATAATGAAAAGTTAAAAGAAATATCTAGAAAAGTTTTATCTGCCATGTATGATTCTTATGGTGCATCAATAGTGCCATCTACTCAAGCAGAAGTAGTTGAAACAGTTGACTTGATGAAAATGAGGTTAAGTCTAGAGCTACTACTGATATTATTCAAGCAGTTTTTAAGAAGCAAAAGGTATCTCAAGGTAGTGAGAAAGTAAAAACTGAATTTGATAGGTATTACAATGAGGTGCTTGAGTAAGACAAATAAGGCTTTGATATCTTGAATTGGTGGAAGGTTAATTCATCAAGGTATCAAATATTTTTTGCAATAGCTCGAGATGTACTGGCAATACCTGTGTGAACCGTTGCATCAAAATTTACTTTTTGCACAGGAGGCTATATTCTTGACTCATTTTGGTCTAATTTAACTCCTAGAATTGTGGAAGCACTCGTTTATGGACAAGATTGGTTTAGATGAAGTAGTAAACCAATTTCAATTGAACAAGTTTTAGAAGAACTTGAAAGTGTGGAGATAAATATTATTCTTTCTTATTTTCATTTTTCTACTTATATATTTATAGTTGGTTTCAACAATTTAATTTGTAATATTTTTTTTAATTGCAGAGTCAGCTTGTGATATAGATGACCATAATATGATTCAAGTTGATAACTAGAGAGTTGACTATGCAAAAATTTATGTGAACTATATTTTTATTTGACATTTACTTGTTGAATTAATTTGAACATTATGTGTTTAGTTTGAAATTTTAATATTCAAGTACTTTGAACATTTTAAATTTATGTTTGTAGTTTGGACAATATGTTGAATTACGTATGGTATTTATTTTTTATTTTTAAATATTTTAAAAATTTTAATTTTTTAATTGCATCTTACAATTATAGTAATTAACCAAAAAATATTGGTTAACTAGTCCGAAAAATCGAAGCCGATAGACTGTTAACAGTTAGTATTTTGAAAAAATCGATTTTAATGAACTGATTTTTTTCTTTTTGCTCATGGACCGGTTAATCGGACCATGATCAGACTTAGCTAAAACAGAAAATTTAGTGTAAAAAAATTAATCAATAAATATAATTTTTTTATAAATATATACAACAACTATCATATGCTAATATATATATTAATCAATAAATAAAATAAATAATATTAGATAATTTACAAAAAAAAATATTAATAGCAATAGGCAATTCAATTATTAATAGTAATAAGAATTTTATGTGTTATGAAAATATTTTACAAATAACTAATTTTATGTGTTTAAATTAGAAATAACTAAGATGTTTTAAAAAATTAAGCAAACACTTGAATGGAGATGTTGGGATAGAAAAGGCTAACGGTTTATTTAAAAAATTAAACCAAATAAATACCCACTAATTAATATTAATAATAATTGATGGTAAGGTATTGTGGAGGTCTGAGGCAAATGGTGTGTTCAATCTATGCTCATTCTCCTTTTCCTCCATCCCCTCTTTATTACTCGTTTCGTAGATATGATGATTAGACTTGTACTTAGATGTTGAAAAAACAAATCAATAGGGTTTGAAGGGATGCTAATTTTTTAGGATAACGGGCTTATTAATAAGTTTCAATTGTATGGCGATAAGGTTAGGAAACAGTTGGGATTCACAGCGAAATGAGTGAAGATGTCAAGTTACAACTAAAGCATTCCAATGGTAAAGGTAGTTTTAAGTTATCCAACATGAAAAATTTATTGGATTTGATACAAATAAAATACATAAATATCGTGTGGATTCCTCAAATAAGGAGAATTTGTTCTGCGTGGACAAGTGGAGGAGTGGGTAAATTGGTTGCTGCATGTTTCATGTCACCTTTGCCGCTGCTTGCCTTAAGGCATGGCACGCTGCATGGCAATATATGATTTTTGCCTCCTTATTCTTTTTTACCGGCGTGCTATGCAGAGCATATCAACACCGTTATATATAAAACCCCAAACTAGTTATGCTGTAAAATTTGAGAGGAGTTTTTGGGCTGTCTAGTTAGAAAAAGAGTGCGTGGTGATTATATGGTCAGACTTAATAAAATTTTTATAAATCAAACTAATATAAAAATAACATATAAAATAAGGTGGTTGAAAAAGAAGCAATGTGATGGTTACATTCGTGGTAGCAACAACATCATCTTTCAGAATATTGACAAGCTCACTCGAACGGTCATTGAGAACATGCTTGTAGACTGACGAAGAGCAAAGTTCCCAACGAAGTCCATAGTTTTATAGCCTTTTTTCTCTAATAATGTTTTAAACAAACCTTCTAGTCTCAATTCAAAAATTGGCAAATTGCACCAACAAAGGTTTGGCTAATGATAATTTAAATACATTTATTTAATTATATATTATTATTATTATTATTATTATTATTATTATTATTATTATTATTATTATTATTATTATTATTATTATTGTAAGCCAACTATATATACCTCATACCATATTAATTGTGATTATGATAGTCGGGGTTATTAGACAAATTTCAAAAAAGACAAAGAGCAATGAAAATACAAACCTATAGCAATCAATTTTCATAATTTCTGATAGAATTTTCTGGTCCTTAGTGAAGGAGTTATGGTTTTTATTTTTTATTTTCAGAAGGCCATTTCATTTCATGTCGGTGGTGCCTGTTATGAAAAGCATAACTTTAACTAACTGGTGGGTGCCCCCAAATTAATTAATTATCTGTATATCACACGTAAGAAACTTTTGGTAGATTCCTGTGCCAAAGTTATCAAATATCCAATCCACATATGTATATTCAAGTTTAATATACATAATGTTGATTGATTTGGATTGAAATAATTATACATTGGTGGGGTTATAATTCCATACCTAAATCTTTTAAAATATATTTGTATATATAAAAATTGCATGTATTTTTCTCCTCCAGAGAAGTTTATTTTTCCTGTAATAATAATGAAATAATGGATGCAGATTCCATGGGTCAAATAATGGGATTTTCACTAGGATATTAGTTGATGGAGTTTGGACATATTCCTTTCAGATACTTGGCGTGTAGGACGGACTCTAAACACCTCTTACTTTCAATTTCCTACACAAGTGGTTACGGTCAGTCACCTAAAAAGAAAAAAAAAATTAAGATTTTTTTATAAAGAAAACTCCTACAATCAAATTAATTTCTTGAGAAATAAATACGGTAAAGAAAAACTAAGAATATAAATTTTGAGAGATTACCTACTTCATGAATTTGAAAATTTTTATATAATTTATGATTATACGGATTGAAATGAATCTGTGACGACGTAATATGGAGCAGACGATGAATAAAATAGAGGCGTATATCAACGAATTACTGTGGAGTATATCTTATTTCATCCGATCGAACAGCATCATTCTTTTGGCTTTTGCGTGCATTTTTTTTCACGCACCCGACCTCCAAAGGAACCGGGCTTATGTCGGGTTGGGCCTTCTTATTTGGTGGTTATCTAGAAAGAATGTGGTTTATTCGTAATAAAAAAATAATGTTGAGCATTATAAGCAACTGTTAGTAATGGCTGATCGTAAATAAAGTAATATTTATGATTAATTTTTTAGTGTTAATAAGTAATAACGTTCAAATAGGAGTTTGCCACGAACACAAAAAAAAAAAAAAATCAGGTAATATAGTTCGTTATCGCACGATTTCCCAATTCCTACCATTATATAATATCTCCATACTTTTTCCTTTTTCTTCTATTTTATTTATTTATTTATTTATTTTCAGTTTTGGGTTTTCCAATTCAAATAGCAAATATCCAGTAAATAGTAAATACGTGAGAAATTGCAATTCTTCATTTATAATATAAAATGGGACATTTTATTTTCCACAATATACTGAAATCCTTTGAAGAAATAATAACATAAACTAAAACCATACAAACCATTGAATTGAAATTAAAGGAGGAGAAACATACACTCATGCAAGAGGAATAACCAAATGTTGACATTGCAAGTCAACCTAAGCAAAGCCTCTATATGGCTACACTGTGGAGAACAACAGTTTCAACAGTAAGCCCAGGCCCAAACCCAAACAGCACACCCCATTCAAGCCCTTCTCCAGTGGATTTAAGCCCATCTTCAGCTGATTTCTTTCTCATCTCATCCAAAATGAACAAAACGCATGCGCTAGACATGTTGCCATACTCCGATAGAACATGTCGGGTGGCCCGAAGCTTTTCAGGCTTTAACCCGAGCTTTAACTCCACTTGGTCCAAAATTGCAGGCCCACCAGGATGGGCAATCCAAAATATAGAGTTCCAGTCAGATATGCCCAATGGTTTAAATGCTTCAGCTAGACTTTTCTCAATGTTCTTCGAAATAAGCCCAGGAACATCTTTGAGAAGGTGAAATGTTAGCCCGACTTCTCGGAGATGCCCATCAATGGCCCCATCGCTATCGGGTAAGATAGTTTGGGCCGCAGAGACTAGTTCGAAAAGAGGCTTTTCAACCTCCGGTATTGGGTCAGAGCCCACTATTATAGCAGCAGCACCATCGCCAAACAAGGCTTGGCCTACAAGACTGTCGAGATGTGTGTCGCTAGGACCCCGAAATGTAACTGCTGTTATTTCCGAGCAAACGACAAGCACTCGAGCGCCTTTGTTGTTCTCGGCGAGGTCTTTGGCTAGCCGAAGGACGGTGCCACCAGCAAAACAACCTTGTTGGTACATCATGAGCCGCTTCACTGATGGGCGGAGGCCCAAAAGCTTAGTAAGCTGATAGTCAGCGCCAGGCATGTCCACACCACTGGTAGTGCAAAAGACTAAATGGGTAATTTTTGACTTGGGCTGGCCCCATTCTTTGATGGCCTTGGTGGCTGCTTCCTTGCCTAGCTTCGGTATTTCTACTACCACTATGTCCTGCCTCGCATCCAATGAAGGAGCCATGTATGCACAAATATTAGGATTTTCTTTCAAATATTCTTCAGTCAAGTGCATGTAACGCTTCTTTATCATAGATTTATCACCTGAAAAATTCCAAACATTTTAATCAAATTTCCTTATTAAACTCGTAATTAATATATAAACTTAGATATATAGGAGAATACATCTGTTATATTTTCTAGCTGAATAAAACAACCGTATTCTATAAAATATAAACCTAAGCAATTTTCCTTTCGCAAGAGAGCATTGATGCAAAATATAAACAGAACAGTTGATTATAAAGGACCTAATAAGTCAGAGAAAATTTAAAACATGAAAATGCATGATCAAGAACGTAACTATGGAAATGGAAATTATATGGAGTTCTTACACATGCGCTGGAATTTCTCTTTAAGCTCGGTCTTGTGCTCGCTATTAGTGATGCGAAAATAATAATCAGGATATGTACTTTGATCCACGCAATTTGGAGGAGTTGCAGTCCCGATGGCCAACACGGTGGCGGGGCCTTGAGCCCTCTGTGCCTTTCTCACTTCATCCACCGACACCATTTTCTTGTTTCTTGTACAAACTCAAAGAAGCAGCTACTGTATACAGTGGTGGAGCTCCTTTATAATCGGAGAAGTGCAATTTTATATGAGGCAAGCATATTTGGAGCAATTAAGGTTATATATACAAGTAAGGTAGCGGGTGTAAAAATTTGAGAAGGGTAGATGGATATCACGCGCACACCCTACAAAATAAGCTCAACCACTTAAGGCTTCAGAGCCTGCTGGCACGTGACTTGTTTGGTAAGTTTTATAAATTATCGAAACCCCACATGATTTTAAGTTCGGTTCCTTCTTACTTACCACTAAAACACTGAATACTCATCAACATTTCTTGTCAATTCATGTGCATTATCAGACCTTACGTTACGATTTTTATTTTTTTTTCCTCCCCGGAAAATAAATACAGAATTTTTATTTTTTTTTCTCCTTCAAATGGAACACATGTATTTATTTACAAACCGGACCAAATAATTATATATATTAAAATTATTATTGCGATTAGAGGTTTTGAATTCAAGTTATATAAAATATCTCTAAATATTTTTAAAAATAGTTTTTTATCCCTTTTTTATCCTTGTTTAGTGTAGGCCAAAAATAATCGGATAAGTTAATTTTATATACTTTATAAATTATATAAAAAATTAATAATTAGTTATTAATTTAATTCATAAATAAAAATATGAAACCAATATAAAGTCTCGAATTTTAGTAGTTATGTGGATTTGACTTGGGGGGTTAGCTAGGGCTTGGAAAATAAAGAAGGTTGTTAAAGAAACGAAAGCATGAATGCTTGGATATTAGCGGTATGCATGACATGTGTGACCTAAATTATCTGAAGATAGAAATGGCAACATTAGGAAGTTTCACTAAATTAATTAGTTTAATAGTTTGAGTAATGGCACAAAGATTCTTTCTTGCGGTGATTGTCATTGAGTGGAGATATTTATTTAATTAATAATTAAGTCATAAAAATCAAACCCTAATTCCTAACCTTTAGATGGAAAAATTCACCTATAATTTTGTTCACAAGGTGCATATGGTTATGATATTTTCAAGATGCAATTCTATCCGATTCGTTTATATAGAAATTATTCTTTATAAATTGATTGAGCTTGATCTATTGAATATTCAATACAGTTCATAATCTTTGAATTATAATTTTTTTATTTAAATACTTAATGATTGTTTTTTGGGTTTAACAATTGCCTTTTGAAATATTAGATTAAATATTATAATTTAAATGTTTTTGTTTAATTTTTGTGTTCATGTCACAACTTATTGATAAACAATAATTTAGGGGTGAGCATGCCGGTCCATTAATAATTTTATTAATCGATCAATTAATTTCGATTAACCGCTATATAGGTTTTAATTTTTAACCAAATTTTTCATATCAATTTATCGGTTAACCACTACAAAATTTTAACATATAAATGTAATAAATTATATAATTTATAACATTATTTTTAATAGTTAAAAATACTTTTAAAATAAAAAATATAAATTAAATATAATACCCATTAATAGAATAAAAATAAAAATAAAATTTTTATAATTAATTATAAAAAATAAATATATTTGATATGAACTAACAACATAGAGTGTTAATTATATACATATAATAAATAGATAATAGTAATAAAAAGATAATTTCAATTTTTATTTAATTAAAAATATGGATTATAATAATATTTTATAAAATTATATATCATAAGAGTTATAAATTACAAAAATATTGAAAATATATATATAAGTGTAAAATTTAAAATATAATTTATAAAATATATATTGATCAGTTAACCATTGACTTTTTTAAAAGTAAAAACTGTAAATATAAATTTTTAGTTCGGTTAATCTAAAAATCGGTTCAATTTCGGATCGATTTTTCGGTTAACTAAAATTTCGGTTTTTTTGCTCACCGTTAACAGTAATTATATATAAATTTCTGGAAAAGTAATTTTAAATGCTTTATATGAATAATGTCATTTGAATTGAAAATGGATGAGATTAATAAAAATATTAAGTGCAATTTAAATTTTGCCATGCAAATTTGTTCTCAAAATATGGAGGTTATTTTTTTTCTTTATGAAACTTTTCTTTCATCTGGAATGAGTTTTACTATAAATAACAGATGTACTAAGTTTCTTGTTAAAAATCAAATTGCTCGCAGTATGCTACCATTATTTATTATTTTTGTCGAAAAAATTAAGAAATATATTTCAGCAACTTTATTAGTTTCATATATTTATATACTTTTAAATTTTATAATTTTATTTATACTTTTTAGATGTATTTTTTTATTTTTTTATGAAAATTTAATTTGCATTAAAAAAAATAAAAACCCTAAGTGAGATCAAGGAAAAAAATATTAATTCGAATGAGTTGGAAAATAAAAATCATGATTTTTGTAAAAATGCATCAGTAATTTTAATTATTATTTTTTAAATTCTAACAGTAAATTTTAATTTCAATATAATTGTAAACTTCGAAATTGAATCTCTAGAGAATAATCTTAATTAATTGTTTCATCGTTCAAATTGGGTTTGGGAGTGTGATTAAAGTCTTGACCTCAAGGAAGTTCGTTAAAAAGGCCAGGTCATTCGGCTTGGGCCAGTTTTTTTTTTTTTTTATGGCCTTCAAGCTTTGAATTATGAGGAAATTACCTCAAATATCGTATTTTTTAACCTTTTTTCAAAAAATACAACCCTTTTCTTATTTTTTCATAAATCTCACTTTCTAAATTTTTGTTTTCAAAAACAAAACTTTTTTAAACTATAACTGAAACTCTCTCATTGACATTATTGGTCGTACAACTCTTTTTTTCAAGGCCGGAAAATACGTTAATTGCATCGGCGCTGGAGCTCCTGTTTATCTGTTTGCCGTCCTTGAGGATCCAAAGATGGGTTTTCAGTTAATGGGTTCGTGGGGCTCTCATGTTCTGGGTTGGAATTTTTTTTTATAACAACACGAAGTTTCAATCTTTTAATGAAAATGAAAGGTTCAGTGTCAATATCAGGTGTTCAAAGTATAAGCCTTTCCGACGAAAAAATTCAGTATGTATGAGTGAATTTGTTGATTTTGAAGAGAGAACAAGCCCAAATGAGGTAATTTCGGTTTCTTTGTCATTGAATTTTATTTTCAGAGCTCTCTATTTTTTGATTCCCCCAATTCATTGCTCTTCTAGTTTCTATCTCTTTAGTCTTTCTGTGTGCGTTTCTTTTTTCCATCAATTTATTTTGTCAACAAAAAGCAAAAGCTTGCCTGGTCATGAATCTATAGTTGGTGTTGCAGCTGGTCAACATGATATTTTTTTTAGGTTAAAAATATCTTGGAATTTAAAAGAGGGAGGATTCTGTGCAAGGCATTAACTGATGAAACTTGCCTTTTCTTTTTATTTTTTTGTTCAATATAAATTACCAATATTCTCAAAGCAACTGAATGCAGCAAGCATTTTGATTTCTGGGTGCTGCCTTTCAAGAATGATGCTGGGAATTCTAAGTTGATCTTTTCTTAAGGAGAGCATTTCGTTTTGGTTTTGGTTGGAACAAAATGGAAATTCTTAGTCTTTTACAATTAGGCCATCCCCCTATTTATAGCAGTAGCAGTATATGTGATTAGTTGAATGCATTGAGAATTTGAAGGTTGTTTTTTAAGTCTGGAAGTGCAACAGAAAGCATGAAAAAGCAATATTTTAGTTTATAGTTCCTTTGTTCTTTATAGGGTAGAGATGTGATGCTTCTCATGTTGTATTAGGAAAAAAAATTGTAGGATAAATCAATTCACAGGTTATATTAGCTGGATATTTGTTGTTGATATTAGTTGGATTTATTGTTTGTTTTAATATATTTTTGGCAACTCAGGGTTAAAAGGGGGTTCACATATTCCCTGTTATCCCGCTATGCAATTATGACAAATAGAGTTGTCTCAGTATGCACTTTAAATTAAGAAACTGTATTAACCTAAAGGTGTTGCACAAGTTCCTGATGCCCTTATACTCTACTTTTACTTGAAAATCTCCAACATTGGTGCCTCTTTAAGAAACAAAAATAAAGAAAAAAAAGAAAGAAGAGGCATGTGTTTTAGTATCTCGTGAAATTAAAATTTTCTTCTCAAAGCTAGTTCACTACTTATGATAAATTTGTGAGGTCTGATTATTATCTATGTATTTTATTGTTCATAACTTTGAAGTATAACTTCTTGGATAGGTCTGGTCGTATTTTATGTTTTGCATTGTTTTCAAGTTCGAAGTGTAATTCTTAACTATCTTACATCACAGGCTTCCTACATCGCAAACTATTCTTTAAAGGGTTTTTGGTTTTTCCAAGCTGTGCACTCTTTACCACAGTATGCTTTTCTTGCCAGCCTGTTTATTTCTTACATTCACTAGTTTTTTTGCTTATTCCTTAATCTCTTCTACGTTAATGTCTATTATAGGTGTGCCATGTCTATTTAAATGTGAACACTGTCTTGGATGTCTATTTTATTAATTTTCTAGCTTCTAGTATTTTTAGTGGAAAATCTCTTTTGTACCTAGCTTTTCATACAAATTAACATTAGAAATATTTAGAAATGGAATTTGCATTTGTCCATCCAAATAGACATTGGTTGACTTGTATTTTTTGGGTTGACTTGTATTATGCTCTTTTGAACTTTTGCCGGTACTGGTGCTATCCTTATGGAGCCCAGCTCTTATGTTCTTACCCTAATAATTACATTTGATTTATCTAAAAAATACCCAAAACATGTTTTTTCTAAATTTTTCAAGTTGTGCCGTAGTTAGCTTGTTTTTTAAGAGAGAGACAACGGAACAATTCATGCAGAAGTTAAATCGCACAATGTGGAAATCATCTCTTTTCATAACTTGAAGAAAAATATAATTTTTAGAGCAATAATAATAGTTTAAATAGTATACAAAAATAATCAAAATAAATAAAAAGTATACACTCTATATATATCAAGTAAACTCATTTTATATATCAAATACACACTGTATACAATAAGTACAAAAAATATTGTTAAGTATTATATTAATTTTATATTATCATTACATGATATAATACATTTAAGATGTATTGGTATTTATCTTTAGAGAATTGCAGGTCTACACTATGTGTACTTGGTGTGTACATAGTGTATACAGTTTGTGTACTTGATATATACACAGCGTGTACTTAGTGTATACAATGTGTGTACTTGATGTACACAATGTGTATTATATTATGTAATGATAATATAATGTTTAATAATGTTTCTTTGTATATTTATTATAATTGTTCAAATATATATTTGTTGTATATTGTATACTTTGTATACATTGTGTGTATTTGATATATACACAGTGTGTACTTGGTATATATACAGTGTGCACATGGTGTACATAGTATGTGTACTTGGTGTACACAGTGTGTGTACATGGTATATACACAGTGTGTACTTAGTATATATAGTATGTGTATTTGATGTATACACTGTGATTTTTATATTAAATTGGTGTATACAGTGTGTGTACTTGGTGTACATACAGTGTGTACATGTTGTATACACAATACGTACTTGATGTATACACAGTGTGTACTTGTTAAGCATTATATTAATTTTATATTATCATTACACCAAGTACACATACTGTGTGCATTAAATACACATATTGTATATACCAAGTACACAAGGTATATACATTATGTACACACTGTGTATACAACTGGTACACACAGTGTATATATCAAGTATACACTGTGTACATAGCAAGTACACACGGTATATGTATCAAGTACACACTGTGTATATATTATGTACATACGGTGTACATTAAGTACATATATTGTTTATACCAAATACACAAGGTATATATATCATGTACACACTGTATATACAACTGGTACACACTGTGTATATAACTGATACACATGATGTATACATCAAATACACACTGTGCATATAGCAAGTACACACGGTATATATATCAAGTACACATTGTGTATATACCATATATACACGATGTATACAGTATGTACACTCTGTATATATAGTTAGTACACACGGTGTATACACTAAATACATAATATGTATAATAATGTACACACTGTGTATACACTAAATACATAATATGTATAATAATGTACACACTGTGTATACAGCTAATACACATAGTATATACACTAAGTACAAACTGTATATACAACATGTAAATACTATGTATACAACTAGTACACACTGTATATACAGTATGTATACACTATGTATACAACACGTACATACAATTAGAATTATAATTTACAATTTGAATTATGTTAATTTTGAAGTTAACTGAATATAAAAAGTTAACATATTGAGTTTTATTGTGTATACAACAATATATTATCATACATAGGTTGTATATAGTTATTGTTGTTTAATAGTATAATTATTAAAATTAATATATTTTTTAAAGTAAAGGTATATTTTTTCATAAATAAATAAAATCAATAATTTTGATTTAATTATTAACATTATGATTTAAAGGTATATTTTTATCATAAATAAATAGAATAAATAATTTTGATTTAATTATTAACATTATGATTAGCATAATATAATCTTTCCTAATTTCTTGTAGTCCAATGCCATGTCCGCATACAAGTCCTTTCTTTTGCAAAGATTGGAGTAACCGTGCACTTCCTTTACTGATTTTGTTTACAGTAAAATCCATTTTTCAACTTTTTTTTGGGCTCTTTTAACGCCATTAAGATCAAAAGATCATTGTTGCGTCAAAAATTAAGGAAATTGGTGTTTTGGAAGAGGAAATCTCTCTTTGTATCATAGTAAACATTATTTTTAATGGAATCGCTACATTTTCTCTTTTAATGTGAGCAGAATTGAAATTCAAAGCATTTAACAAGTTCCGAGATTCCAATTTATCCAAAAAAAAAAATCAAAACATCAAATACTTAATTCTCACTCACTATAGTAAAATTTACATAGCTTGCATTTAGTAAAACTAACAGGAATTCAAATGAAAATCACTTTTATTCCAACCGAAATAGCATGTGCAGAACCGTATGGCAAAGAGGACCACAAAAAGGACAAAATCTGAACTCAGGCTCCATAACCCAATCACAGAAAAGGCACTGCAAGCTCTCCAAAACAGCAGACGGAGGTAAAGGATCACTCTTTGAATGTGGGAGAGACTGAAAATGATTGAGGAAACATGATATTACAAACATACAGCTAAATATGAAAAGTATAGGCAGGCAAATGTATTGAAAAGTACATGCATAAGATATCTCATCTTTCGCAATATAATTAACTAATTCAAAATTCCACTAAATGTAAATGGATAAGCAGAAAAATCACAGGCAAAACAAATTATGATGATAAAAAATGTTCATCCCTAGAAGCTTAAACACACTTATATAGGTCCTAACAACTGCATTCCAAGATATGAAAATGGGCCTAAAATATGCTCACATTCTCAACTATGCAAGAAAAATTGTGCTCATTCCCCTCAAGGAGTCTGTGTCAATTACTAGGTTGTGAATATGACATTAGGTATCAATCGGAAAACTAGAAATTCAAAATAATTAATTACAAGGGAATAAATTTCTAGGCAAGAAATGAAATAAAATATGAAATCCAACGGCTGACTAGGCATCGGATGGTACGAAAAAATTGGTATTAGACTCAAGAATTTAAGCGACACTATAAAAAGAGAGGAAAGAACAAAATTGTACTGGAAAGAACCACATAACACGGTTCCACTTTGTATGAAAGAAGTTTAACAGCAAATCTAGAATTGCAGATCAATCAATTTTATATTTGTTAATTTATTTTGATTTTTTTCAAAGGATCTATCCATTATTTAGGCATAATTTCTGAAAAAATGTAATTTTCAGAACCTAAAAATGTAATGTAAAGATTGCAGGAACGAACCTGAAAGTAGTGAGAGAGAATGAGTACTGATTATCGCCCATTCTGCGCTAAGAAGCCAAAAATTCCAAATTAATGATGCAACTATTGAGCAAGCAATCAACAATCTATTTGCACTCTCTGTATCGAAGAAGTTTGGTGAGGATTTTTTTTGAAATTTAGCTAGAGGATCAAATCGGAGGTTTTAATGCAGAGAGAGCTAGCATATGGACTGGGGTTTTTTGCAGAGGGAGACAGTGTTCTAACGAGGAAAAAAAGAAAAAGATAAATGGTACTACAATATCATTTACTCTTTTTGGTTGTCCACTCCCTATGTGAATACAATTATCATAGGACAGTGGGGAGGTGGGAGAAAGCGGCGAAGACGAAGGCCTAAGAAATATAATAAGAATTGAAAAGTTGTATTTTTTGAAAATATAAATTGTATTTTTATTATTGAAAATTTAAAAAATTGTATTAGTGAAAAAATTATAGATGCATTGTATTTTTTGTTATTTTTATTTTTTTTCTGTATATTTTTGTAAAAATCCCTTGAATTATGGGGCAGGCTGCGTTTTTCTTCTTGTATCCTACGATTTAAAAGAAAACTTTCTTTAACATCTACGATATGAAGAGTGTTGTTCCCATAAATGGTATATTCCTTGCATTTTATCAAGGGTGAGCATAGACCGATTAATCAGTAAATAAATAAAAAAATTAATCAGTTCATTAATATTAATTTTTCAAAATTACTAACCATTAACCAATCTGTTACATTCGATTAACCAGTTTATCGATTTTAATTTTTCAGTTCGATTAATCAATATTTTTCGGTTAACCATTAAAATTTTTAACATAAAATTATATAAAAAAATTAGACAAAATTCAATTCAACTTTCATTGTATAAAGTAATTTAATATAAAAACTACGAAAAAAATATAATTTACTAACCAAAATTCATGTTCTGTAAATTAATAGCTAATATTATAAAATAGATTTGATATTTATTAAAAAATTACTATGTTTGATTATAAGTCAAATAAAATTTTGGATAATAATGTAATTAAATACTATTAAGTAAAATATGAACACCAATATATGATAAAAAAAAATATATATAAAAGTTAATTGAATACTATATATAAATATTACTATATAATTAAAGATAATAATCTAATATAAATTTAGTTTAAAGTATTATATAAATTTTATAGAAAAATATAAAAAATTAAGATATAAAAATAAAAATATATTTTAAATATATTTTAAATTATTATTTTATATAAATTTTAGAGAGAAATAGAAAAAATTTGAAGATATAAAAATAATATATATATATATATGAACTGTAACGGTTAACCGGTACTTAAAAATTTAAATTGTAACCATTAACAAAAAATATAAAAATTCAAAACCATAAACTAATTCATCGGATCGGTTAACAGTAAAAATTGATTCAATTTCAGAGCGATTTTACGGTTACTTATATTTTCGATTTTTTTTGCTCAATTATAATTTTACCACTGACGAAAGCATTTGATTTTTCTATATACTTCCCTTTTTTTTTGGAGAGTTTCATTTTTAATAGAACTGTGTGATAAAACTTTGTAATTGCATAAGCTAAAGAGAAAAAGATTCAAAAGAAAAAAGAAATGATTAGTGTTTAATTAAGACGAAATGACATATTTCTTCGCTAATGCCATTCCAAGTTGAAGATGCAATTACTAAGATGTTACAAAAAGGCGATGCTTAGTTGTGTGTATTACCATTGTTCAGATATGTTTGTATTTGATTCGATAATAAAAATATACATGCACTGTATAAATATACATTATATTAAGGGGTGTTCAAATTTGGTGTAATCTATTTAACCCATCTAATCCAACTCATTTAATCTATTTTTCTTACAATTATAGTGTGTTATTATAACTTATACAACCCATTCTAATACATATAAATATAAAATCATAATAAATATAAATATAAAGCGAGGGGATTAAGTTTGCATTTTTTATAGGAAAAATTCCAATTTAAAACCCTAAAAAATTCACTATTATATCAATCTAACAAGTTAAATGCTGAAGCTTGTTGGTTTGACATGATTTTCTCGTCAAATAGGTCTCCAAGGCAATAATATAGCATTATTAACAATTGGAAATCAGACTATCCACTCAATTGAAATTAGAAAATTTTGAAATTTATTAATTTGATTTTGTTTAGACTATTATAAGTTTAATTTGCTGATATATTGAATAAACATTACAGTTAATAGAGTAATATAAGATTTTGTTCATTCTTTTTATAGTGGAAAAGTGGAAGTGCGTAGAGATTTAAACTCTAAAGTTTTTAATAAATTGGAATCAGTATTTACTGTTATAATTTTTTATTTATGATGCAATGTAATGTAAGATTTCATTCATTTCATTTTCATTATTTCACATTAATTCATTTATGGTAAATCAGTTAGGGATATATTCTTAAAGAAATTATTTGGTAATATTCGTCGAGAATAGTGAGTCGATAAAATGTTATTTCCACAGACTTATGAAAAATTGTTAGCCCAATGCAAAGGAAAGTTGCCTTTTTCTGTTTGGGTTAAAAATTACTTAACTCGATGTTAAGAGTTTAAACCTTCAGGTAGGGTGAGCAATTTTCGGTTCAAACCGAGCCGATCGGTTTTAGATTTGGTTCGATTTTTTAATTTATCAGTTTGATTTTCGATTTTTTATTTTAGAAAAATTATATTTTTCGGTTCGATTTTTAAAGGAAAAAACAATAAAAAAACTAAACCGAACCAAAATTCTATATAATTATATAATTTTTTTGATTTTTTAATTGAATAATTATTTTATACATATAAATTATCTTATTCTAAATTGTAAATTATATAAGTACATTTATCAATTATTAATATTTATTTTTTAAGTGATAATTTAGAATTTTGATAATTAAATTGAAAATCGATTAAATGAAAAAATTTATTTAACGGTTTTGTTGTATTATTTATTATATATTTTGGGATTGTATCTTTAATTTGAACTTTTATTTTGTACAATTTAAATATTTTTACTTTAGTATATTATGATTTATAATTTTTAGACATAATTTTTTATTTTTAAAAAAAATAATTTTAATTTTTGATTTTTCGATTAATCAAACCAATCCGACAAAAAATTTTGGTTTGGCTTGAATTTTGTTATTCTATAAGTTCGGTTCGTTGATAAAAAATATTGAAAGTTCAATTTTTGGTTATTTCGATATGGTTCGATTATTGAACCGAATTGACCGTTGCACAGGGCTACCTTCAGGCTTCAAGGAATGAGAAGTCTTTTTGAACCCATAGCTCACTATGGGATCTAATTCATTTAGAACTTTAATTTGCAATTGTAAATGTAATTTCAAATTTATATACAATTGAGCTCAAATTGATAGATAATGAAATTAATCCCATTATAAATAATTTACTCACTCTAAAATCAAATTGTTTGCAATTTTTCTTTAATTTTTTTCTTTTATCTTCTATAAATCGTCAAAATTATATTATTTTGCCACTTTCACAATTTCATATTAAATGAATTAGATATCTTCGACAATATTTTTGTGCCTTTGGAAAGTCCTTCTATGTTATCATCATCTTCTCTTGGTAGCACTAATAGTGAATGGAGTTGTTATGTTGACACAACAATATTTTAAAAAAAAGTAGCAAAAATGGTTTTGGCACTAAATCACATGCCACATATCCAATTGATGAGTAATTTTAAATTTTATGGCACTATTAATTTTTTTATGAAATTTATATATAATTTTAAAATTTATGGCACTATAAATTTATATGTAACACCCAAT
The DNA here is from genome assembly GCA_037975025.1 of Excoecaria agallocha. Lineage (NCBI taxonomy): Eukaryota > Viridiplantae > Streptophyta > Magnoliopsida > Malpighiales > Euphorbiaceae > Excoecaria > Excoecaria agallocha. Next base: position 16,038,670 of record CM075823.1, on the reverse strand, counting down.
AGCCGGATATTAATCCGAATACCGATATCACAATATACTGTGGTGATCCATAAATTATTATAACATTATCCATCTATAATATTCATATTCTTAACCATTAATTCACAGGTCACACAATCTGAATGTATTATCATTAAATTTACAAAAATTTGGACAATATAACGGCCGAAATCTAAATTCTACCTTCCTGCAAAAGCTACAAAACACTCCCAAAATATTCACAAGCATCCAACCCAACCTTCATAATACACACACACACACACACTCCGCAAGATCAGTCAAATACAGAACAATTGTCATTTTCAAAATTGTACATATACACATACAGTACAATTCTTGTGTTTATCTCATCTACTTATTTACTGTACATAACATATATATATATATATATATATATCCAAAACTATATATAGTTCCCAAAACTAGCCATGTTGTCCTACAAGGCAACATCCATATGTACATGCTAACAAAAAAATATAAAATACTGGGTTTTTCTTGCATCGATTCCATTCCAACACAAACTCAGTCTCTGTCTCCTGCGTGCAGTACAAAATCACACGCTAAATACAAAAGTATTTAGTGGTGAATATAAACTTAAAATCCCATAATTTCACTACAGTTCATTCATATGTTTTTCATAATTGGACTTCATTATCTCTTTTTTATCTGTCAATCTCGTTATTATACAAATTTTTTGATTAAATTCTAAATTTCACTTTTATTGAAAAATTATTATTTTACCCTTACTTGAGAAATTCATTCTCAATTATAGTTTTTCAAGTTTTATTCTCAAATTTTATCACTTTAAATTCGGACTTTACACTATAGGGATAAATTTTTAGTTTAGTCCCTAAAGTTTCAAAAATGTACTTTTATCCTAATTTATTTATTTTTCAGTTTTTTTATAAATTTCTTTTGTATTTCAATATTTTTTTATATGTTTTACCCTTATACTTCAATATTTTTATTCTCTTTTCATGTTTTACACTTTTTGCTCATGCAGTATCTTTTTCGCTTTCGCTTATACAGTAATTCTTATGCTTTAGCCAATATAGTATTTTAATACTCTTGCCCCTAATATAGCATGAAAATATACAACTAATCAGGATGAGCGAAACTATGGACCATGTGGATCCCAGTACTCTAGTAGTATCGATTACACACATATTATTTTTCTTTTCATTTTTTCCAAACATTCCAATACAGTCGTGAAACCATATCAAGGTTACCACTATGCAAGTTTCCATAACTTGCTACCGCTGTTACAGTAATGTCCCTATGGCTAGCCAAGTACATTCTAATTTCCGATTTCACATCTAATACTAAGGGCAAAACATAATTACAATTTAACACAATTTATAATAATGCATCATTACCGATTCATGGTAATAATTAATATACATTATCAAAAACAGTCTCAGTATTTCAGATATACCAATTTTTCAATTAAAATCATATGGTCCAATTACAATTATTTCATTTATTTATTTTAATTATTATTTTCTTTTTCAATACATGCTCCTTGCATGTCATAAAGATTAATTATATTCTATTTTGCACTAATTCTGATGTATTTCTCAAAAATACACAAATTTTTTTAAGGTCTCTATTTGGTTACATTATTCCAATTTCCTTATAAATTGTATTTTTTACTCAATTTAATCACAATAAACATAAAATCATCTATTTTTCAATTATTTCAATTTAATTCAAAAAATTACATTTTAGTCCCTAATTTTTTTAATGTGACCGAATTTTTTTCCTAAAATTAAAATTGTCTAAATTTTAATTAAATACAACAATTTCACTAATTTATCATCTAACTTCACAATTCTAAGTTCAATTTCACAATTAATTCATAATTAATAATTAACCTAAATTTTTCCTAATTATATATCCATATATATTATGAAATTAAAGGGTTTAAAATTATTCACTTACCAAAATTTACTTTAAACTTTGCATTTTATCACTAACGAAAGCATTTGATTTTTCTACATACTTCTTTTTTTTTTTTTGGAGAGATTCATTTTTAACAGAACTGTTTGATAAACTTTGTAATTGCGTAAGCTAAAGAGAAAAAGATTCAAAAGAAAAAAGAAACGATTAGTGTTTAATTAAGACGAAATGACATATTTCTTCGCTAATGCCATTCCAAGTTGAAGATGCAATTACTAAGATGTTACAAAAAGGCGATGCTTAGTTTTGTGTATTACCATTGTTCAGATATGTGTGTATTTGATTCGATAATAAAAATATACATGCACTGTATAAATGTACATTATGTTAAGGGGTGTTCAAATTTGGTGTAATCCATTTAACCCATCTAATCCAACTCATTTAACCCATTTTTCTTACAATTATAGTGCATTATTATAACTTATACAATCCATTCTAACATTTTAAAAATATACTTAACCCACTAGATATTCTTCTTTAAATATATTCTCACTCACATTTTTTTATTTTACTATAATATGAGATTTTAATGATAAATCAGTAAAAAAAATTAATTCGATTGAACTAATCATAATAAATATAAATATAAATATAAAGCGAGGGGATTAAGATTGCATTTTTTATAGGAAAAATTCCAATTTAAAACCCTATTAAATTCACTATTATGTCAATCTAACAAGTTAAATGCTGAAACTTATTGGTTTGACATGTTTTCTCGTCAAATAGGTCTCCAAAGAAAAAATATAGCATTATTAACTATTGAAAATCAAACTATCCACTCAACCGAAATTAGCAAATTTTGAAATTTATTAATTTGATTTTTTTTTTAACTTTTATAAGTTTAATTTGTTGATCTATTGAATAAACATTACATTTAATAGAGTAATATAAGATTTCATTCATTCTTTTTAGGGGTGTGCAAAAATCGAACCGATCCGATCAACCTAATTAATCCGACGTATTTGGATGGGGTTAATAGGTTATTAGGGTCGGTTCGGCTATGAGAATTAGAGATATTTTGGATCCGGTGAAAATCCTCTCAAACCGACCCGACCGATGGATCCGAATAACCTAATATATAAATAAAAAATATAATTTCTTTACACATATGAATTAATATATAATATATATTAACGTAATTTTGAAACTGTTAGTTTATTGTATTTTGAAAATATTTTTTATGGTATTTAATATTATTTATTTGTATTAATTTAGGATTTTAATTTAAATATGTAAATTAAAAAAATTAAATTCTGATAAATCGGTTGGATCGGTTCGGGTCCGAATATGTCAGGTTAATCGGATAGGGGTCCGATATTTATATAGATAAACTGTGATGAGGAATAATAGTAATTTGGTATTATTTATTTTTCATAAAGCATGGTTTGGTGCTTATCTATTTTTTAATTGAGTTAGAAAATACAATGTCTTGTGGCTAATTTTCTAAATAATGTACATCACAGATTTATGCAATGACAATAAAAATAATAATCAATTGTAGAAGAACAAACAACATAATGAGATTCTTTTAAAAGAAAAACAACATTACCTAAAGGATTTAATAACAATAACAATTTAACACCAAAAAAAATTTATTTGGTAGGTAACACTCGTTTAAAAATATATAAATTTTCAATTTCAGTTTTCTTCTAACACAATTTATAGTAAATATAACAATATTCTTAAGTACAAAATTTTAAAGGATAAATTGCTTTTTTTAGAATATTTTAGAAGTTTTTTTTATACTTGTAATGTAGTATTTTTTTTTTGCCATGAAATCTGGCGTGTCATGAGCTAAAGTCGCATGACACTCTTTTTGTCATATAAAACTTGATGTGTCATGAGCTAAAAGTATAAAAAAAAATTTTAATATTCTCAAAAAAATAATTTATCTATTAAAATTTGCAAGTCTGACTAATTTAACTTTTGTTATCGTATCATACTTATACAATCTAATCCAACCCATTTAACCAATTTTTTTTTACAATTATAGTGCGTTATTATAACTTATACAATCTATTCTAACATTTTAAAAATATACGTGTAGGTTATGGGTTTTATATAGCCTAACTAATTAACTCACGTTACACTTTTTTTTAAATATACTCTCATTCACATTTTTTTTATTATAACACGAGATTTTAATGATAAATCAGTAAAAAAAATTAAATTATGATTAATTCGACTGAATTTATCATAATAAATATAAATATAAAATCATAATAAATATAAATATAAAGCAAGGGGATTAAGATTGCATTTTTTATAGGAAAAATTCCAATTTAAAACCCTAAAAAATTCACTATTATATCAATCTAACAAGCTAAATGCTGAAATTTATTGGTTTGACATGTTTTTTTTTTTTTTCAAATAGGTCTCCAAGGAAATAATATAGCATTAACTATGGGGAATCAGACTATCCACTCAACTGAAATTAGAAAATTTTGAAATTTATTAATTTGATTTTGTTTAGACATTTGTAAGTTTAATTTGCTGATCTATTGAATAAACATTATAGTTAATAGAATAATATAAGATTTCATTCCTTTTTTTATAGGGAAAAGTGGAAGTAGATATTTAAACTCGAAATTTTTTAATAAATTGGAATCAGTATTTATCGTTATAATATTTTATTTAGGACGTAATGTAATGTAAGATTCCATTCATCTCATTTTCATTATTTCACATTAATTCATTTATGGTAAATCAGTTAGGGATATATCCTTAAAAAAATTATTTCATCAAGCACAGTGAGTCGATAAAATATTGTTTCCACATGGACTTATGAAAAATTGTTAGCCCAATGCAAAGTAAAGTTGCCCTTTTTCTGTTTGGGTTAAAAATTACTTGACTCAATGTTCAGAGTTTAAACCTTCAGGCTTCAAGGAACGAAAAAGCTTCTTGGACCCATAATTCATTTAGAATTTTAATTTGCAATTATAATTGTAATTTCAAATTATATGCAATTGAGCTCAAATTGATAGATAATGAAATTAATCCCATTATAAACAATTTATTCACTCCAAAATCAAATTATTTGCTATTTTTCTTTAATTTTTTTTTCTTTTATCTTCTGTAAATAGGGATGAGCATGGACCGATTAACCGATCTATTAATAATTTTCTTAAATCAGTCCATTACTATCGGTTAACCACTATATCGGTTTGGATTTTTAATTCGATTTTTCGGATCGGTTTATCGGTTAACCATTAAAAAATATTAATATATAAATTTAATAAATTATACAATTTATAATATTATTTTTTATAGTTAAAAATGCTTTAAAAATGAAAAAAAAATACTAATTAAATACAATATCCATTAAAATAATCAAAATAAAAATAAAATTTCCATAATTAATTATAAAAATTAAAAATATTTAATATAAAACTAACAAAATTTAATGCTAATTATGCACATAATTTTAATATTTATTTACTAAAAATATATATTTTACAAAATTATATATCGTAATATTTATAAATTACACAAAAATTAAAAAATATAAGTATAAAATTTAAAATATAATTCATAATATATATATATATATATATATATATATATATATATATATATATATATATATATATATATATATATATATATATATATATATATATATATATATATATATATATATTCGGTTTCGATTTCGATTTCGAATCGGTTAACCACTGATTTTTAAGATAAAAATCATAAAACTAAAATTTTGATTCGGTTAGTCTAAAAATAGGTTCGGTTTCAGACCGATTTATGCTCATCTCTATCTGTAAATCATCAAAATTTAATTATTTTGCCACGTTCACAATTTCATATTAAATGACTTAGATATCTTCAACAATATTTTTGTGCCTTTGAAAAGTCCTTTTATGTTATCTTCATCTTCTCCTGGTAGCACTAATAGCGAGTGGAATTGTTATGTTGATACAACAATATTTTAAAAAAAGTAACAAAAGTGGTTTTGGCACTAAATCACATTGCACATATCCAATTGATGAGTAATTTTAAATTTTAGAACACTATTAATTTTTAATGAAATTTATATATAATTTTAAATTTTATGGCATAATAAATTTATATATATGCATGAAATATTTAAAAAATATTTATAAAAATAAAATTAATATTTATATTTAAAAATATATAAATAAGAATAATGTATATATTTATAATATAATATAATAAATTAACATAATTCATTTAACACTCATAAATCAACCAACCCAACATAAAAATAAATTTAGCTCATAATCCATCTGATTTTGATTGGATTTAATTTATTTAAAAATTTATATGAATAAGAGGAAAAACCAATTATAATCTATCTAATTGAACATCCTATATCGTTACATTTGCAAATTAAAATTTAAATTGAAACAACCATAAAAATTTGTCACAAAGGTATTTGCGAGATTTTCAATCCCATCTGCTCTCTTTTGGATGGAATGGACTATGGAGGGAATCTGTCGGTACAATAGCAATATAAAAATAAACTTCTTCATTTTCCATAGGGGTTAGCAAAAACCGAATCAAATCGAACCGATCGATTTTTTTAATTTGGTTCGATTTTTAAATTTTCGGTTTTCGATTTCCAATTTTAAAAAATTTTGATTTTTTGGTTCAGTTCGGTTTTTGAAGGAGAAAATCGCATAGAAATAGAACCGAAATTTATATAATTATATAATTTTTTTATTAAATAATTATTTTATACATATAAATTATTTTATTTTTAGTTGTAAATTATATGAGCACATTTATCAATTATTAATATCTATTTTTTAGGTGATAATTTAGAATTTTGACAATTAAATTGAAAATCGATTAAATAAAAAAATTTATTTAATGGTATTGTTGTATTATTTATTATATATTTTGGGATTATTTTTTTACTTTGAACTTTTATTTGTATAATTTATATGTTTTTACTTTAGTATATTATGATTTATAATTTTTTATAATTTTTAGATATAATATTTTTTATTTTTTTTAAAAAATAATTTTAAATTTCGATTTTTCGGTTAACCAAACTAAATCGATCGAAAATTTTGATTCGGTTTAAATTCAATTATTCTAAAACTTCGATTTGGTTTGATTGATAAAAATAATAAAATTTTAATTTTCTGTTATTTTGGTTTGGTTCGATTCGGTTATTGAACCGAACCGACCGTTGCCCTTCCCTAAGTTTCCATGGGCCATGTGGAACTACTTTAAGTAGGGGTGTTCAAAACCTGACCCTACCCGAATAAGGAATTCAGGTAGGGTTATTAGGGTTGTTAGGATCGAGTAGGGTTAGGGATTTGAGGATTGTTCATGTCGGGTCGGGTTAAACCCTCATTAACCCGAACAACCCGAAAAATAATATATTTCCCTCCAAAGCGCACCGTTTCATGAAAATGGGTCAAGTTCGGGCCGGATTGACCCGATCCGAACCTCATTTTTAAAAATTAAAATAAAAAAATAATAATTTTAAAAATAAATTCGGGTTATTCGGATTATTCGGGTGGGGTCCAAAATTTTGAAGGTTATTCGGGTAGGGACCCGAATTATTTGTAGGGTAGGATTGAGATATATGATATTATTCGAGTTATTCGAATTAGGGTCGGGTTGATCCGAACCCGTCCGATGAACACTCCTAACTTTAAGCTATAAGTAAGTAAAATTTTAAATGTTTAAAGAAAAAAGTAAAATTTAAAAAATTTAAAAAAAAAAAAACAACGCATGAACCACTTTTGCGATATATTATATATCCACTCTGCTCAGAACAAGAAGGAAGTTAACACTGTGACTCGATATGTAACAATTAGCTGCGAAAAATCTCATAAAAAAGATATTATCTAAATTTATTTTCACTAAATTAAATTGTCTAAAAATATTAACTAAGATAAATGTATAAAATAAAAAAAATTGATCATAATTTACATAATCAAAACTAACATAATGTTTTATAAAACTGAATAAATTGATGTCCAACTTATTTGTACAGTATCATCTAACCTTTCAATATTTTATCTGTTTAAAATTAACAAAATGTAATATTGGCAATATTTCGTGGAATCAAACATGTACATGTTCTAGTACTTAACTCGAAAAGTAGATCTCTCAAAATAAGGTTAATTATTTTTTTTAAAAGGGTAATAAATTAAGTTTCATGATGAATAAAAATATTTCAATTCATTATTTCATTAGTTTTTGATTGATAAATTAATAAATTGTTTAAATTAAAATTGTCATAAAAGGTTGAAATGGGTTTATATATTAGAAGTCTATGAAATATAAGCGATAAATTAGAGATATTTATATTTATTTATTTATTATAATAAAAAAGTTAAAAAAAATCTAAAAGAAGAAGAAAAGCTATGAAATATTTTTTTCTTGCATAAATCCTCCGCCGTTAACTTACAAAAACGCAAAACCCTAAGGCTGAAAAAAACAAAAACGACCAAGTCACAGGCTCGCAACATCAACCAAGTCTATTTTTTATACAACTACTTAATTTGTCACGTGCCCTTCGCCCCATATTAGCACGCCAATCTCTTTCCTTCTCAGTTCTCAGTTCTCACTTCTCCAGTTTTCTTGCTCTACATTTCGCTGGCTACAACGCGCCACCATGCAATCCACTTTCGTATCTCCACGCGCTACCCCTCCGCAACCCTTAACCACTTTCCACTCGCCACTGACTCACGGCCCACCACGCCCCTCCTCCCTCCGAATTGTATCCCAATCTCAAGCAGCCGTAACTGCAGACCCTTCGCCGGCGTCCACCGTAGTTCATAAGCTGAACAAGTACAGTTCTCGAGTCACGGAGCCTAAATCCCAAGGTGGGTCCCAAGCAATTCTCCATGGAGTGGGCCTATCAGATGAAGACTTGAGTAAGCCTCAGATTGGTATATCCTCTGTTTGGTATGAAGGGAACACTTGTAATATGCACTTGTTGAAGCTATCAGAGGCTGTCAAGCAAGGTGTGCAGGAGGCTGGGATGGTTGGATTTAGGTTCAATACAATTGGTGTAAGTGATGCTATTTCAATGGGGACTAGAGGGATGCGTTTTAGCTTGCAAAGTAGAGATTTGATCGCTGATAGTATTGAGACTGTCATGAGTGCTCAGTGGTATGATGGGAACATTTCTATTCCTGGTTGCGATAAGAATGTAAGTTTTTCCTTCCTTGTTTGTTTTTTTGTTTGTGCTTTTTGCTTAACATGTGTGATTCAGCTCCTTATTTTGAGTTACTCTGCTGTATATTCCTTTGGATGTTGATTGTAATTTTGGGGAATCTTAGATATCAATTGAAGATTCAATACTTATTGCGAGTAAAGTTTGTTAACAAGGGCTTCTGGATATCCAATCTTTTGTGGGTTAGCTCTGTTTCATTACATGAGCTTCTCAGCTTCTGATTAGTAATTGCGATTCTGTTTTATATTCTAAAACACTTGTCTCCTGTGTTTTATTTTCTTCCTAGACGATCTCCAAGTTGAAGTCATGTTTCTTGTCACAAATTAATGTCGCTTGGGCCAAACTGTTAAAAAAGAAAGAAAGAAAGAATGCGAGCTGTTTTATTGACCTTCGTAAACATCTTTTTGGGGGGTCTTGAGTGCTGGATTTTAGTAGGTGTTGGATGCAGTCGTGCTATTTCTGTATTTCTATATATGTGTGGTATGGCTTTATATATAAGAATTGATTATTGACTGGTGCTAGTGGATATGTTATTTCTCGTATTCTATTCTGGCATATGAGGTTTTATGTTGAAGAGTTGGTGTGGCACAATTATGCAATTGCGTTGACTTTGCTTCTGTTGATTTTCTAGATGCCAGGTACGATTATGGCGATGGGGAGGCTCAACAGACCCAGCATTATGGTTTACGGTGGAACTATAAAGGTGCGGGATATTATTTTTGTCACAAACTAAGAGTTCTAATAGGTTCAAAATCCATTTTTGATTATAACTGGACCATACAGATTTTTTAAAATCTATCAGAAACCCATGTTTTTTTTCCTCTCCTCCCATTAAAACTTTTTGGCAAGGTTAAAAATGTCTTTTGCTATCAGCTGTTATGGTTTTTCTTTTCTGGTACTTATGTATTTCTCCATTTTCTGTTTTGCAGCCTGGTCATTTTAATGGCCACACATATGATATAGTATCTGCATTTCAGGTATGTGCTTCATTCTATTTTAATTTACTCAGGCCTGCAGATTGCATCTGATTAGTTACAAAAGATTTACCTTGTGAATAATATTCTCACCCATTATCAACTTTGATCTTTGTTGAGGCTTCAGTGACATGACAGACTCAAAATTAGATGCAGAATTTTATTCAATGTGTTAATTGAAGGCTTCATACATTTGTATGTTGAAATCAATTCATAATTTTTCACATCTTAGGGGCAAATTATGATTGGGATGAGAATGTATTTGTGTATCACGCTGCTCTGATCAGGAAATAGTTACTTATGATGTTGGATTATAATTGTAATGCTTGAGATGGTCAATTGATTTATAACTTCTGTACTAGTTCATTTTATAACATTACTGTCAGTCCTAATACTTTGCCTTTTGCTTTACACTGTGGACCTATGGTATCCATGCCCATATTGGATGTTCCAGCATGATCATGATGCTTTGACATTTTGATTTAGTGGAAACTGGGAAATCAATGAAAATAAATGGGGAGGTTGACCTGGATACATGAACTTGTAATCATTGTATCTGAATCTGGGTACAGTAGCTCTCAAATTGGCCGATATTAATGCAAAACATCAGTCAATTTTACGTTACAAAAAACAAGTATTGCATCTTAATTTTCTCCTTTTGTGTGGTTTACTTTTTTCTTTTCTAATTTACACCTTGTTTTAGGTTTACGGAGAATATGTCAGTGGACATATAAGTGATGATGATAGAAAAAACGTAGTCCGCAATTCTTGCCCTGGGGCAGGGGCTTGTGGTGGAATGTACACGGCTAACACTATGGCTTCTGCTATTGAGGCCATGGGAATGTCCCTTCCTTACAGGTCTGGTTGTCTCATGGAACGATTTACGTTCCTCTTTGCTAACAATGTCTAACCTTTTATTTGTTTCCCTTTACAGCTCTTCAATACCTGCTGAAAACCAGTTGAAACTGGATGAGTGCCGTTTGGCTGGAAAATATCTTCTGGAATTATTGAAAATGGACTTGAAACCACGGGACATTATAACTCGTAAGTCACTTCGTAATGCAATGGTTGTTGTCATGGCACTAGGCGGATCTACCAATGCCGTGTTGCACTTAATTGCAATTGCCAGGTAAGGATTGCATTGCCCTGGATACTGGTTATTACTTTGTCATGTGGAGCTCATGAGATGTTGGCAGGTCTGTCGGACTGGAGCTGACACTTGATGATTTCCAAAAGGTCAGCGATGAGGTTCCATTCCTTGCAGATCTAAAGCCTAGTGGAAAATATGTAATGGAGGACGTTCATAAGGTGCTAATTTTCTTTTTATTTTATTCAATTTTTTTTTAGTGTCATCAATGTAACACCCTGCACCATACATTTTTCTAAATCTTTTCTCTTCATGTTCTCGTGAATATTTTTCTTCATAGATCGGAGGAACACCAGCTGTCCTCCGTTATCTTTTGGAGCTTGGTTTTCTGGATGGGGATTGTTTGACTGGTATGTTTTATTAACATCCTTTTCCATGAATCGAAAGTTTTCTAAGAGCAACTTCTTATGCTATTATTTCAATGAGAAATCGATACATTTCATCTCCAGTGACGGGGAAGACATTGGCTGAAAATTTGCAAAGTTGCCCACCTTTGGCTGAGGGACAGGTGCGATGATATCCTTTTAGTCTCATTCTTTGCTGCTGATGAAGCATTATATTTTGGGTGAAATAGTATCTTTCTTATAAATCTTTTATCTTGAAGTACATAATAAGGTCATTGGAAAATCCCATCAAGAAAACAGGTCACATCCAAATATTACGCGGAAATCTCGCACCTGAGGGTTCTGTGGCGAAAATTACTGGAAAAGAAGGACTCTATTTCTCTGGTGCTATATTCTGTCTTTTGATGTCCCATTTCCAGCTGATTCTTTTGCAGCCATCATGTACTCATTGAAAAGACTGTTATAAATAAATGAGCATCTTTTTCCAGGTCCTGCACTTGTCTTTGAAGGAGAGGAAGCAATGATTGCAGCTATATCAGAAGATCCAATGAGTTTTAAGGTAGGCGTATAAGTTTAGCATCTTTGTGTGTTGTATAAGTTTTGCATCTTTGCATGTTGTATGTGTTCAATTGTGTCTTCCTTTGTTCTTATGAAGTTTGTGATGTAGTTATATCTGCTGGGCCTTTTGTGGGATTTAAATGGCTGATTATCAACTCCTTTTCATTCTTAGCTGATGGCTTTTATTTAATGATCTTCTCACAGTAGCATAGTAATCTTGAGTGCCCCTCTTTTTTGTCCTTGTATTCATTTTCTTTTGTTGAGCCAGGCTACACTGCTTGGTTCCTCTTCCGAATTGATGATTCATATGCATCTGCATTTTTAGTATTACCATAATTGAGCCATGAAGGGCATGCAAGTTTCTCAAATCTTTTTTCAAAGAAAACCTTGTATAAAATAGTTATGAGGCACTGTGTTACATTTTGAACTCCCCTGCTGTTCACTATATCACTCTTTTGCTACTGATAAGTAACTTAAAAACCAAAAGAAGTTTGATTGTTGAGCAGAAGTTTCCATCTATGATCTGCATTCTATAATTGCTATTGGTGTTTAAGATATTTCTGAGCGTAAATTGTTGTAAGTTTTATGGTATTCATTTTATTGTTAGTGTGTGTTACGACAAGATCTTATGGTGGAGCATGTGCATGGTACTTTTAGATCTAATTTAGCCTTGCATATGTTTGTTTTAGGGAAAAGTAGTGGTCATTAGAGGAGAGGGGCCTAAGGGAGGTCCAGGCATGGCTGAAATGCTAACACCAACAAGTGCCATCATGGGAGCTGGTCTTGGGAAGGTATGGCAATTTAAAATCTATTTCTGCGGTAATTTTGTTCTGCTGTAGTCAATTATTGACTTCAATCATAAAATTATATAGCTTCTCAAGTCGGAATATTGCATGTTGCTTACTTGAGCAATCAGAACAGTGAAACTTTTCTGATTGCTCTAATTGCATTAAGATAAAAGCTGAAATTTATGTTGATCAACAACAGGTTTTTCCAAAATTAAATGTATTTACCTTGTTGATAATGTAGATAGTTTTTGCCTGCACTTTTGGTTTACTTTATCTTATAAATGATTCTCTTTCAGCATTCCATCATAATCCTTTGGTGGTATTCTTTTGTTAAGAAAGCATACAAGTTTTTGTGTTAGAAGTGAAGGTTTGATATGTTTTTTTGGGTGGAATACACTTTCAGGATTGTGCGTTGTTGACGGATGGTAGGTTTTCAGGAGGTTCACATGGATTTGTCGTTGGTCATATATGCCCTGAAGCACAGGTGCCTTTCTTTGGCAGATCTTAGAGTACATGCACTTTTTTAGTACAAGGGCAATTTTAGCTCTTGATCATTTTGATCAAGGGTGAAGAATGACCCTGTGCCATAAAAGTTTATGCACCAAGGGCTTACTTCTTTCTGTTTCATTACTTACATTATGATAATTTTAACGGTTGTGTGCTTCTGATCTGCAGGAAGGGGGTCCAATTGGTCTTGTTAGAAATGGTGACATCATCAAGATTGATATTGGAGAGAGAAGAATAGATGTTCAGTTAACTGATGAGGAAATGAAACAACGAAGAAAGAATTGGAGTCGCCCTCCGTACAAGGCTAACCGAGGAGTTTTGTACAAGGTATAGAGAAATTTGACATTAAGATTATACATATAGATACTTCTTCCCCTATATTTGTTTATTTTATTTTATTTATTTTAAATAATCATTGTTTCTATGCCTATTTGATACCTTTAATGGATGAACTTTCCTTTTGTTGTTTTTTTTGTCCATTTCCAGTACATCAAGAATGTGCAGTCGGCTTCCAATGGATGTGTGACTGATGAGTAGTGGAGAGTACATGCTTTATAAGATGACTTAAAAGAGTGCCATGGGAGTATGTATATATCCACGCTTGCCAAGTTGTTGGATTGGGTATTCTGCTGTGGTCTTATTGGGGTTTTTATTGGTTGCATAATTTCTTTCTTTGGTGAGGACTATTTTTGTTATCAAAAGCTTCTGGTAGGTAGATTGTGAGAATTTGCTGACTGTTTCTCAAGTGTTTTTGTAGCCTCATTGTAGTGCAATTTTGAAGCAGAGATTGGAAGTTGTAAAGGTTCCGGAAATAAATGTCATTGGACTTTTTTATTTAAACATGTTTGCATTAGATACAAGCCCAAATTATCTTCTTTGTAATGCAACAAACTTGCATCAATTCCCATTTAATGTCAAGTTTTAGGTGTAGGACGAATTTTGTGGGTTCAATGATATTATATGACCACAGTATTAATAGGACATTGCTTTGAGGGCAAGTCACACTCAGCATGCTCTAAGCAATTCGGCAAGTCCAACAATAGCATCTTGCATTGATGAGGGGTGAGGTGCGTTGTGGTATGGTATGGCTTAGTGTGACATAATATGGCATTTGTTATTGTTATATTTTGAAATGTGAATATTGTATGGTATGATATGGTTTAATAATTATTGGAAAAGAAAATGAACATTTTGATAAAGGAGAGAAGCAAGATTATGATATATTAAGGTAAGTTTTAGAAATTAAAAGAGGGTATAAGAGAATAAAAATTTAGTGAATTATGGTAAATTAACAATTTGATAATTTTTAAAAAATAAGGTAAAAAGTTTACCATCAAATACTATCTCAAAATTGAATATCTTTTTCAGATAATCAATTATGCTCTTTGTATATTTCAAGTTTCTTGCATGTGTACAAGAGAAAAAAAAAATGGAGGGTTTCACATAAAAACAAGTGTGTTTAGTTGGTGTCTCCAATCCAAGTGATTAGATTTAAGAAAGAGTTTTTTTTTTTTTTTTTTGAGAGAGAATAAAAAAGAGGTTTTGAATTCTAGTTTCTTTTTCTTCAGAAAAGAGATTTCTAAATTGAATATATGAATATGTGGCATTTTATGAATTAAATTAACACGAAAAATATAAAACAAAATAAGTTAATATGTGGCATTTTGTGAATTAAATTAATATGAAAAATATAACATAATATAAATTGGCTGAAAAATAAATAAAATGGTGGTTATATATATTTATTAATTAATTTGGTTTATGAAAAATTTATTGTGATTGACTTGGTACAGGGAAAAACATTTTTATTTGATTTAATTTTTTTTTTAAATTACAGACAACAAAACAAAGAGGAGTCGCAAACACTTCTTTAATTTGTGCCTAATTGCAAAGACTTCGTCGTTTTATCGTTTCAGCATAAACGACGAGAAGTTTGCAGAAGCCGAAGAATCGAAGATCGAGTTGAAAGTTGAAACTAGGATTACTAGTCGGGGCTAAATGGGCTTCAATTGGCATAAACTCTTGACTCTTATATCTAGTCTCTATTGGGCCCAGAGAGATACTATCGAACCGACCCTGACCCGGTAAGCCCGACCCATAACGTCCCTGACTAGAGCTACGGAGGGTGGAAGGGATTGGACATGATTGCATGGAATTCTCTTGCAGACGCTTCGCTGTGACGGGGAATTTCTGTTTCAAAATTTTGCAAATCATTGTTCGATTGCAAGAGTAGATCGATATCAGGTAAACAGTGTGTTAGTTATTTTCTTGGATCATTTTTAGTCAATGCTCTCAAGTTTCAAAATTTTGAAATCCTTTCCTGAAAAATTTAAAAGATTGTTTTTGATTCTTTGTTCTCTAATCTGTTCACTTGATTTTTGAATTAGGGTTTATTTTATTTTATTTTATTTTATTTTTTGGTTGGGCTGGGGTGGGGCGGCTGTAATCTTTGAAATTTTAAATTTAAGAGCTTTTCCTTATAATTAATAGTTATAAATTATTATAAATTAGTCATTTTGGGATTGATGATTTATTTAGTTGATGTAAATCGAAATTAAATTGGCGGTGTGTGATTTCGTGATAATGTGCAGTGAATTTTATTTATTATCTGGGCATGAAGAAGATGGTTTTTTGCTTCTTATTTATTTATTTTTATTGAAATTTCGGGGAAGCCTTCAGAAAAGAAATTTCGTGCAGTAATTTTGTTTTATTTTTGGGTTCTGCTTGTAGCTATCTCACCTATAAGGAGTTTTTTTTGTGAGTTCAAGTTGCCTTTTCAGTCATTAAATAAAACAAAATCCCTGCCTTTACAGTTTCTCATCCTTGGATTTTCTTATATGTAGTTGATAATCACTAAAGCAGTACTCTTATGTCGTGGAATCATGAATTTGATATGATTATGTAGGCTAGTATGTGACTTCACTTATCACCTTGGATATTAGTTGGTTGTTTAATACTTATCTGTGGCTGCATAGGACACTCTGGCCAATCACAACTTTGCTTCAATGTGTCAAGAGTTGTGTTTCTTTTCCCTACATTTGTGCATTTGTTTGACACTATATTTAGGTGTATTGAACTTCATTTAGTTACTCAATTAATTTTTACAATGAGTTTAAGTTCTCTTATTGTTCCTTGTTCTTGATGAAAAGTGTTTCTTTTTCAACTGACAGGTTATGGAGGACATGGATATTGAACAGGTGGTGGAAATTCCTGATTCACCTGATAGGATAAATGTGCGACATATCAATTTTGCACAATTAGGAAGAGAAAGAAAATCATCTTTAGTTGGTCATTCAAGAACTTCTGATTTTTGGAACAAAGAATGTTTGGATGAGCCAAAGCTGAGGAGTAGGCTGGTCAGTGAAAATGGTTATAATAGAGGATTACACTTAAGTCCTGGAAGTATTCCTGCCAAGATGGATGAATTTGAGACTAGCAATAATTCTGCTGCTTTTTCTCCATTACATAATTCATTTTCCTCCCAAAATGCTTCGTTGTTTAGAAGAGGAGCAATGGCCAATAAATCCAAGCCTGAATCTCGACAGTCTACTCGAATGCAACATATGGACAAAGGGAAAGGCAAGTATAGTAAAAATTCTTCTAAGTCACTTGTTTCCATAGATGAGGATGCTCTATTTAACATGGCTTTCCAATGCGGTGCTTCAAAAGTTCCACTTGCTGAAGAGACCAAAAATGCTCAAGTATCATCTACTAATGGCTTCTCTTTGCATTCTTTCCCTGTAACATCCAGAAATGGCTTGAAAGGGAAGGAAAAGGTTGATGTCAATGCATGTAATGGATTTGGTTCAGCCTTAAATCATGGAAAAGGGACTGATTCCATTGGTGTTCCTCAACATAAAATTGAAAAGCCAAGCTTTGCATCTTGTCCATCTGTTCCCTCGCCAAGAGTCACTGGACAGAAAAGATTGGTGCGAAATGGGTGTATTTCTCCACATAACATAGCCTCTAGGGCACAAAAGTCATCTGAAACTTGCCAAGTTGGTTCCATCAATGTTGGAAAAGGTCACTCCAGTAACATGGTTTCGGATGCTATATCTGACGTAGATATCAAAGAAATAGTTGCCGAAATAAACAATGAAGAGACTGATTGTCATGGAGCTAAAGGTAAAAGCGTGGTTACTCATCCTTCTGCATCAAAGGAGCATGATGGAAAACTTATTCTTGTCTCTACCAGGTGATATATCTGCAAACTACTACTTTTGGTTTGATGATCTCATTTACCTCCTCGTTAGATGGACTATTTATTTATTTAGGGGTGAGGTACTGAGCCTTATGGTAACATATAACCACCAATCTGTCAACTTTAACACGTATGTAGGTGCTAGAGAATATCAATCTGGTTGTTTCTTCTTCTCCTCCTCCTCCTCCTTTTTTTTGCTCTAATATCAGTCCTCCTTTTGTCTTGCCATCTCCTTTATGAGTTATTAATTGGTGGATTTCCATTTTGTTGTCAACTTTGGCTTCTTATTCTGTCTGAATGCTTTATCGCGAGTCCTGATAAAATACCACGTTTCTGTTGCAGTTCTGGGACTAATGATATGGTATCTAATGAAGCCAGCGATTCCAGTGGAGATCCATTATTAAATGGCTGGAGAAGCACACAGAACTGTACCAACAGAATATTTCCTGCAGATAATGAAGTCTTTGTTGATGAACAGCATGTAAACATAGCACCAAGAAGAAATAATGTGAGTGGAAATATTAGGAGGAATGCACGCAATTCTCAAGATCAAGGTGAAACAGCTTCCAGGATTGTGGCTGGGCAGATAAATCAACCGCAATCTATTGGGAATGTGCAGATGAAAAGGCAAAAGAAACATGGAGCAACTTCGAGAAATCGAAATCAATGCTCTAAAACAGTTCCTGAAGACTCAGAGATTATGTTTATTGGTTCGTCTGAGGGGTCATCTACATCCAGATCATCTAGAACCTTGAATAGACAATGCCAAGGCATTTTGGGACCAATTTATGAAATTGATGATTCCTTACCTGAAAGGGGAACGGACAACTCTCAGGGATTAGGTTCTATGAATGATGAAGATGCAGATGCTAGGGCAAGACAGGTAGAAGCAGATGAAATTTTAGCCCGTGAACTCCAAGAACAGTTGTATCATGAGGCACCAATATCTGGGGGCACTGAGGTTTGTTCTAAGTAGATTCCCTCTTTCCTTCCCTTTGGTTCTTCTATTTTTTCTGTTAGACACTTAAATCTTGTCAGCTTTGATGGTTGTTGTCTATTTTAACAGATTGATGAAAATATAGCTTGGGTAATGCAGCAGGAGGAAGATGCACTCCCCACTGTTTCTGGTCGTAATAACCCTCTATCATGTCTGGTAAGTATACCATTGTCATTTCCGTGATTTGCATAATTCACAGCAGCTTGCTTCAATGACGATTTCAATGAAATTATCAAGAAGACTTGTGGTTCTTGCATCTGATATGATAGTATGACCGAGCTTCTGTATTTTTGTTGAAAGAAGTCCTAAGAATCTGCTTTTGTGTCTTAGTCTATGGTTTTCAAATGATGTGATGAAGAACGGTGAGGAAGTTTATGTAAGTCTGAATTTATTTTGGCAAGTAGCTAGAACTTAAAATTTGAGAAAGGATAAAACACTCAAGGGATCGCGACATGGGTTAGAAAAGCTGAATAACATGGATTACATGATTAGATGTTTTGTAGAATCAATGTAGATCCTAAACCCCATCATCCTTGTGTTCATAACTTATAATCCATTATGAGGTCTCAGTGCTATTTTAGTAGTAAAAAACCATTACTATGCTCATCTCAGCAGAACTGTAAAGTTACTGTATTATACTTGCTTGCAGAAAGCTCTTCTTTGTATTGTGAACAATAATTTGCACAAATTTTATTATATTTCCGTGTAGAGTTATCTTATTTTCTCCATCTTCTATTTTACATGTTGTGTAGAGAACCTCCTCCTCAGTTCGTGCAAATAGACAGCCTCAGCCACACTTCAATCAGAATCCTTCAAATAGAAGAGGAAGCCAGAGTCGAGTTCCTGCTACTAGAACATCAATGTTGAGGAATCGCATGTTCAATAGGTCTCCTGCAGGATTATCCAGAGCTAGGAGCCACACTCGTACAGCATTATCTGGTGCAAGGAATTTCCAGTTTCCTATGGGAATGGACTTAGACATGGTACTGTGAATAAGACTTTCTATGTTTCAAATCTAATTATACTAGATCCAACTTTTGGTCTTTTACTCTGGAGTTCATAGTTGATTATTTAATTTCTTGCAAAACTCAAGCATAATGCATTGTAGTTAATAGTGCATAATGCATTGTTTGGCAATGATATTTTAATCTCACTTGAATTTTATATCTCTGGAGTACCTCCGTATCTCCATCTGTGCGATTGACCTGAAGTTTTTTGATGCATACTTGTTGAGAAAACTTCAAAAAAATTACTTCCAGTTGTTAAAAGCAACTTCACCACCACCATCAAGCAGTTGCTTTCATAAAAATTAATGTCACTGCAGCCACCTTCTTGTCCTGTACATCACCGTTGCAAATGCAATCACCATTATATACCATCTTAAATCCTATTTTCCATTGTCGCCAGCATAGTTACTGACACCTCAGTTAAACATTCCCACACCTTATTTTGAGTTGTTATGCTGATAATATCATCATTCCAGTTGATCATGGTGTAGGACAGCCTTTTGTTATGAAAGGTTACTGAGGGAAAGGCAGTGGTTATCACTTGCTAGTCTATGATTTTAATGAACGGATATTCCTAAATTGATTTGCGACTAAGAATGGTTTTTGAAGCTTGACCTGAAAATTTTACTGTTTTAGTGTATTTAGAGCAGTGAACTTGTGGCAAACCCCCTAGCAACATATCCTGGCCGTGCACATTTTCAGCAAAAGAAGAATCCAGATAGCACATGATTGGTGCTCATATTGCCACAGTTGGCTCACCATGGACAAAAGTTTAAGCTTATTCTTATAAATGATCTTCAATAAATGTAAACTAATCCTTTGGTCAAATCATTGCAGTTAATTCTTATCCGTCAGTGAATTGCAAAACTCCCCTTACTGTCACCTCGATTTTCGATGAGAGAAATGTCTTAAATATTTTTGTTTATTTGTAGCTTCTTACTGTTCCTTTTATTTATGTCTTTGTTGTAATTCTAATATGAGAGGTGCCGGATGGCCTAGACCCCTCTCCCACCAGTTTATGCCAATTGCCTTTTGTTACTTTGATTGGTCTTTGAAAATTTAGGAAGTCAACTTCTCCAAAAATCATTCGGAAGGGATTCAAAGAGTCTCTTTCATCATTGATGTTGTTGTTGTTGTTTATTATTATTTTAAATAATCATTCTTTTCTCAGTTATATTAGCCCTGTTCTCTTTGTATATTCAGTAAGCAGATCAGGGGGTGGGCAATGTAGGCAAATTTACTGTGCAACTAACTTCTAATTTCTCAATGCAGAGACTTGATATACTGGAAGCATTAGAGGATGCAGTTGGGGAATTGAATGATATGAGCATGACAGCTAATGACATCCTTAATCGCGATTTCAATGAGTAAGATTATCTCTGTTCAGATCTACTTTTTTCAATGATACATTTAGATGAGCATCAAGTATTGGCATAAGTTAGGACTGCACATTTGGTTGGTTTAGTTCAGAATGGAACCAAGCCTATTAAACCGGACTGAACCTTCACTATTTAAGAACTGAACTAACCAAATTATATTCATTTGGTTCGGGTTCTTTTTGTTATAAAATTGATATTTATCGAAATACAAATATAAATGTATAATACATAAACTAAAATGACCTTTTCTCAAAGTTCTGTTGGTTTGGTTCGGTCGATTTTAGGCTTCTGAGAACCTAACCAATTAAATTGGTTTTTATATTTGAGAACGGAACCAATTTGACCTAAATTGAACCAAATGGACCAAATTTTCCACAGTTCGAGTCATTGTACAGGCCTTGCAAAAGTAATTCAAGTTACTTGGGAATTACTTGAACTTGGCTTGTAGATTTAGCAGAATATTTGTATTTTAGCTGTCAAGTTTTAGTAAGAATCAAGCTGATTTCTAGTGTAACTATACTGCAGTCGAGTAGCTTGTGAGCTTTATTTAGAATTTAAGCATATTATATATTTTATATCACTTTGAAATAGTAGTCCATGCTAAGCTGTTTGCTACTGTTACTATTCTTTCCTTACACAGTCTCTTTACCCCCTCATAGGTTTGTAGTTTTCAGTTCACATTTACTTGGATCTTTTGACATTGAAACTATTGTATTTTCTTTCTTGATGCAGAAGTGACTATGAAATGTTGTTGGCCCTTGACGAGAACAATCACCAACATGGTGCATCTGTCAATCGAATTAACAGTTTGCCAGAGACAGTGGTGCAAGTAAGTGGAATACAGTGCTCATATGCATCGCTTGGCGTCTTGTGCTTCCTTTCAAGTAGTGAAAGGCATAAAGCATTAAGATGTTAACAGTTGTTTTTTTTTTTATCTGCATAATTGCTTAATCATTATGTTGTTGTATCCTATGTTCTATTCAGACTGAAAACTTCGAAGAATCTTGTGCAATCTGTCTAGAAACACCAAGTATTGGAGAAACCATACGTCATCTCCCTTGCTTGCACAAATTTCACAAAGAGGTGTGAGTTCTCGTTATTTTGCAATTTGAGAAGCATCATATTTATTTTAAGTTGATGTTTGACTGTTATTATTTTTTGTTCAGTGTATTGATCCATGGCTCAGCAGAAGAACATCGTGCCCAGTGTGCAAGTCATCCATAACTTGATATCCACTGGCAATTCTCAGCACCTCAATCCGCACACTGCTGTGTTTTAATTATGGAAGTGATTTTTTTTTTTGATAGGTAATAATTGGCATGTTCCAACCTTCTGGAACATGATTGAACAGACTTTTGCACTTGGTGGCAAATTGATAATTATTGTTGCATTTTGTTGTCGATAGCTTTCGGTTGATTCATGATCTCATGCGGGCATAGCTTGTAGATCAGGGTTGAGATGAGCCAAGCTCTGGTAAACAGAATCTTTTGGTTTTTGATGAAGTCACCGAGAAGGGCACCGACATCCTGACCTGAGGTGATGATCTGGAGCGACAAGCCTGTTATACATTATTTCCCGGGGGGGGGGGGGGGGTGTTCAAGAAATATGGAAGCAACTGCTAGCTTGCATGTGCATATTTCATTTTGCTCCATGTCTTTATTCTTTTAAAGACTAACAATGAGAATAAAGGTCTTGACCTCAATTTCTTGCAGAAACAGGTCCTGAATTATCTTAGCTTTGTTCTGGGATTGGAGCCATATATTTATTTTGCAATGCATATGAGTTGATTAGATGCATGAATATACCAAGTGCTTTTGATTGCTTTACTAAGCTTGAAAGGATTAAGCTTAACTAAGTAGTTCTTATCATTTCTGAGATCTCAAAGGATTAGTCATGGCATTGCTAGTTTAATTATGGAGGTTGGTTAGCCTCTTTCATACGGCCTTAACTAAAGGGAGCAGCAGCCTTTATAACTTTCGAGTGGAGTTGCATGGGAGAGGATATAACTACTTTCGTTATAACTTGAAATCAAGTTAAGGGTGCGTTTTATTATTTTTATCCGAGATCTGTAACTTTGAAAACATATAAGCTTGAATTTCTGTCCTGATAGATGAATTAATGTAACAGCAGATGTCGTGTTTGTTGGAGACGTGGCATCTCAGCAGCCTTAATAGCTTGAATAACACAGGCATTGTCAACTTGGAGCTTTATTCAGCCTTTCTGCGAGGACAATATAAATCCCCCGCAATTTGGCCATTTACGCACACCCACCTCTCAAGATTCATAGAGAAATCAACCACCACATTTTTCGGATCCCTGAAAACTCCTATGCCATGGTCAAATGAAGATCAATTTGGTTGGTTGAAGAAATTTATTCACACAGCCCTGTGCAGCTGCGTCTCGTATTAATAGTGATAATGGTTTATGAAATTAGTGGAACTATCTTTTTCTTTTTCTCTGATAAAATAGGAATAATCA
This sequence comes from Excoecaria agallocha, assembly GCA_037975025.1. Classification (NCBI taxonomy): domain Eukaryota; kingdom Viridiplantae; phylum Streptophyta; class Magnoliopsida; order Malpighiales; family Euphorbiaceae; genus Excoecaria; species Excoecaria agallocha. Next base: position 16,015,160 of record CM075823.1, on the reverse strand, counting down.
TCCATAGACGATGCAGACAGCTCTCGTTTTATTGTGTAAAGAACAATCAATCCCCCTCTATGGTGCCAAGAGAAAAAGTAAAACAGGTAAATTCAGAACAGGGTGAAAAGAACACCGCAATGACTCAAATTTGAAGATAATTGAATTGATTCGAGCTCACGAGAACTTCGTTGGCCACAACTCATTCTTATTGAAGTATACACTTGAGAATAAAAGATATTCAGCTAAGAGGCCGAGAAAAAAGTTTGAATTGTGAGAAAGAGCTGAAGGGTTCGTATGTGATTTTTCTGGAAAAAAGCAAAACCACCTTATTACACCATTTTATCATGAGTTGGAATCCCTGGAATGAATATTATCCGTCAAAGTTCTGATAAAAAAATAAAATACATTCGTCTAAATAACATCCTTTGATAACAGATTAGTGGCTTCTACTTTCCGGGCATTGCAGAGCTCATCACAAGCATCTCCCCTCTCGAATACAGCTGCTGCCCCCATTCCTGTGCCTGCAATTGAGTTATAGGAATTCATCATTAGCATGGCAAACATTCGACAAAAGGAAACACAAGCGCTCACTTGTGCATGCACACTCGCACAAAATGGATGAAGCATACCTATGCACATTGACACCACTCCGAAACGACAGTCTCTTCCACGGCGTTTCATCTCATGCAATAGAGTAGCTACACATCGGGCACCTGACAGCAATACACATATCTTGAATCAGATAACTGACTATGGTCCCCATTTGTCAACACAAACAAGTATTTCAAACATTAATGCCTGATGAACCATGATTTACTCCAAAACACAGCATACTGTATAACACACATAGGATCCAGGCTTAAAGCTCTCTTCCATTGCAACTTGGGCAGTTATACATTCCTGGTGACAGGACTCTGTCATCCAACATCATTAATCTTGCAAACCATGCCCCGGTCCTCCCTGTTTCCTACGTTTAAATTAACAAAAAGGCAGCGATGGAGAGGCATTGAGATTGGCATCTCTGCCAGAATGTAATTTCCGTTGCCGTAGCAGCTAGAAAGAAATTTGCAACTCCTGATAGACACGATCAAGTTCCACTCAAAACCAAATTCCAACTTAATTTATTGAATCCTTCACTTCATTGCCTATTGTAAGACCTTAGTGCTACGCATCCAATATGATGTAAATATAAACCATTATGGGCTTCTAATCTAATACATATTTATGCAGACTTGGTTGAAAGATGGTTTCAATAGCTATTAACAGACTTAAAATTAGAAGAATCATGTCAACTTCAATCTTGCATTTAAAAAAATACCTGTTGCACCCAACGGATGTCCAAGGGCCATTGCACCCCCATTGACATTGATCCTCTCTGGATCCAGTTCCAACTTCTTACGGCAATAAACAAACTGGGAACCAAATGCCTGCAGCATAGATAATAAGAGAATCATAGTACTGCAGTTAGAGATTCATAGACTGATTCTATAAATCAAAGTAAGTTATATAGTGGCAAATATGCAATTAATAAATATCTTCCTATTTACCTCATTTATCTCAAAAAGATCAATATCCCCAAGTTCTAGACCAGCAGCCTTCACTGCAGCCGGAATTGCAACAGCTGGGCCAACACCCATGATGGCAGGATCCACACCAACAGCAGCAAAAGTCCTGCAAAGACCAGAAGAAGGTTTCTGTGAGAAAAACAAAAGAAGCAGAATTCTGTTGTTTGTTCCTCTATTTTTTTTCAATCAGCATATGACAACCTAATCAAGTGGATATTATGTGTGTTCACAAGGGACCAACCCAAGCACTACAACCAGATAGATAAGCCTCCAAGGCAATTGCCAATTGTCAACACCCTCATCAGGGTGAGATTATTTGAATGTTAATGAAGTGTCATCCAGAGAAATATCACAAGTCAGATGTCAAGACACACTATAAGTCCTAGTCCAAAATGGACATGCTGGAAATATTACAGAAATTCATTTTAAAACACTGTATTCCTCCATAATAGCTCACAGTAATGCATCTTTGAGGTATGGCACCCTACGTTAGTTTTAACTTTTCAATTTACAAACCCGTTGCAAAGCAAATACTCCATCCCATATCAATTCACTTTTTTGAGAAAAAAATTGTCCCACCTAAAATATCACTTTACAAATTCAATACTTCATTTATTATGCATATTTCAATTTTGGCTTCTTATTAATATCAACGATACATTAATGTATTTATCAATGTCCCTTTTCTAATAATTTTTTTCTCTTTATCAAATATAAAAGAAGATACTATAATCTTTTTAAAGTATTTTTTTTTTTCAAATTGAGAAAAACTATTGATTACCTTAATATGTGTAAAGAGAAAAGCAACAACTAACTTGAAACGGGAGTAACTATTTGTCAACTCCATAATTTATAGGAGGCACACCTTAAGATGTGTAAAATGGGGCCAAAAGTACTTAAAAATTATAGAGTTCCATACCTGAAAACTCCAAGAATGGGCAGCCCTTTCTGCATTGCCACACTTCTCTTCATGAGCAACACTGCACCAGCACCATCAGTTACTTGGCTAGAATTCCCTGAAGAACAAATGCCACATCATAAAATGGCTTGAAGAGCTAAAAATAACAAGAGGAAAGCAAATATACTGTTATCACTTACCAGCTGTTGTTGTCCCGTCTTTCTTAAAAACAGGCTTCAGTTTTGCTAGATCTGACAATGATGTGCCAGGGCGAATTCCGTCATCTGCAGAGACTGTAATAGGTTTCTCCTCACCAGTTTTTGGGTTAACGATCTTTAAACATAAAAGTTATAGATAAGTTTACTCACATGAATCAGGTGTTTGCCTCTACACAGGTCTTAGCAGGCAAAACAAAGTAAAAGAAGCATACTTTTCTAAGAAATGAATATAACACACCTTGGTAGCCACAGGTACGATTTCATCCTTGAATGTTCCAGCTGCGGTAGCAGCAGCAGCCTTCCTATGAGACTCAACCTGGCAAAAGAAATTCAACCAAATCAGTGTACAGAAGTAGTGATGGCAACAAGCTGCAGTCAGATTGCTTCAACTTACTGCAGCTTGATCCTGCTCCTGTCTGGTAACTCCAAAACGATGAGCAACATTTTCTGAAGTTACACCCATGGGCAGAAGGCAATTTTGGGCTTGCTCAAAGGTCTTTACCTGTCATAAATAGCAGAACCTTAAGCATCCTTCCGCTAAAACAAATAATTTGGCTAAAAATCTCAAGGAATCCACTATATATATATATATATATATAGGGAGAGAGAGAGAGAGAGAGTACTTTGGGATTCACATCTGCATCCCAAGCCATTGGATTAATTGTCATGGACTCCAAGCCAGCTCCAATACCTTATGCAAAAAGATTTATTAGGAGGCACCAAATAAATAACAAGAGGTCATAGCACAATGCTGCAATAAAATTAGTTATAGTTCTCTTACCAATGTCATAAAACCCTGCTTTAATAGCTGCAGCTACATCAGCAACAGCCTGAAGTCCAGAAGAACATTGCCTGTTAACGGTTCTAACAGGAACGGTTTCTGAAACAGACATAAGATACTATCATATAAGCAATGAACCCAAATAACAAAATCAAGACTCCCTAAGAGACACAAGGAAAGAAAGAGACCAGGAAAACCAGCATAGAATGCAGCCATCCTGCATTCACTTGCTCTTTGAGATCCTGGAGCCAACACTGTGCCCACAACAATATCCCCAACTTCACTTGGGTTTAAAATTGTTTTCTCAATCAATGCCTGCAACAAGCAACCAGAATAAAAATTAAAACAAAACTGAAGCAATTCCCGCCTTCCCCAGAAAAAAAAAATAAAACCAAAGGAGCTAATTCAAGTCTCAAACACCTTCAAAACTGGAGCAAGTAAATCATCGGCATAAGTATCCTTGAAACCACCACGCTTGGACTTGCACAAAGGAGTTCGATAAGCTCTGCATAACGCACCAGGTTGAAAAAAAAAAAAAAAAAAAACAAAACAAGTTCACTATCAACTCATCAATTCGATTTCTTCCGAATGACAAACTGAGTTACAATTTCAAGGGAAAAGAACTTACGCTACAATCACAACATCATCCCCGTATGCCGAGGTCCTATGATATGCGGCGCTATCTCCGGCCAAGCAAGGCGATGCCTGGTTCCATAGCCGTAATAAATTCGTTAACAGAAACATAAAGATAGCAAAATATAGAGATACTCATATTATTTATAGACTAAGGTATAATACCAGTCAACAATCATGAAATTCAAAGGTTAGCATAAAATTCGGGTGAGAAATCATTTTCTAATTGCAGATCCTTCATAATCAGTCATATGATTATATCAGCAAATAGATCAAGAAAAACCTAGATTTAATAAATAGACGCCAATAATTAAATCACAAAACAAATTAAAGCCGCATCCAAAGACTAAAAAAAAAAAGCAGAGAAATCAGGAAAGAATAAAAAAAAACCTACAGAGAGAGTGGATTCATAATTATGAGAAGAAGATGAAGAAGGGCGGAGGTGATCGAGAAGAACTCGCTGCCTGTTGATTGCTTTGTCCATAGTTTTTGCAACTCGAAAATGATAAAGCTCAAAGAGAGTTCTTTCTTCCAAAGATACGAAGATCGAAAAATAGAAGCTATCGCCTTTTATATTACTGAGGAAGCTTTCTGTCTTGGCGGTTAGGGGTAACGGACCAGAACATTAGAAATTCAAAGGATTGCTTTTGGGGGTGCATTCTGGTGTGATGGTGCTCATTGTATGAACGATACACATCCGTTGGATTACAAAGCAAAATTTTTTAAAAGATTTATTTTTTATCCAATGGTGATATCAGTGCGTACTGTGCACCGGCGTACCTAGTATTTTGGAACTTAAATTATCATTATTACATATCGACACAATTGGCAATATTGTGGATTTATAACTTCAACGGAGGATAAGATAGTGTGACATCAAGGTGATGTGAAAGATAATTCCACGTACGCTACTCTCCCTGCGCTTCCCCACTCTCAGTCATTAGCACGTAGGATACGGAATTTCTTTTTTTTTTTTTTGTTTAAGATACGTTTTTTTCCTTAAGATTTTATTATTTTAGTGCTTCTATCGAAATCTTTTGGGATTTGCTATCTTTTTATTTAGTTGTTGTTTGGTAAGGATTAAGGAACATAGAGAAAACAACTTGATAGCAACAAGCAAGAAAAGTGTGACTATTTTTTTGACAGAGTAACATCATATTTTATTAAATTTTAATGGAGATTACATCATCAAAAATTAAGTGGAAAATATGAGGAAAAATGCTCAATCCAAACCAATGTAGAAGGATCAGTGGGACAACTCTTAGCAAAACAATGACCTACTCTATTGCTTGTTCTTGAAGTAAAAAACCAACAGCAAGAGTTAAACTCCTTATTCAAATTTTGACAGTCTGCGAGAATATCTCTAATACGTTATTTCGGATATCTAATTTCTCCACCAAACAATCAATTGTATATTGGCAATCCAATTCAGCCACTACAGTAGAGAAACCCAGGTCTTCAGCAATAGAAAGACCAAAGAGAAGAGCCATAGCCTTAAATGTGCACGGATTTCATGAGTCTACCATTGTTCTCTATCCACAAGCCATCACTTGACCTTTAACATCTTTGAAAACTACCTCGAGATCCACCAACTCAGCCCTTATTACGTACAATTCCAGCATCAGCATTCAGTTTCATAACATTTGGCAAAGGTGGAAGCCACACACACCTATTGTTAGTGACGATTCTACTACATCCATCAGGTTTAGAGGAAACAATCATAAACTCATCCATCAAGCTCTTTGCTAAGAAGAATATTTGTGAACATTCAAGAACTAAATTATCATGAAAGAGTTTATTTCTGGCACACCCCATCTGATAACAAATGAAAGAGAACAACATAATTTATTCCAAAGTTAAACATCCTAGAATCTCTTAAAATCACCACTTGCAATTAGAAGCTTGAGATAGACTCGTAGTCTCTCAAATGTACCTTACAAATTGACACTCCTTTAGATAATGTAGAACTGATTCCGATCTATTGCATCTCTGATAATTAGGAGAGATTCCGTTAATACACTATTGAAGAACATCTTTAACTGGTAAAAAATTCAATGAAACACGCAACAAAAACTGTCAATCTTTGAAGGTACTTTTATATTTCAAAGGCATTTTCATAACCTCGAATTTTGATTTCCTAATACTAAACTGACATTATGATTACCCTACAGGGACAGAGCATATCGATATCTACTCTTAACCATATATTGCCCCAAAGAGTGATAAAACTAGACTATCTGATCTGCATGGCCCGCCAAACCCTTAAGGATCATTTTAATTCGATCCACATCAATAGGAAGCAGCAATTTTACTTATGGAAAATAAATTTCATCAGTAAAATACTATGATATTTTGTTATGTAAGGAAATTTCTGCAGTAATTTTGCAATTTTCATGTAGTGCTATATCATTTTATGCATTTGAAATGAGTGTAAATCAGTTACAACATTCATTCCAGAATTTATCAATTCAAATCAACATATTAGGTATAAAACATGCTTATTATTTAGTAAAATTATAAGTTTTAGTGTAAATTTGAGATTTTATTTTTGAAAAGTTTATGGACAAGTTAGCAAAACTTTTCAAATTAAGATATTTTTTTATATGCTATGTCCATTTTTAATTTAAGTTAACTATAATATTTTAGAGACTTATTTTTCAGTTGCCATCCTTCTTAAGTTTTCGCAGATTTGTCAAAGCAACAAACATTAAAAGTATATAATTTGATTTTATAAATACAAATTCAGGAGTTCTTTTATTCAAATCTCGAATGATCTCAAAAAGTTCTTCAATTAATATATATGTATAGTTAGAAAAACGTTTGTATTTTAATTTCCAGAAGAAAACATGGAACCCTTTGGATATATAGCATATTTTAGTATCTAGAAACTAAAAAGAGACATTTTATTTTTTGGTTAAACTATTAGGTGTCTTGAATAGCCACTTAAGTTTTCATACTCAGATTAAACTATTAGGGTTTTAGTATCTAGAAACTAAAAATTCCCACCATTTCAGTTATATGCTTGGAAATAAAAAGAGAAATTTTATAACAAGCGCATTATTTAACTATTGGCAGTGGCCATTTGATTGAAGTAATATGCAGTTGGACGGTCGACGGGGGATTTTTTTTTATTATTTTCATTTTATCAAAACGGGGAGTTTTAATTGTGCTATTCAGTGTGTTATTGTGAAGATTCACGACGCGCTTACAGGAGAGTGATTGATCTTGATCAGGGCGATAACTAATATCTTGGAATGCGTGCCAGCGTGGGAAAACGAGAACACAAAATGGGAACAACCAATGCAAACGACAGCTTCTCGTATATGTGTTGTACCCGTAAGCATGGATTCTAGCCGTTAGATATCAGGTGAAAAATCTCAGCCCTTAAGCTAATGAACCAGTTATCTTTCTAGAAGGGTAACACCCAAAACGCTGCGTAAAGAAAGACCACATCTAACGAAATTATCAATCACTTTAGAGTGGGTTCGGTAAGGTAGTATGTTTTTAATTTTTAGTTTTTAGTAATCCATAAATTATTTTAGTTTTTATTATTAATTTTTTTAAAATGGTTTAGAGTGGGTTCGGTAAGGTAGTATGTTTTTAATTTTTAGTTTTTAGTAATCCATAAATTATTTTAGTTTTTATTATTAATTTTTTTAAAATGGTTTAAAAATTATTTTTTTATTTATTTTTAAAAAAATATTCTGATATCCATCAATACATGTTATACATATATATAATACAATTATTAATATTAAATAATAAATATTTAATGAAATTCAAAATTTAAAATCTAGTACATTAAAAAAAATCATCATAATAAAAAAAATTAATCACTATTTAATAAAAATTAATAATATAAATGTCAATTATTATAATTCAACCATAATTTTTGTGCTATTCTATCTCGAATACTGTTCATCTGACGAAGTTGACTTGCATTTATATCAACAGTTTTCTGCGACTTTGAAGTATTGGTTTCATTATTTTGTTGATAATCTCCAACCACAATATTTTCATTTGCATGCTCTACAAATAAATAGTCTATACTTCCTTGCATTCTAATAAAATTATGAATCACACAACATGCAAGATATATATATTTTTGTCGCTTTATGTCATATGAAGGCATATCTCTAAGGATGGGAAAACATGCCTTCAAAACTCTAAAACAACGTTCTATGACATTACGTAACGAATAATGCATATAATTAAATAATTCTTCTAGACCTTGTGGATTTGATCATTCTTTATAATCACGTAAATGGTAACGTTCCCCACGATATGAACTAAGAAATTCAAGCATATTAGCATACCCTGAATCAACCAGATAATATTTACCTCGTGTAGGCATAGGAAATTTATTTGCCGAATGTGAATTGCATATCAAATGAGCAAGCACACATGATATTCTGTGTAGGGACTGTTTTCTTTCCACGGTATGGAATTTGTTGATTAACTGAAATTCATGCAGAAATGTGCGTGCCATCTATAGCTCCAATACAATTCTGTTACAAAAGTAAAAAATAATAAGCAATATTAAAATAATGATAAAAAATTAAAAATTTTTGTTACCTTGAAAAATAAATAGTAGTTTGAATTATTTTTGATCTCTGAAGGTATTTCATCAAATGATGGAGGGACAATCACATATTTAGCTATTGAACAAATCGCATATAAGACATTCCGAAAATGTCTAGAAATAGTATCTGTTGAATGTTGAAAGCGATCTGCTACAACTCGCTATCGGTCATTTTGACAAATGATGAGAAGAAAAATTGCCACTTGGTTCTTGCACGGATAAAAACTTGGAATTTTTTAATGTTGTTCTCCCTTTTAATTCCTCACATAAACTAATAAAAATATGTTTGTCCATCCGAAATAAATCATAGCATGTCATTGAATGGCCATTTAACACCTCAACAACCCATTCATGATCTGTCAATTTTGAAATTCTTTGAGGTCTAAGTTTATCATTGCACATAAAACTGTACTTATGGTTCACATAAATCATCAATAATTGTTCGATTTCCTCATCAGAATCGGAAAAAAATCATCCAAATCCATATTCCTGTCAAAATAAAAAACAATTAACCTAAAAAATCACTAAAAATAATATCTATGCACAATAAAACAAAATAAATATATTCCAATCAATTTTTAATAATAACCAAATCTTCAATATCAATTAATAAAATCCAACATCAAACAAAATAATTATATAGGTCAATAGATAACAAACAAAAAAAAGTAAACAAATAATAATAAAAAATCAAATTTGAATATTCAAAACTCAGTCTTTTTTTTTTCCGACATTGCCAAAAACATCTCCCTCCATAATGAATCATTATGGATAAGTTTAACAGCTTTTGCAAAAGATAATCCATCTATTTCATCAAGGTTTTGCAATGCTTCAAGACATTTGAAAATTGATTCTTTATCACAACTCGATTGTGTTTGAAAATTGTCTCTTGAATTACCAACTGAAGTGAATGTTGTTCTTGAACTCATGTTCTTCTCAAACAATTCTATTTTTTTCTTTGAGCTTTCTCCAATGTTAATCAATGCTTGAGCCATTGCATTTTGAAATGATTCTCTTTTCTTTCTACTATTAGATCCTTCGTCACTTGTTTTCTTTAACCTTTTGTTTTTATTTATATCTTCAACCTCCTCGTCAGAACTATCAAATTCTTTATTATTATTTTCATCTTCACTGATAGAAGGACTTTAGTAGAAGGATGAGAATGAGCTTCGGTTGCGGTTGTATCACCATAGATAATGCACAACTTTTCATATTCTTTACAACCTTCTTTTCTAAATTTTCTTGTCATCTTATTCACCTATTGGCAAAAAAAATATATCTATTATTCTAAAAATTGATCATTATATTAATTATGCACTACATATAATAATTAATAAATAAATTCATTATTATAAAAATTTACCTTGTATAATTTTTGCCACACATCGTCACTTGCAATAACTTGACCAGTTATTGAGTTGTATCCAATTCCAGTCTCTTTCAATAAATTATTGAAATGCTTCCATCGGCTTCTGAAACTATTAAACTTATTCTTAAATTGAATTGGACTATATTCTTGATTGGTCTTCTTTTTCATAAGATCTCTAATTCGTGTCCATGAACTTTTAGTGAAAGTGGTTGTTTTTCGATTTTCATTATTGACTTCCTCAACCAATAATATTATAAAATAATCTTCAATTTGTGGAGGCCAAATTGCTCCATCATCATGTCCAATCTCAATAGTGTTGCTATCATTTATATTTACTACTTGATCTAAGTTCTCCATCTAAATAAAACAAAACTAAAATAAAATAAAAAATAAATAATTAACTAATAAATAATTATTTAATACATCAACAAGCAATACACATATAAATAAAACAAAACTAAAATAAAATATAAAATATAAAATTAACTATTTAACACATCAACAAGCAATACAACTTAACTCTTGAGATTAGCTGACCCAGCAAAACAACAATAGCAACAACAAACTCATCTAGCATGAGTCTTTCCAGAATTTGCAGCAAAAACTTATGGTTAAAAATTGAATTTTCTCATAAATATTGTATTCACATATTAGATATTTATGCAGTTCTAGAGTTAGTATAATATAATAAATAATCTAAACTATGAAGATAAATATAATTATATTCTATCATCAAATCAAACAAATTTAATATAATTAATCTTATAAGAACATGATGATATTAACCTCACTTTAAGTCTATTCAATAACAGCATCATGCTTTCTTCATCATATCTCATCAACACAACAGTTGTAACATTTCTCATGTCCAACAAATTAAAAAGAAATCCTATTGACGAGAATGATTTTATGATACCATGTCACTTGTTTGCTTACAAGCTCAATCAATCCTATACTTGCAAAGTTACCAGAGCAAATTTTGTTAATCTAGTCATTGATTTCACAAGTCTAGCACTGTTCCTAGAAGCAGATGACTCATATTCATATGCTCTTAATGGTTTTAGCTCTAAATGCTTTGACAGCATCATTTTCCATAATTCTCTTAATACTTCAAACCTATGAAGTTAGAAAACCAGAGAAAAAAGAAAATGGAGCAGCTTTACATTTAAGGTTCAAAGGAAAAACAATAGAAGGAAAATAAAAGGTGTCAGACTTATATTATACAATATACAGTAATTCTACCTATAAAACGTTGAATAAAAATATAATACTTTTGTGCTCTGGTTAATGGATCTTCTTATGCTACTTACAGCTACTCATTCTCAATCTACCTTTACCAACTAGAAAATTCCAATGACTAACAAGATTCTTGAAACTCAATAAAACAACAGTTTGACAACACAGAACAATCAGATGGCATTAAATGGAACAAATGGCACCTGCACCCGAGATGAATTCTGAGTTTTGTAAAGGAAAGAATAATCAGATGGCATTAAATAGAACAGAAAGGGAAGCAGCGACTAGTAAGATGCATGCACAAGGTTGAATCAGTAAGAGCAAAATTATGCAATATCAGTTCCAGCAAGAGTTCAGGTCAATAACTAGAGAAACAACACAAAACAGAGTTACAAGCCATACCTGTGAGAAATTAAAAGTGGGCGAAACTTAGCAGTGGACGGCGGCGACAGTTAGCAGCGGATGACGACGACAGGCGGCGACGGAGGAGGCGGCAGTCAAGAAGTGGGCGGCGATGATGAAGCTCTTTTTGGCAACTAAACCTAAAATTCACCTTTTGTGGATTCTTACTTTTTGTTTTAGATTAGGAAAACACTTCTTGTAAAATTTTACTGAAACTAAAATACCAACATGGAGCCAAACACGTTTTTATTTTTTTAAAAAAAAAAAAACAGAAACCTTGAAATAGCAACGTTACCGAACGCACCCTTAGTCTTTTTTGTCATAATTGTAATGGATGGTTATTTATTCAACTTTTGTTTTTATCAAATTTTAAATGAAGTTAATGTTAAAAATTATTTTGAGCACTCATAATAATAAGTCATAATACTTTGCATATATAACTTTTAGAAGAAGAAAAAAAAGGATGAAAATCGTAAAAAGAACTTGAATGTAAAAGAATTCATATTTGATACTTTTAGGAATTCAATCACCACACTGATTGATAATCGAAATACAAAAAAATTATAGAAAATGATAAAAATAAAAAAGAATTATTATAATAATTCTTTTATAATCAAGTTAGTTTTTTTTAATTGATAAAAAATACCTGAATATTCCAATAAGACCTTTCGAAAAAGATGAAATTTGAATACATGTAATGAGGAGACTAGTTAAGATTTATTTTCTAATTTTGTAGGGGTAAAGAAAAACTTGAAAAAAATGGCTAATGGAAGAAACTGAACTAATTTTTGTGTATCAGTTAATCATATAAGAAATTTTTCGAATGCTGATTTTAATTTTAATTTGTCATTCGATAAAATTGATAGAAAACAGGAGTGAAATGACTATCACTATTCCTGAAAAAAAAAACCAAAGAGAGATAAAAAAAATAATGAATTAAAATATAAAAAATATGAGTAATAAACCATATAATTTTACAAGTACTTTATATGGAGATGACAATTATGGTGGTGGAAGTTTAAGTTTACCTGCAAACACATTCAAAAAATCGAAAAAAGAAAATATATAAGATAAAATGGACAAAATATTTGAGATATTAAAAGAAATTAAAGACGAAATAGGAGAATTAAGAACAAGAGTAGAAAAATTAGAAAAAGAAAAAGAAAAAAATGAAAGAAAATGTACATGAAGGTGTAATTATAAAAACATATATATTAATATTAGAAGAGGGAATAAAATTTTATGAAGAAAATGAAATAAACGAAGAGGATATTTTAAATTAACAAATGAGATAAGACATCTAAAAATGAATGTTAATCCAAGATCAACTCAAGTGAAAATGGAAATAGGAGAATATTCTAAAACAGAAGAAAATATGATAAAAGGAAATATAGGTATAAGATAATACGAAAAATATAAAAGAAAAACACCAAGACAAAATATACCAATAACTAATAATTCTAAATTTATAACAAAATCTGATATAAAACCCATATACCCAAATTGAATATGGCTAGATATAGATTGTGTAAAAGATATATAGGAAGAAATAGAAAAATGGATAAAAATGAATAATTTATCAATAATATTGTACGGAAATGACTTACAAAAAACACGTAATTTCTTAATAAATACATTTAAAGGAAATTTAGAATCATGGTGGAATGCTATTCTACCAGAAGAAGACAAAGAATAAAATATGGATCAAATAATGAAATCTTTTCAGCCACAGATACAATAAAGGATTTACTACAAAGATTCGAATTAGCTATAACATCTGAATTTCTAAGAAGTAATTGGTTAGATACGGCTGCTAGAAAATTAGGAAAAGAATATTTATGGAAAATATAAAATTTGACAATATGTATTATGTGCTATTTAAAAAAAATATACTTGTGAATTTAATAAATATTATTATAATATGGCTAAAATAGGAATACCAACTGGATCAGAAATAAAATTGTTAAAACAATCTTATGTGACTAAATTATCAAAATGATAGGGATTAAAATTATTTAATGAAATTCAAAATAATAATGAAATGTTAGAAAGAACATTAGGAACTTATCAAATATATACATATAAAAAAGAATAAATGAAATATGTAATCAAGCTTATGAAAATAGGAAAGTAAAAAGAGCAATTAAAAAATGATTATGTTATATAATATTAGCATAATCGACACATTGGAGATATTATGATAAAACTAAAAGATACAAAAGATATTGAAAAATGAACAAAAAATACCCTAAACCAAGATTTAAAAGATTTTATAAAAGAAAATTTAAACTATGTAAGAAAAATAGATTTAATAAAGGGAGATTTTTCAGAAAAATAAGAGATTTAGCAAGAAAAATTCCAAAAAATGTACCTGTTAGATATGTAAAGAAACATGATATTGTGCAAATGAATGTTCTAAAAAAAGAAATAAAGAAATTCATAAGGCATATAGAATATATGAAGATCTAATAGAATAAAATTACAAATCTATTGAATATAGTGATATATTTGAAAATGAAAGCATATATGAAATAAACTATCAAGATAATTCTGAAGAACAAAATTCTGAAATAGAAATAAAAAGTGATAATAAGGATATAGAAACTGAATCTAAAGAAAAAATGGAGTCTGAATTAGATAAACAAATTGAAGAAGAAAAATGAGTTATAATAACGAAGATCAAGAAATAATAGATAATATATAATAACATATTTAACTATAATAAAACTTTTGATTAAGAAGAATTTAATCAATTAAATAATCTTAGACTAAATATTAAAATAAAAGATATATTTTAAAAAGCAATGGTTTAGTAGATTTTGTAAAGTAATATATATAGCTAAACATTATAAATCAGTAATAGTATACTCAAGGAAATACAACAATACCATTAATTAATAAAGATAAAATAAACAAAATATTATTAAAATTACCAGATAAAAACAAATATAAAAATTTATATTTAGGAGCAATACAAATAATAATAAAGGCACACTTTAAATAAGAAATGGATAGTCCAATATAATAATTTTGCATAGATGATAAGATATTAAATAATCCAATAGATGCTTTATTGGGAGTAGTATTGAAAAATTTAGTATATAAGAAATTAAAATTTACAATAATATCAGATTTTTTAGTAAGTTTACAAGATAAAAATATAGATCAATCATTAAATTTATATCATAAGTTACATAGGTTAGAGATGACAGGCGGATCAAAAATATTTTCAATAATATATAGAACAATATACGCTTTTACAACTAGTCATCATAAAATATTATAAAAAGATAATATAAAATTACAAGTAGATATAGATGATACATTTTTTGATTTAGTCGAATATATACCACCAAAGCAATTAATTCCGACTAGTATGACTATATTGGACGAATTAAAGTATATATATAATTAACCTTCCAACCAAGTATAGATAAATTTTGTTAAAGTATATATATAATTCAACATATGTTGATTATAATTCTTTTATATTAAAATTGGATGATGAAATTTAAATTGAAATTACACGTACCTTAATTCAAAATTCAACGTTAATAATTGAATGCCTTCAAAGTTAGGATAAAGAGAAATAAATTAGGTAAGTAGAAGAGAAGACTTATAATTATAAAATGTTGGCAGCTTAAGAACATGCAATAATAATAATAATAATAATAATAATAATAATAATAATAATAATAATAATAATAATAATAATAATAATAATAATAAGAAGCAAACAAAGCTCTCTTATGCTGCAGGCTAATCTCACCATTAATTTTCTTTTTTATACAAATTCTTATGTTTAATTTTATTTGATGTAGGTTCCCTATATAACTCATCACTTTAATCATTAGTTTTTCCATCATTAATTTCTGAAGTTAATTGAACATGTGGAAGTTGCTGTTTCTAAGCAGATTTTTTGAAGTGATTTAAAAATGGTAGTGGACTTTTTTTCATTGTTTTTATTTTTGATATTTTAAATATATAATATTTTCTCTTAAATTTATTGAAATATATATATTTTATCAATAAAGTCAATAACACATGCTAGTATATTTTGACCAAACAAATTTACCAAAAGACATGGCAATTAAAAGAGAAGAAGAAAAAGGGAAAAGGAGCAGAGTGGAAAGGGGATCGGGATATTATTTCTTCTATTATACTATTAATTCAATTTATCTAATCCTTATAATTACCTATTATACTATTAATTCAATTTGGCTATTATTTCTTCTATTATACTAGGAATATTTTTTTCTTATTTTCCTATTATATATTATTCTATTTTTTTTTCTAACTATTATAGATTGTTCTGTTTGTATATAAAATACAAATTCTGATCAAAATATATCTCTCAAAACTCGAGTCGCTTGAAAATGCAATATTATATTGTGATAATTAGTGTCTTAAGGCATAACGGATAATTGTGGTATGCAAATTATATCAATGGTTATTGTATAATTGTGTAGGGATGAAATTAAAAAGGAATAAGAGTTGAGATCCATTTATATAAAATAAGGAGTTAGAGGGAGTTAAAGTTAAAATGGTGAGTATTTAGAGGAGGCTAAAGGAGTATTTGTTTTAGATAATTTATCTTCACCACAAGTGAACAAAAGAAAAGGAATTAAGGGATTAAAACACTTGAGGAAAGGAAAAGAACGAAAGAGATAGGGATGATCATGGGGCGGGGATTCCCCGGCCCCGGCGGGGACCCGCCCCGTTCGGGGCGGGGAATCCCCGAAATTTCCCCCCGCGGGGACGGGGGCGGGGGGAAAAAATTCCCCGTCCTAGAATCGGGGGCGGGGACGGGGAATGGGGTATCCGCCCCGCAAAAAAAAAAAAAAATATATATATATATTTATATTTATTTATTTTAAAATATAATATTTTATAAATAAAATTAAAATATAATTTAATTTTATAATTATTAAATTTTAAATTATACTTAATTTTAAATTATTATTGATTTTAAATTTTTTATTTATTAAATATTATATTTTAATTTTAATTATTTATAAAATAATTTAATTTTATAATTATTAAATTTTAAATTATACTTAATTTTAAATTATTATTAATTTTAAATTTTTTATTTGTTAAATATTATATTTTAATTTTAATTATTTATAAAATATTATATTTTAAAATTAAAAAAAAAACGGGGGATGGGGATCCCCGCGGGGGACGGGGATCCCCGTGGGGCGGGGACGGGGGAAATTCCCCCCCGAGATTGGTGGCGGGGGCGGGGCGGGGAATCCCCGCCACTGGCGGGGGAGGGAGTGGGGGAGAATTCCCCGGCCCCGCCCCGCCCCGTGATCATCCCTAGAAAGAGATCATCGGGGAAGCAAGGGAGCGAATCGCCAGCGTCGGTGATCTTCTGGCATCGCCTCCATTGCTGATGGCCCCTTGTGGCCATGCATCTCCGTCACAACCATTGGCCACCCCTAATCGATCGCAGCTCAAGGTAAATCACAATTTTCTCTCTTTTCTCAATTCAAATTTTGCTCTTTTTCTGGTCAACTCTGGCATCGAAAGGTGACGTGGGTGGTACCGCAGGACTTCTGAAGGCGAGGTGAAGCTCCGATGTCCTCCGTTCCTTCCCTTTTGCCACCAATAGGCATATCAAAATGGAAGGTAGTCGACGATTCAAGGGTGATTTTCGATCTATTGGTGAGATATTGGAGCACGTGAATACACTTGGTGGCTACCGATGGCTCCAGCTTCAAGCGAACAACAAGGGTGCATCTTTAGTAAGGCTCCGACGAAGCTCCAACGGTCGATACGGAGATCACGGTAGTAGGCAGAGTTGAAGGGGAAATGCAAAATTCTACTCTAAACGGTATGGGCTATCGAAACTACTTCTTTAAAAATTCAGTTAGTGAATCCTAAAAATACTGGAAATTGAAAATGTTGGGAATTGTATGTCCGTTTCCTGTGTGTGTTGTCAGACTATGGGAATAATTCTTGAATTTGGCTTTGCATGTATTTGATTTATTACAATACTTCCTAAAACAAAATTATGGTGATAGTGCGGTATACATTTCTGCATGTCTAATTCTTGAGTTGAATTGGTTTATGGTGGAGTAAATGTTATAGAATATGAGTTTGGTTTTCAAAGAGATTATTGTATAATTATAAGATTGATGAAATTTATCTGTTAATGAGGTTGTAATTGACTTAGGCTTTAATGAATTTAAGGGAGAAGCCTGCAAAAAATATTATACAATACAATATATGTGACACTCATGGAATATTGTACTTGGTAATTTGTACTTAATTGAGTGACTGAAAATTGTTTTTGCTAGGGTGATCTTAGAAATAAGGACACCTGGACAAGCTCTTTTCTCAAACTAAGTAAGTGAATTAGTGAATTAATGAATTTAATGATTATGGATCCTAATGATTTTTAACTTAGTAGTGAATTTAATTTTAAAATAAGAATTTGATTTTTTTCGCTTTTCATTCGATTGAACTATTTATTTGTTGTTATTCTGGAGATGCGAAATGGCGAAATATTTTATTTATATCTATGGAGTAATTGTCTGATGGAGAAAAAAATGTTCTCAAATTATTGAATCATCGTTATGTAACAAATGCAGATTGCAAAATGGCTAATGTTATTTTGGATTTTTGCAATAATATTTTTAAAATTATATAGGATTATAAATGATGAAGAATCTGTATATTTTCTTCTTTATCCAAAAGTATATTCTGTCAGGTTAGCTAACTAGTTAAACAATTACAATCTCTTTTTTTTTTTTTGCAGTAAAATCTAAGTTTGAAGAATTTAATTTTGTATTGGTAAGTACATATATGCATAGCATTGATTTGGATAGTCAAGTACACAACAATCCCTTTGCATTTGACAGTGTAGAAAATTCAAAGTAAACGCATTTGTTATCTTATAATTCTTTGAAATCTAATAAATAGGTTTTCTAGATTTTATAATTTTACTATACAAAATAAATACAAGCCTTAGTTTATTTTTAATACACTTATTAAATGATCGTATAATTTATTTTTAATATACATATTAGTGTTATCTAAATCAATTCCATGTGATTTCTATTTAAATTCATGAATAAATTAAATATATTATTAAAATTCTATATTGGGATAAATGAATGATATTTAATTTGTTTCATGTAAAGTATAAATTGCTTTTTTTTTTTCTTTTTTTCATCCAAGGAAAACATGAACCATAATTAAGAAGATAAAAAAACAAAAAATACATAGCAGTACCATTATGGAAAGAATATATATGGCCATGACTATCCCATCTGGTAATCTTTATATGGATATAATATTTATTCTCAAGTGTGTCTCTCTTATATGCAGGTTGTGTAGCCTACAATTTTGGGAACAGGAAAAGGAACGTATGTGCTTGAAATGGTTGCTGCATTTGAAAAGGCTTCTGGCAAGGTGACCGTTCTTTCTCTTTTACTTCTTGTTACTTCTCAATAATTGATCACAACTTGATATGTGGTTCAACAAAAAATTCAGAAAAATACCCATCAAGCTATGTCCAATAAGGCTTGGAGATGCTACTATTGTTTATGCTTCAACAGATAAAGCTGAGAAAGAACTTGGTTGGAAGTATGTTTTCAATTCGTTTTCTTTTAAACCATTATTGGATATTTCAGTGTATTTAAGAAATTATAGGAGCTAACATATATATATATATATATAATTTAAGGACTTGAAAAAGAAAATTAAGATGGGGAACTTCGTATTAATGGATATTGGAATTGTTTAGGAATTTGTAGCTCGATGGATAATGAAATTAATTATGACCGTGTGTGTAATTGCAGGACAACCAGGTGTGCTTCAAGTTGTGCCCAACAGGACATATCAGCTGCATTCAGGAGCTGAAAATGCATTTGGGAATCAGCGTTAGAATCCATAAAGCTGTACGTGACTTAAATAAGATGACTTTAAACAAAGTGTATTACCTTATGTATAAACAAGTTTCTTGTTCTTACTGCCATGTATTGTGTGCTAAGAAGGCTTTGGATTGGAAGTTGATATGCTTCTTTTGCTTGTGACTTCCATACGAAAATCTGCATAATGTAGCTCAGTCTGCTAATGCATTATCCATAACTGCATTTGGATCAAGCTATAGGTCATACTTTGGCCCAGTGATGAAAAACATCCTCTTGAGTGTCAAACTCCAATTTCATCCCTTTTTTTTTATCTCCAAAATTCTTTTGCTCTTCAATGATGACTCAGGAAAATATGGAAGTTGTGTTTGGTGAATCACTAATATACATTTCTTATGTAGTTGCTGAATTTATGACATGGATTTAACTAATCTAATAGACTTATAATTTTATTAATTGAGCTGTAGAGCTGGTATCAGTTGCTATTTTTCCATTGTTTTGAATTCATAGTGGCTTACCAGTATCATCTCTAGACGGAGATGCTATCATAAGCTATAGTCGCCAATTATTAAAAATATATATTATTTTTAGTGATGGATAATTTCGTTGTGATTCTTTTTAGCAGAAGGAAAATTTAGCGACGAAAATAATTTACCGTCGCTAAATTTACCTACAAAATACATCATTCAATCGGAAATTTGCCTAGGGAATATTTATTTCTGTAAGTAAAATTGCCATCGAAAAATATAATTTCGTTGATAATTTTAATGACGATAACTAAATCCGTCGGTAAATATGGCAGATAATTTTTTTGGTCTGCACCTTCTGAAGAAATTAGTGACGGATAATATTTTCCGTCGGTAAATTTATTGATGGAAAATTTTTCCATTGGCAACCGTGCCAACAACAGATTCTCCTACGCCATTTTCCATCATTAAATTCCGTCGACAATTTAATTTTCCTATAAAAATTCACTCAATTCCATTGAAAATTTTCATCAGAAAAATGAATTTTTCTTGTAGTGTTTGCCTACTTATCTTTAGCTTTGATAATCTGTAAACTTTATTTGAAGGAAATAATATTTATTGAATACTAATTACAATATATTATTTTTGAGTAACCTTAGTATTTAGCCTTTTCATCCTTTAAGAAATATAGGAAGCTAGTTATGATAAACTTAGAAAGACAAATCACTCATATATCAAAAATTTTCCTCAACAAATCCATAATGTAGAAATTGTCGTTGCTAGCTGAAATCTTCGGTATCATTTCCTGGAGGTACCAAGCCTATACCTGTGTGAAGAAAGGGCAAGAGGTATAGAGATTGGAAAAGCATAGATCAACCCAAAACATCTTCAGTCTAAGGGTGAATTGTTATCAGAAATCATTGATTACATGATTCTAGTGACATCAAAGGAAGCATAGTGTACCCTGAAGGAGATTTATAAGGTATATCAAAACCTTGATTTTTGTTTATTTATAATATTAGTGTTCAATTCTATTTTTTTAAAAGGATTTGCATGCTAAGGAAAAGGTGAAATGAAAGAATACTTTTAAATGAAATTGTTAAATCTTTTAAACTGAAATAGATAGATTAAAAACATATATAATTGAAATGCAAAATAGAATTGATAATACAATAGAATATAATTATGAATTAAAAAGACAATTAAGAAAAGAAAATAGGATTAAAAGATTTATAGAAACTTTTGAATTAATCCCAAATTATAATTTATATGAAAGAATAGAAAGTTTAGAATATATGATAAAAATTAATAATTCAAAAATAAAATTTTAAGAAATAAAATAAACAGAATACCCTTAAGATAAATAATTATGAGCATAAACGGTCTTATCAACTACTTTAATTCTAAAGATTTAATTGAAGAAAGATATATTAGAGAAATAATAAGAGATATGAATAGATTAAAAGAAAATATAAATTTAACTTTTCATCAAAATCTAGACATAATAGGTACTTCTCTCTTTAGTGAATAATTAAAAAAATCAAATTATAGATAGTTTATATAGTGATAATCATGCTAAAAATACAATAGTAGCATAAATAATAGATACTAGTCAAAAAATTATTAGAACAAGAAGAATAAATTAAGATCCGTAAAGAATTCTGTACTACACTGGTATCACAGCCTAAAAGCATTTTGTTATTAAATTAAAAATGAGTGAAAATAAAATTAGCAATGATTTTGAAATATTTCTAAAATATAACCTTAATGATGAAGTTATAGAAATTTTATATGAAGAATATATAAAAGAAAGAGAAATAATATTAGAGTTAGAAGAAGAATTTTATTACATGAGTATATATAATGTTAAGTGTAATAATAAGAGAAACTTGTGATTTACTAATAAAGGCATGTCATGAAATAACAGGAAAAATAAATTATTATAATGATAGAATTAGAAATATGGAAAATAAATATATCTTTATGGAATTAAATAATACCGTAGAAAACTATAAAATACCAAAATTACAAGAAATACAAGAGGAATTAATAAATATAAAAATTAAATTAGAAAAAGATCTAGAAAAAATTACAAAAGAAATAAATATAGCTAGTATAAAATTAGACGAAGTATAAATGAATAATAAACAAAAAATAATTATAAAAATTGGAAAGAAAGAAGAATATATCACTTACATAATAAAAAGAATTAAATATTTTTAAAAAATAAATGTAAATAAAAATATAATAAAATTATTATTAGATGATTTAAAATCAAATAAAGTTCAATTACAAAACTTAATAAGATCAACTAAATAAGATGCAAGATGTAGTAGAAAAATTTGGAAAATATTTAGCTTTATTAAATTTATCTACAATAACAGATATAAATAATGCTATAAGAGAAATGGATAGTCAACTAAGTGCTCTATATGATAACAAAATCGAATATCAAGAAAAAGTTCTAAAAAATTTTAGACAAGCATCTACAAGAGAAATATTAAAAAAAATTAATAGTAAATATAAGAAGAACATTAATTAATATAAGAAATGATTTTAGACAACAACAAGAATGAAAATTATAAGTACCAAAAAGAAATTTTACCAAATAAGAAGAGAGAAACATAGAAAAATTGTATTTTGTGAAAGAATTTGAAAAAAGATGTATATTTGTGTAAAAACACCTTTCTTTTTTGATAAAGAGACTGGGCTTTATATAATCTAAGTAAAAATGTGTTGGCTTCCATTTTTTCAATTTCAGATTCAAAATCTTTATTAATTGATTTCTCATTAGGAACTATTGGTGTTGATTCAGTAAGCAGCCATACCAGATCAATAAGGTACTACGAGAATTTAATTTCTTCTGCACTTTTTGAAAAAAAAAAAAATTTAATTAAAGCATATGTTTACAAGTATATGATTTAAATTATATATATTTTAACTTAAACGTTTAGTGAATTCTTTTCAAAATGACGAAATTGCAGACTAAAAGTAATTCATTATTGATAGTACTCACCTTTGCATATTAAGGTCCAGCTCAACAGTCACCGATCCAGAATGGTTCAAACTTAATTACAGCATGTTGGTTCACTAACCACTTGCACTGGCATATATCAGGGTGGATGGATTGGACTTGATGTCCAATCGATCCTATCTCTCTATCAATCTCATCACGCAGATTATATTCCGCAAACTGTCACATTAAACGTTTAAATCTGACAATTCCAGATATTCGAGATCCTACCAAAGAAACACTACAAGGATAGGGTATTATTGTTGCTCACATCGCTATTCCTTCACTACTTTTTCCTCTTTCCTCACTCTATTCTTTCTATCTTAAGCATAGGAGTGTTAATCTCCTGCTGTAGAAGAGTTAGTATTTGTTTGTTTTGCCCATTGGTTTGCCTCTGCAAACAGATCAGAACAGTTGACTCCAATCCAGCTTCCTCCATTCATAAGTGCTAACAATCTGAGACTTGTCAATTATATTCTCAATAATTATGCACTATGAAAATAAACAAATGCATATCTCAGTTTATAAAATTCCTATCAGTATTATGTCTTAATTAAATCATAGAACTCACAATGAAAACTGTAATTTGATTCAACGAAATTAATCCCTTTATTTTTTTCTCTTCTTTGAGACCGATGCCTGCATAACCTTTTCTCTTTTCTTTTCTTTACTGCAAGAACTGTAGCGTTTGAGTACCGTCCTCTCTATATTTCTTCAGTTCTCTCAGGTTGGGGCTCTGTTGTAAAATTAACACAAATCATCAACCATATTAAAAAGAATGGTAAAATGTCATTTCTTTTTGCCTGTCAAACTTAGTCTGAAAATATCACTGAATTTAATTTTTGATTATTTTTATTTCAGAAAAGAGAAAATATTATTGTCACGTATAAAGATCAATTATATAATATCACATATCTTTAAATTTAAGAGTAAAATATATTCATTTTAATATATTTATAAATAAAAATTATATATTTAGAAAAGTATATGGCAAAATTTTCATGTATTGAAATTTTAAAATTAAAGCCAACAAAAATAATATTGAATGGCATTTTATAACCATTTTGTAAAGTTCAGTAGAAGAAAAAAAAAAGTAAGAAAAAGAAAAAGAAGGTAATAACTGGCGTACCTAGAGCCTGAGTGAGCTTGAACCTATCAAGGCCAACCTTAAATCCTATAGTCTTAATGTCTAGTTGAACTTGATCTCGAAATTCCCTATAAGTAAAAGGTTTATACTTTGAGCTGCGAATAACAGCTTCATCATCTGGGAATACGAAGTAGCATATTGAGTATCTCTCCTCGCTTTTGTTTGCCTTCACTCTGTGCATAACACTCTTATATTTGTCATCGCTTATTGCCTACCCAAAATCAAAAATTAATTCATCATTAAACAACATATATACATGTCCAAAATTAATAGCATAATACGTCTTAGCATGGAAAAGAAATGTTAGCTCAATGAAAAATGGCAAAGGGGGACCTGCATCATATCTCCAAGATTGAGAATCAGTGCATCAGGAATAGGTGGAATAGGACGCCATTTATCATCCTTGAAAAGTTGAAGACCGCCAACTTGTTCTTGGCTCACTATAGAAAGCACAGAACTGTCTGTGTGAGCTTCCATACCCCAAGTCTGATCAGCCATGGAGCATTCAGGGTAGCGATAAACACGTACAAATCCTGTGGATTCGGATAGATAAGACTTGGATTCCTCAGGACTCAGATTCAGATTAAGTGTTTTGAGCATGGCTTGGAACACGGTAATGGCGATTCTACCCAGATGTTCTCCATATTCCTCCAACAGAACTCTAGTGGAGCACAAACAAAATCTTGTTAGAAGATATTAACAGAATATAGTGAATATCTTATTTTTCATCCAGTGGAGCAATTATTTCTATTTTTCTTTTATAAAAGATTCTGTTAATCAAATTAATATCATAAAATGTGGAGATACATCATGATACTCAATTTATATTCTGCAAAGCTTTTGGGCTTATACATAGCAAAGCCCAATAGAAGAGCCCAAGTCTTATCTGGGTTATAAATTCACCAAAACTTAAAAAATAGGTCACTCACAGTTCAAGTTTTTTTCTACTTTCTTCACTTGATTGTACATCAATTTAATTGTCAGAACGAATCTCAGAAATCTTCAAAAGAGTATTTTTCTATTTTTAGATACTCGAGGCCCTATTTTTTAATTTTGGATCGATGGAACCTAAAACTATATATTATCATATTTTTCAGTACATTTCTTTCAATATGATATTTTGCAACTAAAAAAGTTAAAATTTTATCTAATAATCAGACTATAAAGTCTCCTATTTGAATCCTAGTAGAAGACCTATGAGATCTGAAATTGGAATTGCCATCGGTCTCTATTCCTAATCCCTGTAAAAGTTTTGGATTTGGTAATAGGGAATGGAACATTTACTCCACTGTTCTACTAAAATTATATGTTATTCTTGATACTATTCAATAAGTTATTTTACACTCAAACAATTGAATTTTAATCTTATAATCAGACTATAAGCTCTCTTATTTGACTGATAGAAGAACTATGAGATCTGAAAACTGTAATTGCTATCCGTCTCTATTCCTAATCCTTATAAAAGTTGTGAATTTTTGGTGGTAGGGAATAGAACACTTACTCCATTGTTCTACCGAATTACATGGCATTATATGTTATGCTTGATACTATTTTTTAATTCAGTATACTTTTTTTTCAGTAAGTTATTTTTCGCTTAAAAAATTGAAATTTTATTTAATAATCAAACGACAAAATCTCGAATTTGAATTTTGGTAAAAGATCTATAAAATTTGAAATTGGAATTGCTATCCGTCTCTATTTCTAATCCCTGTAGAAATGGAACACTTACTCTACTGTTGTACTAAAATTATATGAGATTATAGGTTATTTTTTATACAATTTTTAATTACTTAAAGGTTCAAGCTTACCAAGATCACTTTATAAGATAATTGAAAAAAATTTATGTAAATCAGATTAACGGTAAATTAATAAATTAGAAACTGTCATGTAAATAAAAGTACATGATGGTTTTTTAATTGGATCAGTCCACAAGATTAAATTTAGTTCAGACAAGAAATATTCAAAGAAAATTGCCATATTATCCCAAAAAAAAAAAAAAAGCTAGACCTACAAATAATATTGAAGTTCAATAATTAGAATCAAACCCATCTAATACCGATGCTCCCAAAAATTATAGAGAGAAAAGTAATTGATGCTGACTGATGACCATACACATGCTGTTGAATTTGAGAAATTAAAAAAAAATCTAGACAATCCAATCAACGTGTCTATTCTAAGTCAATCAAAAAAACAAGAAAACAGTACCTGAAAGAATCAAGAGTGGGATCTTGAGCCTGAAACTGAGAAAGTTGACTGAGAGGAACGTTGAGACCTTCTACCCAGTTGGTATTCTGGGGTCCGGATAGGGCTGTCCCTGATGGGGAAAGAGCAGGGGAACCCCAAAAGTAGGACAATGGGTTAGTGATCAGTTCTTTTTTGGACTCAAATGATAGAGAAAATAATTTCTTGGAATGATCTTGAAGCTGGCTTATAAGGGTTAAAGGAATTCCATGGTTCACTACCTTAAACAGGCCCCAGTTCTTACAAGCTTCTTCAAGCTTTTCTAAGCTCAGTTTCTGGAGATCTATCACTGGTAGACGATCGTTTAACTCTGCGATTTCTTCAATAATTTTTTGATCATCATCAAGATTAGTATTTTTTTGGCGAAAAACATGAGGATAAGATTTAAGCTTCATTTCAGACATTTTTTTTTTCTTTTTGGGTTGCGGGTATAAGAGCCAATAGGAAAGAGGAAGGGGAGAAAATCTAGCAGTAGGTTTGGTTGCTTGGTTGATTTTTGAGTTTGGTTTTATAAAGGACAGAGGAATAAATATATATGGCGGTGTAGGCGTATGGTGACCAAAATTAATGTTATTCTAAATTCTAACAGATGCTGTCTGGCTTTTCTTATCACCAATATCTTGTCATATATGGAAATTTATTACTATTATTTTTTTCTTTGCTTTTATAATAATAAACTCAATTCTTTTTAATTTATTTCGTCATGAGGTGATCGTGGACGACAGCGGTCCATTTTTCCATAAATGAAACGTTTTTTCTTTTCTTTATTGGTGTATTTCGCACTAATATTTATTTATCATTGCAATGAGCTTCAAATTTATATTTTCATTAGTATAATTATTGATATTATTTTGTTTCGATTGAATTGGCTTATTACAAAAGTAAAAATTTTTAATATTGATTTTTACCATTTATTTTCGACATATGAAATGATTAGTTGATAGGAGAATAGAAGAGTGGGATCAAATTTGAAGTTTTTCACCATATTGAGAATAGTTTTGTCTCTAAAATGTACGTTGGAGACTTGAGAAGTGCATCACCTCCTTTTAATATATTATTATACATTTAATTCAGTTAACACGTAGAAATAACGTTGAAATATGATGTATGGTTAAATTATATAATAACGGAACTGTTTTAATAAATGTCAAAACAAAAATAAATATTTTTTAGTTACAACTTTAAATCTGATAGGTCCGAACGCCAAACAAATATTGATTATATATGTAATATGTATGTATAAAGATGGACGATCGAAATTTAACTTAATTTCACAACACATTAAAATTAACATCTGTGTATGGTTGGAGACAAATGCCACCTGTCTAAAACTTATTGATAATTTATTATTATTTTATGGCAGCCGAGAAACATTTAATTTGTTTGGAGATAGGGGAGTGGGCTCCTCTTACTGTCTGTCGACCTATTGTCTCTTGCATTGGTAATCTATCACTGTGATGGGCTCATTCACACGGATGTTATTAAAATCGATCCGAATATAAAATTAATAAAATTAAAAATTCATAATTTAATTGAATTTTTTATTTTTAAAATATTATTAATTATTATAAATATTATTATATAAAATTAAAAAAAATTTTCATAAAACATTAAATATATGTCATAAATATCATAATAATAAATTATAAAATATAAATTTAATTTTATTATTATAAAAAATTAATTATGAATTCTTAAATATTATATATTAAAAACATAAAAATATAATCATATCATAAAAAAATTTTTTTATTTAGATGGAATACTAATGAAACAAATGCGGAGAATATTGATCTTGCATATATTAGTATAATTATATTTAATTGTAATAAATTCAAATAAATAATAAGCATATAAAATTATTAAGTAAAGTTTTTATAATTTAAATATTAATTTTTTAAATAAATAAATAATGAAAATTTACATATATATATATATATATATATATATATATATATATATATATATATATATATATATATATATATATATATATATATATAAAGAATTCCATAAGAGGATTACGTCATTTGTGTCGAGGAAGATCTTCAAAATGAAACCATGGTCTTGTGGTAATCTTTGGAGGAGGAGGAATAGGTCTGGTAACATCATCATCATCATCATCAACATCAGTATCTTCAGGGGCATCTGTCAGGAAACTTGAGAAGTTTTTGGCCAATATCGGATTGTGATTGATAGGTACCCTTGTAAAAATGCATACCTAAAAAATTAATTTCAGATTGTGCCAAGTGGGTGTACAAAAAATTATGATTTTTTTACATATTTTAGCTAAAAATTCGATTTTGTCCGGTTATTTTCTGTCCAATTCAATTTTTTATCAATTCAATTTTAAATAGTTAGACCAATCGGATGACCTGGCGATTTACGGTTCAATCGGCCGATCTGATCCGATTTTAATAACATTGATTCTTATTATCAATCACTTTCTTTTAATTCTACAAGTAAAGTGCAAAAATTCCGAAATTTTTAATAATTATAAATTCTTAAATTCTTAGATAAACTCTGATGATTTGAATTGTTTAGAAATTTTTATATATACAAAGTTTAAAGTTGCATATAAGTTTCTATAAGCTGTTTTTAATTTTTTTTTCTACAATTCCTATCAGATCCAATATTTTTAAATTTATGAAATCGAATAGTTTAGAATTAAGTATTACAAAATTTATAATTAGAGATGATTTTTTCAATAGCTTATATTTCATGTACAAATCAAAAATTAAATTTCAAATTTCATTTAAAAAAATTTAAATTTCTTACCACATAGATTCTCATACCATTTATTTTCTTTCTTAGACACAAATATCAGTTCAGCAGACTTGAATAATACAAATAAACTAATTAATTGGTAAGTATAATTATTTTATTGAAAAAGCTTAGATTTTTATTGCCTAGGTCATGTCTATATTTTTTTATGAAGTGCATCATTCTAATAATTTTTAATTATCTTATTTTACGTGATATTTTTTATATTAATTTGATCTATTTTTTTCGAATGTAATCCTCCTTACACTTAACTTTTTAAATAAAATAAGAATAAACAATTTATCTGGTCTTTATATATATATATTTTATTCCTGTTTATTCGTTTCAATGTATATAAGCTGCAAAAGAAACAAAACCAAAAAAAAGGGGTATATACCAAAGAAAAAAAAAAGAAAAAAAAGAAGAAGAAGATAAACAATGAATATGGAGAATGGATCCAGGAATAAAATATAATTAAATGTATCTCTATCCATACGGAATCTAGTTGTGTTATTTTGCCTTAGTTCGTTGGATGATTCTGCTGATGTTGACGGACAAAAATGCTTTAAGGTACCTAGGGAATAATAATAATAATAATAATAATAATAATAATTAAGAAAATAAAAAGGAAAATGTAACTTTAAATATCGAGGTAGTAATGAAAAATAATGAAATGAATTTTGCTGTCCTACGAAGAAATATAGGGAATGAACGGTTACTCTAACATGTCTTTATTATAATTGGATAAAATTAGTAATGAGTATCTATTGTTTAATCGGCATATTTTTTAAATTTAATTTATTAATAAAAAATTTTTATTTTAATTTATTAACAATCGGTTAACAGCTAAATGTGACTAGTTAATCATTAATTTTGTAATTTTTAAATATAGTCAGATAATATATATATATATATATATATATATATATATATATATATATATATATATATATAAGATTTGCAATTTGCGCACATATACTTAAACTGTCGAATTGAACATCATAAAAATTTGATGATCCAAATGCATCCATGCCATGAGTTGTTACTCCGCATAATTTGGAAGACATCAATCTATCCACTGAAAAGAAATTCAAAAGGGCTTTTCATTATATTTACGAGGGCCCCAACAAATAACTTGACTCCCTTTACCTTGCATCGGTCCCTCCCTCATTTCTCATAGGTAAATTTATGGTGTTTGTAGTATTTTCTGGGCATCTCAATGGACAGGAGAACAACAAAATTTTTGCTAAGGAAAAAAAAAACTTAAAACACATTTTCCTTTCTGAACTTGGCAAAAAGAAAAAAAATACACTTAAATTTTGCAAGTTTTTTATAATATGCTTGAATTTGACAAAGAAATACGCGTTTCTCTCGTAATTATATATATACACACACTGTACGCCAAATATAGAAATGTGTTGGCATTTCATTACTAATATAATTAAATATAATAATATAATCACAATTACAATTTATTACATTATATTTTTTAACTCATTATATTATACAATACATTATAATCTATTATCCTTGCCAAATATATATAGTTTTAAGTGTATAGGAGATTTGTCATGAATCATGATGACTTTAAGGAAAAAAAAAATTCATCAAGTAAAGAGAGAAAAAGAAAAGTAACCCATGCTACTCATCATGTTATTAAAAGAAAAATATATAATAATTTAAGAATGGTACACGTGTTACTTAATTCATATCCCCCAAAGAGGGCCTGCCAAATTTTTGGCGTACTAATTAGCAAGTACCATGCAACATTATTAATCTTTAGGTTAAAGGTGATGGTTGCATTAATAAAAATAAAGCAAAAGGTCATATTTGGGGATACGTTTTGATCTTGGTGCGTTTATATTTGTGTTGATGGAACATTGTTATATTGATTAGATGCTATTTAATAATTTAGATGCTTATGCAATACACGCGCATCCAATTACTATTTAATATTTGAAATTAATTATATTAAGGGTTATAAAATTATTGAATGAAGTTATTATAGTAATAAAAATTAGTATCTTTAAAATTATCAAAATTTTCATCAATTTTATCCAAAATTTCAGGTCATATAACAATGGGATCACATATTATAACTGTA
Source organism: Excoecaria agallocha (assembly GCA_037975025.1). Taxonomy (NCBI): domain Eukaryota; kingdom Viridiplantae; phylum Streptophyta; class Magnoliopsida; order Malpighiales; family Euphorbiaceae; genus Excoecaria; species Excoecaria agallocha. Next base: position 15,983,879 of record CM075823.1, on the reverse strand, counting down.
AAAAAAGTCCAATCAAATTTATTCCTATTTTTGGGTGATTCGTCATGGATCCGATCATACATGAAGTTCAAATACTTATTCACCTGTAAGCTAGAAACAGAGATATCCATGATTTAGATTGAATTTTTCCTTTAATCAAGTTTAACCACTGTACCCACAGATTGTTAAAGGAGTTTGCCAAACAAAGAAAAATACCCCATAGGTTTGCAAATTTGCACCAGATTTTCGAGGTAAAAGGGCAAAGAACTAAGAGATGATCAGCTGTTTCTTCTCCTTGACCACATAACGGACAGCAAGCATAGTTAGGAGGAAGAAGAACCGGATTAATCAGAAACACTTTTGCACCGATTCTATTAAAAAGAGCCATCCAAAGAAAAAGTTCAACGTTGGGAAGGATTCAAATTCTTCTACAAGGCATTTTACCACAAAAAAGAACTTGAACGAAAAGCTTTGATGCAAGCTGATTTGACTAAGAAAATACCCTTAAAATCGTGGATCCATATTTTCCTATCAGATCGGAGATAAGAGATAGAGGTAGGTTCAAGGAGGCGCAGTAAATTCTCGACTCGACTAACCGACTTTCCCAGCTTCCAAGAGGTCTTCTCCGGTCGAGGTGCCAAAACCATCCGTCATTTTGCCAAGATCCGCATTCACTAACCAAAGCATCGTTATTAAGAGCCAATCAGAACAAACGATCAAAGTGATGCTTGAGAGGTTCATTGAGAAGCCAAGGCTCATGCCAAAAATGAAAGATTAAGATTATCTTTTCCCACTTCAAGCATAACACCATTGGCAAAAGGGGGCAACGAATTGGACTTGACAATATCTTTCCAAACAGCAGAAGGAGGCCAGCTAGAGGTCAAGAAAATTGCCAGTTTCATACTTTTCTCTAATTACATTTTGCCAAATAGATTACTTGAGGGATGAAGGCGCCATGACCACTTGAACATAAGACTCTTATTTCTCACACCAATGGACCCATACCAAGGCCACCTAAATGTTTTTGTTTTGTAATAAACCTAACCTATCTCTTTTTTTTTTTTTTTTCCTTCCGAACCACCGTAGAAGAATCTACTCATAATCCAAGTCAGAACTTTAAAACACCTTCAGGGATTCTGAATATTGACATGTAATAAAGAGGGAGACCTGATAAGGAGGACTTGATAAAGGTCGATTTTCAAGAGCAGGAGAAAGGAGCTTTTCCATCCTGCTAGTTGGCTTTGAAGTTTTCGATCAAGTAACGCCAAGTATGGATTCTGCGGGGGTTCACACCTATAGGAAGTTTCAAGGAAAGACAAGGCAGCTGTTGGGATTTACATCAGAAAGGAGACGGCACATTGCGACATCCAATCAATTGGCACATTGACACCAATTAAGGGGCTCTTGATATAATTAATTGATAAACCAGAGATGATAGCAAAGATCACCAAGACCCTTTTTTATATTTTTAAGCCGCTCCAAGTCAAGCTAAACAAAAATAACTGTATCATCCGCATACAATCAATGAGTTACTGCTGGGCTTGGAGGATCTTTGATTTTGCATTGAGATTTGCAAAAAGATTAAGATGGGCAGTAGCCTCCTTTTTTAAAAAAAAAAAAATAATAAAACAAATCGACCTTCAGATACTAAGATGAAGAGAAAGGGTGATAGCGGATCCTCTTGTCTCAAATATTCCCTCGATAATTGAATTTCTTTTGAGGGAGAGCCATTTATGAGAATTGAGACCTTAGCTGTGGAGATGCATTCGTTTTTCTGTTCAAGATAATTCAATTCCATTAATTTATGGCCAAAATTCATCTTTTCAAGGACATAATCGAGATAATTCAATTCCAAACAAACTAAGTCAAGGGCCTTGTGCAAGTCTAACTCCAAAAGAAACGCACTACTCTTTGAATTCTACATTGAGTGAATAATTTAATTCGCTACAACAACACTGTCAAGATACCCTAATAAACGCACAGCTTTTAATATGGTGGCCAACAATTTTGCTATAATTTTATAGAATCTGCTGATTAAACTGATCTGCCTGGAATCCTTCACCTTGGTACGTAGCTCTACTGATCTTGGGAATAAGAGTAACAAAAGATGAGTTTATGCCCCCAGACAGTTTCCTAAAAGAATGAAAAGATTGAACCATTGAAAGGATGTCAAATCCAATGAATTCCCAGGCAGCTTTAATGCTTGAGAAGTTGAAATCATTGGGGCCCGGAGATTTTGAGTTCTCACAGCTCCAAACTACCTTTTTAACCTCCTCAAGGGTAAAGGGTTTTTCAAGATTTGCTGCAAAGAAATCAGAAAGCTTGAAAAAAGAGTTTGGATGTAAAACCGATCTAGAGTAACGCTTTTCTTCAAAGAGATCCCAGTAAAATGAAATAATTTCCTTTTTGATGGCTTTTGGCTCCCGAGTCATACCATCCCTGGATTAGATTCTATATATACGGTTTGTCGACTTTCTAACAGAAGCTGATAAGTGAAGAATTGAGTGTTCCTGTCACCCTCCAGGCACCATTTAACTCTGGACTTTTGCTTCCAAAGAGACTCTTTGGCCTTTGGTTTTGCTCCGTGACTTTTCCAGCAGAGAATTCCATTTTTAAAGCATAAATTCCCTAATGACAGCATTGATGTCCTCGTTGTTTAGGTCACAGTCAAGAGCTTCAATATCCCTCTCTAGACTTTCAAGTGAGGCATCAAGATTACCATATTCAGTCTTGTTCCAATTAACTACATGATTCTTGAGAAGCTTTAAAAGCAGGGTAAATTTCCACCACTACAACTTTGAGATTCAGCCCATCAAGCCTCAACTTTTTCTAGAAAATCCAGTTCTTGTAGCTAAGAAGTAAAAAGGTTTGGGGCCCCGGTTATGCTCTTCAAGGGTCAGTAGAAGGGTAAATAATTAGATATACTTTTTGGAAGGCAATATTGACAGAGGTTTTAGAAAAGAGATAGCCATAAGCCATTGATAAGAAATCTATCTATTCTACTTTTGCTTACTGAGTTGCTCTAGGTAAATATATTTCCCGAGAGAGGTAGATCTATAAGTCCAATAGAGCACAACAGACTATGAAAGGTTTTGTCTTTTCTCGTCATCTCAGAGAGCCATCTATCTTATGGGTATCACCTCCTTAAAAGAACAGGTAGAGAGTTGTCAACTACATCTTGAATTTGGTTCCAGTCACTTGCTTAGAGATCTTTTCTAACAGGCGCATAAATTGAAATAATAATACATTCGGAATTGGATTCCTTTAGCTTTCCTTTAATAGCCACCTAAAATTCTCTTCTCGAGCAAGATAATTTTTCAAAAAGATCACTTCTTTAGGAGACTAAAGTACCTCTCCTGTTACCATCAGACTCCACAAAATACCAGCTATGCTTTATTTTTCCCCAAAGTCACCTGACATCCTTGTCATTAATTTTCTGCTTTCTAGATTCTTGAACTATTAGAAAGTCAATTTTTTTTTTTCTCAAGGATCAAAGATCCAACCATTCTCCTTTTAATCCCTAAGTTAAGACCCTAACATTCCAAGTAACTATATTCATAGCAAAAATACAAAAATTAGACCTAGAATCAAGACCGAGGAATGTCAATTTTCAGTAGCCAAATTTGCCTGTTCTCAAGCTTCCTTGTCGGGGTTTACCATTTTGTTGATTAAGAACTAAAAGTTTCCCTTGCCTCCTGGCATCCCAATACCTAGAAGCTCAACAACTTCAAGGGTTTTACAGTTTTCATTCGCCTGTAATTCTCCGCCTCATTGTCACTTTGGAAGGCTAAGCTCATTTCTATTCTGAATGCAACCATCTAGTAGGATTCATCAGCTATAGCTCCTTGCTGTGTATATGACTCCTTGCTAGAGTCATTTGATATGGATTAGCAAATTTAGACATTTGATCTACATATAATTTCTGATTTTTAATCACTGGAATTGCAGCTGGTTTTCCTCTTACAAGTCATGATATATCAGAAATTAATCTAAGATATATTTTCTTTGATTTATGTGTGTACCTTTCTTAGACTTAGAAATCTCAAGGCCAAGAAAGTATTTTCTGCCCCTAAATCCTTGACAGTTTAACAACTTGAATTTCATCTTCTAAATTACTAGTTAATAAAATGTCATCGACATATACTTGAAGAGCAGCAAAAATGCCACAATTCTTTTTCATAAAAAAGCAATTATCATGTGGTGGTTGGACATACCCATAAAGCTGCAATTTGGAAGTCAAACCAAAGTTCCATTGTCTTAAAGCTTGCTTTAAGTCGTACAGATCTTCATTTAATTTGCACCTAGGTGAAGACTTAGAATAGCCTTCAAGAGGTTGCATGTAGACATCTTCATTAAGAAACCCATGCAAAAATGCATTTTATCGTCCATATGGTGCAAAGGCCAACCTTTTGATTTTGAAGACTAGTTAGCGGATTGTTGTATTTGGACATTTTAGGCCCAGTTCTGCTTATGTTACACAAAAATTGAGTCAATTTGTTTAATCCCTTTGTGAATCTCATTAGCATGCAACGCTTCATGCCTTGAAATACTTGAAAGGCTTCCATCCAAAGTTTATTTTTTATCCCGCTGGTTTTGAGTTTACTTTACAAGGTTATTATGACGGTAATTCGAATGCTGGCATTGATACAAGAAGATCATTGGATACTTCATTTTTCTTCGTGCTTCATTATTTTCATGGAAAACTAAAGAGCAAGCTATTGTTTCACGATTTTTACTTAAAGTTAAATACAGGAGTTTGGCATTTGCAGTATGTGAGTTATAATGGATTTCTTATTACAGGTTCTTGTTTCTCTGCCTATTTGTCTTTGGTATGATAACCAATCTGTCTTGCATATCGTAGCCAACCGGGCTTTCCATGGACATACTAAACATCCAAAATTGATTGTCAACTAGTTAGGGATCAGCACAAAAAGACTTTTATGAATCGAAATCCAGCTTATTGGTACTCATAACCTAATTGCAAACTTAATGACTAATATGTTTTATCTGCTCCTTAGTTTATTCAATTGTTTTTCAAGCTAGGCATGAACGATTTTCATCCCTCTACTTCAACGGTTCAACTTGAGGGGGATGAACAATTTTACGTTAAATGTTAGCAATTGAGCAACTGGCATGGTAAAATCGAGTAGTTGAGCTAATTCATACATAAATTACACGTGGCAATTATGACCAAAATGCAAAGAAAAATGTTTACGGAAATGCTTAAGGGCCCAAATTGAGAGGCTCAAATATGGATAGATATGTAATTGTACATTTTGATTAACTTGTAATGACAAAAATAACTTTCATAAAGTGAATGTCATTTGAAACCAACCCAAACCAAGCCATATTGGGCTCATAAAAAGATCACTTACTTCAAATAGCCTAACTTACATAGACCTATCCTATTTGCAGTAGTAGGGAAAGAAACAAGAGCAAAACAAGCTAGTATCTTTGAGAAAAAATGAAGGATTTGGCATTGAAACCTTTATACATTCTCTCCCTCTATTCATATCCTTTTGGTATATGCTAAAAGTATTTTAGCCAAGATAAACAAAGCAAGGAAGACGAAGAAGAAGTTCTACTTTATTTTTAAAGGCAAAGAAACCGAGATATACATGTCATGGGTGTTGGTGGTAGTCTTTATAGATCCTTCAAATCTTATGAGGAAGCCGAAGATGCTTTGATGAGTTATAAAAATTAAAACCCCAAAATGTTAAAAACCAAGAAAATATTCCTAATGCAAAAGGCATCGAACGTACTTCGTCATGTGTTAATTGCTCCAAGTCAAGTGCATATAGCGATAGTGATAGAGGATCGCATGAGACTATTGGAAGAAAGGAGGTCAAGTTTTTTTTATTGTTGGTATGGTTACTGGAATACAAATCTTTGCCATAACAAAGCAATAGAGTAATTAATTTACTCAAAATGTATTGGTTGGATTCTTGTGATTCCCATGGATAATGGAATCAAGTTTGTTAGTTTTAAACTTTTAATCATGTGTTCATGTAAAAATTTTTCTGTTAGCATATTGTGCAATAAGAATCTATTGTATATTTACCAAGAGAGGGATCATCATAGTAAAAAATTGCAAGTCAAGGGAGAAAGGAGACTTAGTGCTCTAAGTGAATATACTAAATTATATTTTCCCAAAGAATACAATTTATATAGTTTCCCTAAAGTGAATTCGGTATATTCTCTTTTTCTCAAAGAGAATACAGTATGTAGTATTGTGAAAATTGAATACACCGTATTTATTTATGCAATCTGAATACACTTTAGTCTCTTATGGAAAAGTAATAAATACAATATATTAAATTTACCCAATGTTAATATATTGAGTTTTTTTATCCGAATACACTGTATTCACTTTGTCAGAAGAGAATACAATGTAAGAACTATTCAGTTTTTCACATGGTTGACAATTTATTAAGTTTTATGAATACATTGTATTCAACATTTCAAAAAGTTATTTTGAATTTATCATATCATTACATTGGTATAGTATCAATAGCAAGCCATCAAACCAATTTTTCAATAATAAATTGTACATCCAATATTATTGTAATTAAATTATATATAAAAAATTTGATTACGCAAATTTAGTACATATTTAATTTCACAAAAAATTGTAGACAATTTATTCACTTAGGGAAAACTTAATACAATGTATTAATTTTGCACAAAGTGAATATAATATATTGGATTTTCTAATATGTTGCATTCCCTTTCCATAAAGTGAATGCGATATATTCAGAAAAACTGAATACACCGTATTACCTTTAGGCAAACCAAAAATATCGGATGAATAAAAAGTGAATGCACCATGTTTAATTTGGGAAAACTAAATGCACTGTATTCTGTATGGATAACTAAATATAGTGTATCCAATTTGCTAAAAGTGAATATAAAGAATTATGCTTTTTTGAATATACTATATTCACTTTGCTACAGGAGAATATAATGTAATACAATTCGTTTTGCTCATTATATACAATGTATTTAGAAAATTGAATATATTGTAATAAGCTTATCAGAAAGTTAATTAGAATCTAACCTATCAATGCATTATAAGGAAACCAACAACAACAAAGTTTTTCTTAAAATGTACATCCAATATTTTTGTAAATTATATATAAAAAAATTAATTAAACAATATTTATACATATTTAATTTCCCAAAATACTTGTATACTTCTACTTTGGCCTTAGTTGTCTTATTATACAAATTTATTCTTCTTAATGTTTTTAAAGTTTTTACATGAATTATGGCAATGTGTACTTTAGTGAGGTAAATCATAATGGGCTTATAATACAAAATAATTTTCATAACTAAAGCCTAATCCGACGCACCTTAAGTATTGAGCCTTACATTATTTATTTGAATTTACATTACTTAGGTCCAGCTCAAGGTTTCACATCAATTGCAAGATTGATTGGGTATTTAGAAATTAAGGCTTTCGCTGCCAAGATTCGGAGAGTAAATACTTTAAGTTACTAGAAAGTTACTTTGCTTTATTGGATATGGTTAGAGAATTAAAAAATAGGGATGATTTGTACTTGAATGCAATGCATACTATTAGTGAAGTTGTTGTGGTCCGATATGATGTTGGCACAATACCATTAGCGATCCTAAATAGAAATAGTAGCATAGGAAAAAATGTAATATTGAAGGTTCTACTTCTAGGGCAACAAACCAAGAGAATGAGGGAGTTAATATAGCCACTACAAGCTAGCTGCTTCAGCATAGACATGCAAAAAGAGCTAGTAGTGGAGCCAAAATTGCTGGCACCAAAGCTAGCTCTTTATCTACATGAACACCACCCATTACTGATGTGAGGATTTTGGAAATCAGTTTGACATTAAAATATAAATTCGTTTTGTTCATGTCATAACCAGTTTATATATATATATATATATATATATATATATATATATATATATATATCTTCAAATTTTTTCTATTTCTTTCTAAAATTTACATAAAATAATACTTTAAAATATATTTAAATTATATTTTTATTTTATACCTTAATTTTTTATATTTTTCTATAAAATTTATATAATATTTTAAACTAAATTTATATTATATCATTCTCTTTAATTATATAGCAATATTTATATATAGTATACAATTAACTTTTATATATATATTTTTTATTATATATTGGTGTTCATATTTTACTTAATAGTATTTAATTACATTATTATCCAAAATTTTATTTGACTTAAAATCACACATATTAATTTTCAATAAATATCAAATCTATTTTATAATATTAGCTATTAATTTATAAAACATGAATTTTGGCTAGTAAATTATGTTTATTTCGTAATTTTTATATTAAATTACTTTACACATTGAAAATTGAATTAAACTTTATCTATTTTTTATATAATTTTATGTTATAAATTTTAATGGTTAACCGAAAAATAATGGTTAACCAAACCGAAAAAATTAAAACCGATGAATTGATTAATCGAATGTAACGGACTGATTAATGATTACTAATTTTAAAAAATTAATATTAATAGACTAATTAATTTTTTTTATATATGTAACGATTTACCGGTCCATGCTCATCCCTACAAAATAGGATAAAACACCCAAATCATATAATCCAATTACATCTAAAAATATCACACCATCAGAATTACAAATTACACTATAAGCCTACACATAAATAAAAAGATTTCACAAAACACACCGAGTATTCACACGATGCGCTCACCTCAAATCCTTGCAATTTCGTTTGAACTCAAAGATACATAACTTAATGGAGATCTGTATTTCATGCTTACTAAAATTCCAGAGAACCAAAAATATCACTTTTAATTAACACCGTAGAAATTTTTAATTTAGTTGAAAAAAAAAAAAGAAAGTATGGGCCATGGGCTGCAGTTAAATTTGAAAAAAGACTGGGTTAAAATGATCCATCGGGTCATGCTTAAGCCTACCCACTGGGCCTGGATCATTTCTTTCATTTCCCTTCCTACCTATTCAATTGGCAATGGTTTTTGCTCCTTTCCTTTTTCTTTTTTGTTTTTATTTCTCTTATTGCTTTGAACGAAAAAGCATATTGGTGTGTTTGAAAAGAAGATAATATACTGTTTTCGAACATTAAGGATAAGATTTTTGGACACTAAAAGTGACCGATATTACCTTAATCCATACAATTTATTTAAATCGAATTTAGACAAAAAAAAATTGAATATTTCTTGTTATATTTTCGACAGTTAGCTATAAGTATCGTTTTCCTTAAATAAGAATTTTTTATAGTGTCAATGAATATAGGATTAACTTAAATTTAGGAGTCTACTTTCCAGAAAGATATTTTATGTATTAAACCATTATTTTATAAAGAAGTAAAAGTTAAATATAAATTAATTATATTTTATAGAAATAATTTGTCTGGTGATTTTCACTTGGACAATTAATCTAGTATCCCTATAGCACTTGAAAAGTGTCCTTTTCCTTCGTATACAATGAATCGAGAACGTGCAACACGATTTACGAAATGACAAAATCTTTTCAATTCTTGAAACAAAAATAGTCGTTTCTTTTCTCCTCCCGTTCTCCAAATTAATGATTATAATTTAGGATTAGCTTTGATTGCACTAATTAAGTACCGTTGATTTTATATATATATATATATATATATATAATAAGTCATTTATCCTATTAAACTTTTCAAGAAATCTAAATTATTTTTTATATATATCATTAGCTTTTTTGTCACTTTGAAAATAGCAGAAATATGTGCAAAACACGAACTAACGAAAGATATAGAACAATGCTATTTCATCTTCATTCTAAACTAGAAAGTTAGTTAGGTCTTGTTATATTTTTAGTAAGGACGAAGTTGATTTGATTATGCTTCAAAATTTTTAACAAGGTGGATTAGTTTATTAATAGCTTATGTTAATAAAAAGAAAAAAAGAAAAAGAAAAGATGAAGTAGCAAGAAAGCAGAAAAAAAAATGTAATTATGGAAACATTTCCATTGTTGTTGAAAGAAAATAAATATTTTATAAATTAAACAAATGATAAAATGATATGTATATAAAATTGATTGAAAAAATATATATATAGTAGTGATTGATATGCATAAATGCCAATATATTATTGATTTGATTGAAAAAATATAGTAGCGATCAATATGCATAAATATCAATATACTATTGATTTAATGATATGTATATAAAATTGATTGAAAAAAATATAGTAGTGATCGATATGCATAAATGCCAATATACTGTTGATTTGGTGTATGAAATTTCTCTAAACCAATCCCGTATAGAAAGGAATTTTCCTTTGAAAGATTTTAAGAGATGGGAGTGAAAACAATGGATTGCTAGGGCGATAGGAGGCAGCAAAGGCAAAAGACAAAAATGGAAGTGAACCAAGCATATCAACTTCGAGAAACAAGACACCTCAAACTACGAGAAATTCCGAAATACGTCGACAATTTTTGTTTGTTTTAACGACTTTGGCTGATTGATTGAACGAGTCGCAAGTGTCTTCTTTTTTACTCGAAATTCATCGAACCAAAGGAGTACTTTTCGGCATACAATTTGCTGCTAAATTCTTGATCAATACCCTGTATGTAACTGTATGTAACGTAGCTATTTTCTATCCATTAATTGACTCTATTTAATTGAGCAAATAAAACCAAATTGTTCATTTGTTTCAATTGACTACTGAATTTTTGTTTAATGATTCAACTAAATAAAAATTACGATATATATATTCCTTTTTTACTTTACTTATATATATAAACCACCGAAAGTTAAATTTTTCTAGCCAACACCTAATTATAAATACAGAAAATTTTAAATTCTATTCATTCGAGTGATATTTATAATTGTAATGAATTATTATTAGGGGTGTGCATCGGTCGGGTTCAGGTGAACCCGATCCGAACCTAATTAATCTGAAATCCAAAATTTTTATATTTTTCTCACCAGATCTTACCCTATATAAATATCGGATCTCTATCCGATTAACTCTCCTTTTTCGGGTCCCGACCCCAATAACCCAAATTTTATTTTTTTAATTTACATATTTAAATTAAAATCATAAATTAATACAAATAAATAATATTAAATACCATAAAAATATTTTAAAAATACAACAAACTAACAATTTTAAAATTACATTAAATATATATTATATATTAATTAATATTTTAGAGAAATTAATTTTTTTATTTATATATTTAAAAAATTAGATTGTTCGGTCGGGTTCGTATTAGTCGGATTTTCACCCCATCCAAAATATACCTAATATCAAAAATCGAACCGACTCTATTAACCCGATTAATCCCACCTAAATTGATTGGTTCGGTTTGGATTGATCGGATTGATCGAATCGATTCGGTTTTTGCACACCCCTAATTATTATATCTCTCTTATAATATATAATTTTGATTTCAGTGACTAAAAAATCTCTGCGGATGTTGCTGGGGTCATGCCTTGACCTCAAAGCACGCGAGTGGCACTATGACTTGGGTAAGTTTAAGACTCCCGAAGCCTGTAGTAAACACATCGAGTAGAATTGAACATGCAGGCACTCTTAATGTCACAAATCTAATCAGTCCATGGCTCTTTTAAATTTATACACCTCTAACCATGTTATATAGTTATTCAAACTAAAAAGCATTTACTTTTGAATTTATTTCGAACTTCTTATATATTCTATTTCATAATATAATTTAATAATTAAATTTAATGTTAAAAATATCAAAATAATAAAATAAATTTAAGGCGTTATACAATATGCTACATTAGAAAAAGTAGGATGTATAGTAGGGATGATCATGGGGCAGGAATTTCCCGGCCCCGGCGGGGACCCTCCCCGTTCTGGGTGAGAAATCTCCGAAATTTCCCCCCGCAGAGAAGGGGGCGGGGGGAAAAAATTTTCCGTCCTAGAATCAGGGACGGGAACGGGGAATGGGATATCCGCCCCGCAAAAAAAAAAAAATATATATATATATATATTATTTATTTATTTATTTATTTATTTTAAAATATAATATTTTATAAATAATTAAAATTAAAATATAATTTAATTTTATAATTATTAAATTTTAAATTATACTTAATTTTAAATTATTATTGATTTTAAATTTTTTATTTATTAAATATTATATTTTAATTTTAATTATTTATAAAATAATTTAATTTTATAATTATTAAATTTTAAATTATACTTAATTTTAAATTATTATTAATTTTAAATTTTTTATTTGTTAAATATTATATTTTAATTTTAATTATTTATAAAATATTATATTTTAAAATTAAAAAAAAAAACAAGGGATGGAGATCCATGCAGGGGACGGGGATTTCTGTGGGGCGGGGACGGGGGAAATTCCCCCCTCCCCCCCGAGATTGGTGGCGGGGGCGGGGTGGGGAATTTCCACCACTGGCGGGAGAGGGAGTGGGGGAGAATTTTTCGGCCCCGTCCCGTCTCGTGATCATCCTTAATGTATAGAGATTAGCTGTAATTCAAAGGTGACGTGTGTATTAAATTCTGATTTCAGCGACTGAAATTTCTGTGGACGTCCATGGTATATGATGCGTCGCCATTTAAAAGCTACGCAACCCATAAATCTAAATTGCATATATTATTCCTTTGGGTTCCACGAAGCACTCGCGGTGCTCTCCGCGTGGGTTTCTGTTTTCTCATTTTACACACGTTATTAGGATGTGGTCTTTTGCACGTGTCACCATATGATAAATTAATTATACTATCCAAATGCAGTGTTCAAATATGATCAAATTCATTTAATCCACACCATTTAATTAATTTTTTTTATTAAATTATTATAATGCATATAATCCAGTTAAAAATTTAAAATATATTTATATGAATTATGGATTATTGTATAACCCAATCATTTAATCCATATTTTTTCTAATAATCCAATCTAAAGTGAGAATTTTGTTTAACCAAACCTTTTTACATAGGATTAAATCAACGTCAAAAATGCTGAATTAGTTTGATAATTGAATCTACTTAAATGTAACAGTAACCACATAAGCTTCATGTAGGAATGAGAAAAAAAATTGAAAATATGATTAATCGTAAAAAATATAAATATAAAAAATTTATAATTTATATATTTATAACATATACAATTAACATAATTCGTACAACCTAATTAAACAAACCAATCCAATATAAAAGTTTCAATTTATAATTCAAATGGTTTGAATTGGGTTCAAACCATTTAAAATTTTAGACATATTGGATAGAAAATCAATTGCAATCCCTTCAATCCACCTTTGAACGCCCCTTCCAGATAGGAATAAATATTTTCTAGGGAGGAATAGATTCGTTTATAGTTTCCTATTTTACGGAAAATGTACTATACTTCATATTACATGATGAATATTTTTTTAATTTTGATATATTTCTCACAATTTATAAATAATTGTTAAATTTATTATTTTTTTATAATTTTTAAATGAAAAATTTTTTTAACTAATATTTTTTAAAAAAATTGAAAATATAACATTTATCAAAAAATATTTAAAAAATTAATATTTTTTTTTTACAAAAATACAGCATTTTATTGCATTATAGTATCAGAATGGCCTCGGAATCTTTCACTCACAATCTATAGATACAATCCGGCACTGCAGTATCTAATATGGCCTCGCAATCTTTGAGAACGCAGCATCATGATGCGTTATTCATAAAGAAAAATGTGGCCGGCTTACTCTTTCTCGAGGCACAGTGATATGTACAGATGGATTGAACATAAAGGTAAAGAGTAGCAAATTGAGTTACTTTTCCCCGGTAATATACAATTGTTACTTTCCTTATACATTATTATATTGTATATCTTTACCAGAGAATAATAATGATGATTTAACCTATCAATTCAACTAGAGATGTTTAAAAACCGATTCGATCCTATCAATTCGAACCGATACAATCGGATAAAATTAATTGAATTATTAGAATCGATTTGGTTATTGATGTAGGTGTTAATCAGGTTTCAGATCGAATGAAACCCGACTAACCCAAATTTTTAATATATAAATAAAAAATTATAATTTTTCTATAATTTTAATTAATATATAATATATATTTAATATAATTTTAAAATTATTAATTTGTTGTATTTTTAAAATATTTTTATAGTATTTAATATTATTTATTTATATTAATATTTTAATTTAAATATGTAAATTAAAAAATTTAATTTCAAATTAATTGGGTTGGGATCTAAAAAAAATATCGAGTTGTTCGGATAGAAATTCGATATTTATGTAGGATAAGGTCGGATGAGAAAAATATGTATTAATCAAATTCGGATCGAATTCACCCCGAACCCAACCGATGCACACCCCCTAGATTCAACATTCAAAGAGTGCATGAACTCCACATTTTGCATACCAACAAAACAATAATTTAGCGTCCTGTTCTTTTGACATGCCCATAAATGTTGAATTCATTTTGCTATTTATAGAAATAATATTATATAATAAATTGTATCATTGTATTAAATATATTGTCCTTCTGCATCTCAAATTCTCTATATATATATATATATTATCAATTTATTCTTTATTTATTAGTTTTAGTGCATATTTTTATAAATAATTATAAAAAAAGAATTATAAACCTAATAGACTATTAATTTAGACCTAATTAATAAAGAATTATAAATTTAATTAATAAAAAAGGCTTAATATGCAATTTTGCTCCTGAAATTTTTCAAAACAAGTAATATTACCTCTAAAATTTATTTGCGTGCAATATTTTTCCGGATGTTTTCAAAAATATGTAATATAACCCTTATCCTAACAATTCCGTCAGTTTGAGCGAAAATAGTAAGTTGATCACTTAATTATAACAAAATTATAAAGAATTATAAAAAAAATAATCTATTACTCTTTCCATTTCTTTATATGTGATTTTTTTAACAAAATTCAAAATTTTTACTAAATTTAGACTTAATTAATACTCCACAATTATATATATATAAAGTCAAATTACGTAATTTAATATTAAATTTACATCTAAATTAATATTTTTTAAATTTTGTGAAAATAATAAAAATGGCAAGTAAAAAAAGAGTATTAAAAATATAATCTAATATTAAGGTATACAAATTCAATTGAAAGTTTTTATAATAAACAAACTAAATGTAAAAAGTTGGCCGATTACATAAAGATTTTGCCTTTTGAAATTGGGAAATGATTTGATGCACCCATCATTATTATTCTCTGTTGAAGATATATATACAATATAATAATGTAGGAATGAATAAAAAAAATTAAAAATATAATTAATTGTAAAATTAATTCAAAATCAAATCAATTTTTACGATTAATTAATTCGATGAATTTGATTATAATTTTTAATTTTCATATATTTAAATTTTTTATTACGATGTAGGTTTTTAAGTACTGATTAACTATTACTATACGATTAATCGGTATATATATATATATATATATATATATATATATATATATATATATATATATATCTTAATTTTTTATTTTTATCTAAAATTTACATAAAATAATATTTTAAAATATATTTAAATTTATTTTTATTTTTATATCTTAATTTTTTATATTTTTTCATAAAATTTATATAATACTTCAAACTAAATTTATATTATATTATTCTTTTTAATTGTATAGTAATATTTATATGTATTATTCAATTAACTTTTACATATGTTATTTTCTATTATATATTGGTGTTCATATTTTATTTAATATCCTTTAATTATATTTTTTTTATATTTTAGAGTTTATGTTGTAACATTTAGTATTATTCAAAATTTTATTTGACTCAGAATCAAGTATATTATTAATTTTCAATAAATATCAAACATATTTTATAATATTAACTATTAATTCATAGACCATGAATTTTGACTAGTAAATTATATTTATTTTGTGATTTTTATTTTGAATTATTTTACACATTTAAAATTAAATTGAACTTTATCTAATTTTTTATATAATTTTATATTATAAATTTTAATGATTAACCGAAAAATATTAATTAATTAAATCGAAAAATCAAAATCGATATACTGATTAATTGAATGTAACAGACTGATTAATGATTAGTAATTTTAAAAATCGATATTGATATACTGATTAATTTTTTACTCACAAATCGATTAATCAGTCCATATTCACCTCTATAATAATGTATAAGGAAAGTAACAATTGTATATTACCGACGAAAACTAACTCAATTTGCTATTCTTTACGTTTATATTCAATCCAACTATACATATCACTGTGTCTCGAGGAAGAGTAAGGAGGTCACAATTTTCAATACGGATAACGTAGCTTGACGCTGCGTTTTAAAAAATTGTCCGACCACATCATATATTACAGCGTAGGATTACATGTTCAGATCGAATAGGGACCACATCATTTTGATATTATAATAATGCGAAATGCTGTATTTTTGTAAAAAAAAATGAAAATTTTAAATATTTTCTGATAAATATTATATTTTCAATTTTTTAAAAAATATATTATTTAAAAAAAATTCCCTTTTAAATGCATGAAGAAAAAAGAAAGTAAATTGCGAAGGGGAAGAAGACAAACCCAAGAGCTAAGGAAGTTTAGGATGAGAGGGTTGGAAATTGAATTGCCATGCGAGTGCGACATTTATGCTGTCTTATGTAGGGCCCACGTCACGACGACGTGGCAAAAGTTTTGACTATTTTTAGTCAAGTGCTAACGGCTGAATACTTTAACCACAATAATTATAATAAATTAAAGAAGATCTAATCTTGTTTTGAGCCCTAATTTTTTTTTTTCAAAATGTCAATGTAATTTTATATTATTTTTAACTTATTATTTAAATAAGTCCTTTTGTTTTTTTTTAAAAAAAAAGAAAGAATAAATAAATAAATATTAAGGACAAAAACATAATATCATTTTGGTTTCCTTTTCCTTCACGGATACACACATGCTTGCTAGGGGTTGGAGTAGTGTTTATTGTGGATGGGGGAATGCACTTCTTCAGCAGAAGAATTGACGCTGTGTGCATATTTTATTTGAAAATGGCTAATGAGGGAATAAAGTGGTATCAATTATTTTGTGGGATAATGCTCTATGATTTCATCCAAGAACCAATGTTTAGCCATTTTTACAAAATATCACATGGTTACATTGATATTTTTCCATTTGAAATATCTTGGTTGCTACATCTAGGCAAGAGGTAAAAAATAAATTTGTTTGGGGCCAAATGTACATGTGATGATTTTTATGGGGCATACATAATTTGCACTAAATTAAACTCATTGTTGAGCCAAATCAGAAAATCATGTTCAATTTTTATTTTTATTTTTTGCCATTATCACCAAAAATATATTTTTCCATTTGTTTCTGCAATAAATATATATTGCAACAATATGAACTTTTACTTTAATTATAAAATTATAAGAAAAAAAAAAGAAGAAGATCATACCGGTTAAAGTATGGTTAATTTTACTAATTATCACTCAACTTATTTTTAAATAATACAAAAATAACTAAATAATTTTTCATGATAAAATTATCACTGAACTTAGCAGTATTTTAATCAAAAGTCATCGTAACTGATTTTCGATTAAGATCGTCGTCAGAGTGCTGACGTTGCATGCTATATGTACATAAGTAGCCGACGTGCAGACCACGTGTGCATAAGTAGTTAATATCAGCTAATGACATGGCACACCACGTGTGCAACACTCCAGTGATAGTTTTCACCAAAAACTAGTTATGATAACTTTTGCATGAAATACTGCTAAATTTAATGATAATTTTGTCACGAAAAATTATTTAGTTATTATTGCATTATTAGATTTAGGTTAAGTGATTATTAGTGAAATTAACTTGTCAAATTAATATAAATTAAAAGTTGATTTTTGAGCAAATTGGTCTTTATTGTCAAAATATTTGACTGTCAAATTCAATATTTAACCTAATTTTACTTGATAGATAAAGATGAATTGAAATTATAAAAGAAGGGAGATTAATTGGGACTTCTAATAATAATCAATTATATTTTATCTTGTAAGAACAAAACTTTGCAGTTATTCGGTACTTATTGTAATTTTCTTTGTTAATAACATATGAGCATTATAAATGAATGGTGTAATTTGAAATTTTTAAATAACTAATTAAAAAGTTAAAATGCTTAAGAGCCAACTCGTTATAACTTTGATATTTGGAATTTTAATAAATTCCATTTTATGCATAGTTTTATAAATATTTTGGCCGGTAAATATTTCAAGCACCATGCCACCAAACCAATCTGATTTTGTAGCTAAGTAATGAAATTTCCATTATTTTGACTTAGCATTTCAATAAGAAAATTTTATTAACTTACAAATAAGAAATTGTAATAAATAAAATAAATTGGTTGAAAAAAAGGTAAAATAATAGTTAATATATGAATAAATGACGATCTATGGTTTGCTATCCACGAAATTCACAGTAATTTTTTCTAGTGCTCGTCAGTAAATTAAAATTAAAGATGTACAAATTGAGTTTGATTCCCATTTTGTACGTTTATTACATTTATTGTTATATAACGGATATACTCATCTCTTATAACAAAAAAACAGATTTGATAAAACTGGCAATTTGTCCACTGATTTCAACACTACCAACAATTTCCAAAACATATATGCATGTACTGTAGCCAATAAAGTTTGTACGTAGAGAAAGCCAGGGTAAAGACAAACTACAAATTCTTGAATAAATTTGATTATTTTTATTAATTTTCAAGAACTCGATAATCAATGGAATAGAGAATACATACGATGGATGATCTTGATTCCCATACCTGATCTCCACGTGCCTAAACCTTCCTAGCCAGATCAATAATCTCCCTACACCTAACGCTAACACTTTTTTATTTATTTATTTTTTTTCGTAAACTTTTTATATAAACCTCCAATTTCACTAAATCCAACTATCTCTCAATTTCTTTGCTTCATACTTCTCTCCCTCTTTCATTTTGTAACCATGCAAGCGTCTCTCTGCTTCCTTACAACCCCTGCCTGCCTACATTCAAGCCCTGAACTTCACTCTCATATTAAACAAAACAAAACCAAAACCCCATTCATCACCTCCAAAATCCTAATTGATTCCCCCAAGAAATATTTGTCTTTGAAACCGTTACAGCTACCGCCGCCGTCTAGGTCTCTGGCACCGCCATTATTGGACCCTGAACCTCCACAAAAGACCGAATACCCAGTCGATTTAAACCCGGTTCAAAGGGTTGCAGCTTTTGCTTTGGACAAAATTGAGGGCTCACTATTGTCATTAGAGAGAAACCGTGTATTGCCTAAAACAGTTGACCCGGTAGTTCAAATTTCAGGTAATTTTGCTCCGGTTCAGGAGTGTCCGGTTCTCCACGGTCTGGAAGTTGTGGGCCAGATTCCTGACGGCTTACGTGGAGTTTACTTGCGCAACGGCGCTAATCCTATGCATGCACCCACAGGTGGACATCACTTGTTTGATGGTGATGGTATGATTCATGCAGTTACCTTGGGATCTGGGAACCGAGCCAGCTACAGCTGCAGGTACACTCGAACAAGCCGGCTCGAGCAAGAAATTGCATTGGGCAGGTCAGTTTTCCCCAAGCCGATAGGTGAGTTGCATGGACACTTGGGATTGGCTCGGCTCATGCTGTTTATGGCTCGAGCTGGTCTCGGATTGGTTGACGGATCACAAGGCGGTGGCGTGGCAAATGCAGGGCTGGTTTACTTCAACGGTCGATTATTAGCCATGTCGGAGGATGATCTTCCTTATCACGTGAGAATCAACGGCGACGGTGATCTGGAAACTGTCAGACGGTTCAGCTTTCATGATCAACTTGATTGTCCTATGATTGCTCACCCTAAAGTGGACCCCGTGACTGGAGAATTGCATGCACTGAGTTACAACGTAACAAAGAAACCGTACTTGAGATACTTCAAGTTTGACAAGAACGGGAAAAAGTCACGTGACGTCAGCATTTCCTTAAACCAGCCAACTATGATCCACGACTTCGCGGTAACAGAAAATTTCGTGGTAATCCCAGATCATCAAGTGGTGTTCAGGTTATCCGAAATGATCCGGGGCGGGTCACCCGTAATATACGATGAACACAAGACTTCAAGGTTCGGAATTTTGTCAAAAAATGAAGTGAACGAATCTAGAATACAATGGATTGATCTTCCTAATTGCTTTTGCTTCCATTTATGGAATGCATGGGAAGAAATTTCGGACAATGGGGATAAAATCATAGTGGTTATTGGGTCATGCATGGACCCACCTGACTCCATATTCAAAGAATCGGAGACACCGGTTAAAAGTGAATTATCCGAAATCCGGTTGAACATGAGCACCAGAGAATCAAGTAGGACAGAGGTTGTGTCGGGGATGAACTTAGAAGCGGGGCAAGTGAACCGGAAACTTGTGGGTCGGAAGACCCGGTTCGTGTACATGGCAATAGCGGAACCATGGCCAAGGTGCAGTGGAATAGCAAAGGTAGATTTGGAGACAAAGGAAGTGAAAAAGTATATGTACGGAGAAGGGAAATATGGTGGGGAACCATATTATGTGGGGAAGGATGAAGATGAAGGGCAAATAATGGGATTTGTTAGAGATGAGGAAAAAGAAAAGTCAGAAATGGTGATAGTGAAAGCAAGAAGCATGGAGCAAGTATCTTCGGTGAGGTTGCCCACTAGAGTTCCTTATGGTTTTCATGGTACTTTTGTTACTGAAGATGAATTAAGAGCACAAGCTCTTTAATTCATTAAACCCTGATTTCTGTTCAGATTTGTTTATATCACTTTATAAGATGTAATTAATTAATGATATATACATATATATATATAATATAATTCATAATTAAATTTTTATTTATATAAAGATAAGTTGGATTTGCAATTTTAATTTTTTAGGAAAGAAAAAACCCAAGGGAATTAATGGTCGTCGTTCGGTATTATGGATATTTATTTACGTTTAGGGGTCTTATTGCCAGAAGAGCTGAAAGTACCTCTTACCCATTCAATACATTTAATGAATTTTTTGCAATTTGCAGTTTCCAAATTGTCATATGTATTGAAGTACGGATAAGCAGATAGCATTTTGCCGATTATAAATATTTTTAGTCATTTCTAATATTAGATAATGATATAAAAAATTTACAGTTAATTATAATTTTATTGTAGTTGACACTTGATAGTATGTAATTTGATTAAATTCAATATGTTTCTAATTTCTTTACCTTTCTTTTTCACGATTTAAACAACGTGGAGTCTAATCTAAAGTCGGTCCATTGCTTCCTTTTTCTTAAACTGCCCTTTTCTTTTTTCTTCGATACATCATAATCACCTTATTAACACCGAGAACAAAGCCAGGTGATCCTAATTAATTAATTTCCTTTCATTTCCAACTGTGTTTTTGTTTTCTATACTTATAAAGATTGTCTGCTTTCAGCTAATACACGTCAATATTATCCTTAAGCACATTTATGAAAGAAAATCTGTTATATTTAAGACCGAATTAAAAGGAAATCGTAATATGTGAATTATATAAATGAGGGTATTTTACTATATTTTATTTAAGTTACATTAATTAATTAAGTGATAAATAAAATGTATCACCAATTACAAACCTCTGAAAGGACCACATGTGTTGCGCATAAAAGCCCCGACAGCAATTTAGGATGTCATTAGAAACATTTATCGGCAATGTTATGTTACATATCATATCATTGTACAGGACATTTGGATGCAAATTCACAAATAAATCAGCTAATGCTGTCCACGCCCCACAAATTTAAAACCCACAAATTAATTGGTTAATGCTATTCCACCTCATACATTAATCTTGGATTCTCGATTGACTATTTTTTGGCGTTATTGTATCGTCAACTTTCACTCTAATTAACTCTTTTTTTTTTCTTTTTTGCAAAATTTTCTCCAGATCCGATTTAAACAAATTGTACGGACCAAGCTGACAGTGCATTATTATTTATACATGTTAATTATTAACACATTATATTTTAATCAATTTTATATAAATAGCTATATATTATTGATTTAATTTATAAAAATTTTCCAGATCAATTCTAGACAAGATCTCATATTTTCAACTACGGTTGTTTTACTTTAACTTGAAAGAAAAAGAAAACCTTCATAAGGAGCTACATAAAACTTCTTCAATAATAATAGAAATTAGTTACATATATTAAAATATTAATATAAAGAATTGTTGTTGCTGCTAAATATATAAGCTTCATTTTTTCATTATGGGGAGTAAGTATTATTTTTTCCATTGTGAGTTTGAGCCAAAGATAATTAATTATATACAGTTTGTTTTTCCTTTTTTTTGCTGGTTATTTTTACTTCATTTAGGCAAATTATTACATGTTTTAATATTTTCCCTCCTTTCAAAAAGGAAAAAAAAAACTTTTTCTCTTTAAATAAATATAGAAGTTGATTGATAAAAAGGATTTTTGCTTTCTATTTCGTATAAAGTTAATAAAAATTAGGATAATGACTGGTACGACAGGTATACGTGGTTTCCTTAAATGAATTTCTTTGATAAAATAATCATGAAGATAGAGTGATAGAACGGTGGTGGTGTCCCATACATTCCCCTTTTTATTATTATTTTTTTCTTATTAGTTGACATTGCTTATGCCATTTAATTCTTTTTAAATCAAGAGTTGACGAAACAAAAGCCAAAATCATGTATTCTGACTAAGCATTATACAAATTTGACTTACTATAATATCAACTGTAACTATTAATGATTCCCGCAAAGGAAAAAAAAAAGTTCAAGAAAAGGCCTTTCCCACCACCTCCGTCGAAAATTAGGAATGCTTCTTTCACAACCCAATTCTTATAGCTAATGACTTAAAATAATTAAGAGAGTCTTTGGTTTAAACATCCGAAGTACTATTTTGAATTTAATCGTTATTTCAAATTTATTTTTTAAATTTTAAATATTAATTGCTTGATTATCCAAGGAATCCCCAAAATGTCACGAGTATATTATGTTTTAATCAAAAACATTATATTTGAATTCTGAATATATGATATTTTTAAATTTTTAGTGATAACAGTTTGGTTTCCAAACTATTAGTTAGAAATAATCTTGTATCAAAATATCTAGAATATGCCTTTCTAATAAAAAGAGAGATTACCTAAAAATAAAGAAAATATGATGAACGTTTTCGATAAACAATATTCCGACTTTCAAGTTAGAGAGTATTTGGAAAGAATTGGAAGTAATGGTAAGGATAGGGCAAAATCATATAGCTGTTGACTTGAATGTTCATTAAAGTCAGGATAGTAAAGACAGAGTAATCAATTATCATTGGTTATTTGGCCTATGAAGATGTAAGAATTGTAACTGTTGTAAAAGTGTAAAGGTTACAATACATTCGATTCGAGCAGATTGTGTATAGTCCATGTACCGGACTGTTTTCTAAAATCCGGGTACCATTTGGAAAAGGAACATTTGATTTCTTTTTCTGAATGTGAATACATATCAGTAGGACTAATAAATTATATCATGAAATTATGGGGGACAAAATTTGGGAAAAGTATCGGTGAGGTTTTATAATGGGTGGACAAAATGATGGGAATCATATAAATTAGGATTGGCCTCTACTCCTTCCAAGTATTTATCTTCCAAATATCAAGAAAACACCAATAAAATGGGAGACAATAGTGGATGGACCTTAGTGGCACATTGTTTTTAAAGCTTAGACGTTTGCAATTTGCAAAGTCAAATAATAATAGTACTATGTTTTCTCTCTCTCTTATTAGCTAACAACTGTTAAACATTTTCAAGGTTATTGGTGCTGGTGGGATCTTTCTATAATTATTATTTGTTAGTATTTAATTTGACTAAATTACAAGTTACATCATTAAGTTAATTACGGAAAATGTTTGGAATATTACTTATAAGATAAAACCCCCATTCAATGCTTCTGAATTTGCTCATTTTAATATTCTGTATTGCTCCAACTACGATGGAGCAACTCATCTTAAAATTCTCCATTTATGAGAGTTTAAGTTTGATCCAAATTTTAGTATTTGATTAATATCTACAATAAGGTGGAAGTGAGTTTCTATTTTTCTTAGTTGGTCCATTATTCTCTGAATAATTTATTTGAGCTCAGAATTAGCATCAATAAGTATAATTTCTTGTGCAAAAGATGCTGAAAAAAGAAATCGAGCCATTTAGGATTCAATCCAACGAAGATCCAATCGATAGGGAAAAAGAAAAGAAATTTATGTCACGTAATATTTAATAAATTTAGAAAAAATATAGAAAAAACTGTGACGGAAATATTAATCATTATACAAGAGAAAATTATTTTTACAAAGAATTAAGAATTGTGAAATTTTATGGGGCGGCAGGTGGGGTTGTTACGAAGGAAAAATAAAAATTGCCAAATGCCAATAATTTAAAAAAAAAAAAGGAAAAATAGAAGAGAGAGAGAGAAGCTTTCTAGTGAAAGTCTTAAAAAAATTCCAGCCAATAAAATTTTAGCTATTATATCAAGAGAATAGTCTTAACAGTAATTAATGAGTTTAGTTGCCACCCCTTAAAAAAGAAAAAAAAACACCACAGAATAATGGATAAAATATAAAAACATATCGGCCAAAAAAATTTTTAACAACTCAATTTAACTTTATAAACAACTTTTTATACATTTAAAATTGACAAAAATAATATTGTTCATTGTCCTCAAAAAAAAAAAAAAAATTGTTCATTGAACTTACTAATATGCACACGTTATACCATTGATGTTAACAAAAATGTACTTATTAACCCTTTAAATTCTTTTGTCATGTATATAGATATTTTTTTTATCGAATTTACATTATCTAAATAAAAGTGTATCAATCGTTTCTTAAATATAACAAAAAAAAAATTATACATATAAAAACACAGTACCACTTATTAATTTATGTGATATCAATCAGCAATATGCCGTTGAAATTAGAAAAATATTCAAATTTTCATCTACGAAATTAAAGGAATTTTGCTATTCTCATCAAATTAAAGTCAAAAGTTCTCAAAGTGGTAAAAATTGACATCTGGATCTACCTAGGTGTACAAGGTTTTGATCAGAATGTCTGATTTGTATTAGAGCTACTACTGAAGAATGGCAGCTATTAATTTACAGGCAGTTTTGTTCTTGAATCTTTTTCCATGTACATGACTGTGTTTTTTCTTGACATAAATACAGAAACATACATTCTCATCTATTTCCAATAATACGTCGTTTTGGTTGGACAGCCACTGACATAACTCGAAGCCTGTTTGTTATCTCCGTAAATGATGGCCTGGCTGCTGGGTCGTAAGCCCAGCATTCTTCCATCAATTTTCTCCATTCCTGATCACAACTTTCGGGTATACTTGGTCTAAGTGTATTGCTCACAATTCCACCTTCATCAAAATATACCTTTCAGGTTAACAATAATCTGAAAGAAAACTTACGAGAATATGGCACAGAAATAAAAATAGCATGTTTGAGCAAAATTATAGTCTTGAATTCAATTGTGTCAGGCAAAGTTATCCAATTCTGTTTTCATTTGTTAAGGCAGGATATTCTCATATTTCAAAAATCATGCTAAGGTTTAACTTTCTTCTGATATAGGGTTTATCTGGGAAAACAAATTCCGCGCAGATACAGACCAGATATTGTTTTCTGAAAGAAAGAACGGCATCGGTGTTCTTATTTGGAGAAAGATTTTTAAATAAATTACTGAAGAAGCAATTCTAATGATAGAGAAAATTATTCCAAGACAAAAGCTTTTCTAGAAACTATATATTGTCTTGCAATTTAACTTGGAGCTTACCTATGATAGCACCACAATGCATGTTAGCATATGGCTCCTCACCAGTCAAGATCTCCCACATAGCAATTCAAATGAGTAGACATCAACCTGTCGAAAAGAAAAAAGATAAATTTAAGCAAATGATTGCTTCATTTTATGTACTAAAGGCTCAGAACTTCATGTCCAAATGTCCCAACCTTCTCGGAGACCCGGTTGCTGTTGCCATCAAGTAATTCTGGTGCCATCCATGGAAGTGTTCCACGCACACCTCCGGATACCAACGTATTGCGTTTGATTCTTGATAATCCAAAGTCTCCAACCTAGAGCACAGATAATTTTATATATAAAAGCGACCGCAAGAAGGGGTGAATCCAAACAAGAAAGGTGTTTCTGAAATCATTTACCTTGCATATGGGCCGTCGGGGATCCCTCAAATTTACAAGAAGATTGTCACACTTTAAGTCAAAATGAACTATATCTTTTAAATGCAGATATTCCATGCCAAATGCAGCATCCAATGCAATTATAAGCTTTTTAGGAAAATCAAGTGCTCTGCAGGACAAAACTTCTGTTATCCTACATCACAATGAGAGTACAGGGAGATAAAAGACATGAACCAACTTACCTGTCCTTCTTTTGCAAGGCATGCCTCAATGATTCATTCACCATATATTCAGCTACGCGCGTTCCCATTGTTCCTCCAGGCCCATCAGGTACAACACCATAAAATGCCACTACATTTGGATGGTGAAGATTTGATAGTATTCGTGCCTCTCTCCAGAAGTCTTTAGTCTGAAAGTAAAAGACATGTTAATGCATTTCTGAGTAAAGACTCTGAAATCCAATGTTAAAATCAACATCGACTAGACTGCATTTTAGTCAGCCTGGAGTTATTCTTTCACTATATTTATCATTTTAGTAATGAACTCCCTATACAATTTTCTGTGATTCATGAAACATGGTAATCAGCAAGATGAAATTGAAAAGAAAATAACATTGATGAAAATTTTCATGGGACAAACCAGCCGATCTTGCTCTGATGATCTTCCAGAAAAGCAACTCTTTTTTATCCTCTTAATAGCAACATCAGTACCCCCTCCACTTCCCGTAGTAAACAGTTCCAAATGTACCTGATCCTAACTCTTTCAATTCTTCAACATCAGCATTCTTGATAATCTGCATATTAGCATCTAAAGCACTTAGTTAAAAATATAAATTCAAGGTCTTTCCTTTATCCGGAAAGATAGAGAGACAGAGAATGAGTAGAATCGGGTAGATGCAAAATGGAGGAGAAAGATATAATCTCGGAAGAAATGGTGTGTTAAAGGATATCAGAAGCTGTGTCTAAATCTGAAATGTATAGCATTTTGAAGATTTGATAATCTGTGTTAACCAGGAACTTATTTCATAAATTGCGTGATTGGAACTATCTTTAACCACTGGATAACAGATTCTTCTCTCTAAAATGATAGTGTCTGGTTCTTAGAAGATAAGCCTTACTGCAAGTATCAGGATGCCCTTTCTGCATTGGGCACAGATTGGTAAATTCTAACAAAAGACTTGAGGAAGAAAGTTTTCTTCAAGATGCCTGTGGGTGTTTTCTGCCCGTGAATCAAAATTTAAACAATAATGTTTTTCATGTACATAGTTATCAAATCATTGCTTGTATGGTAGCTTTATTTAAATGTGGTCAAGCACAAGAATCATGTTAGTTTTTCGAACAAGAAAACGACAATTAATTGCTGATGATTTAATGGGAAAGTAGTTCCTTACCTGTAAACCGTAGATGCCAGCTTCTATTTCAGCCATCGTAGCATCACTAATAGATTCATTTGCGTCTCTCCCATCAGCAATTTCATCCTAAGGAATTAAAGATACAAGGTCAAACCTACCACCAAACAAACTACCATTACCATATGTTGAAAAGTATCCAAACTCAAAGCGAAAATAATACCTCAAAATCAGATTCTTGAGCTGTGCTTTCTACCTCAGTATTTCTATAAGAAGGAGAGTCATCAGGGGTCTCTTCTTGTATGTGTGGTACGACTTTTGAAGCCAAGGGGATATCTGGAGGTGAGGTGCCAGTAACATCTTCTACAACTATAGCTAAATCCAGCCCCTTGTTCTCATAGTAATCTTCTGGGTGTGGAGGAGCATCTCTAATTTTCCATTCCTCGTATGGTTGTCTTCTTATGCTTAAACTTTCAATGTCATGGTCAGAATGATTAACAGGGTCTCCCTCATGGAGAGAAACTGCTATACTTGAAGCAGGATTTGAGTATGATTTCTGAGATGTATAATTAAAATTTAGATAGTCATTTTCATCAAGTTTAAGCAAAGATTTGCCAAAAACCAACAGAGAGCTTTACTTACAGAGCACTGGAATTTCTTCACTTCTTGGTCAAATGATCCCTGAGATGGAGAACAGTAACATCCAGGAAGCTCATTGGAGGTTTGTTGACCACATGTTCTTTCTGTTGCAGCATCCTGTTGGTTTACAGTTGCCATCTGGTTCCTAAAGAACATGCCAGGTTTAGACATAGATCGAGCTGAGTCTAAAGCCAAAGGCTGGTGAGCCAAATTTGTTATGTTATTGAAGAAATCATTTGATCCTTCTAACTTTTTCCGGCCTTCATCTGAGAAAGTAAGTCTCCCATCCACAGTCTTCAGGAGCTCTTGGTTCAACTCAATCAGCGAGTCAAAGCTGCAGTGGTTGTTAGGTTTAGCTGCTTCATCTTTCTCATTCCTTAAAGCTTGACACATCATTGGATCCAGAGTGTAATTTGACATTGAAGGCAATTTTTCACTTCCGTCATTCCATGGGGACAGAGCGGTAACTGCTTCCAAGTAGTATTTTGACCCTTCATCATGTTCCTGCAAATTAGAATCAGAAAGCACCCGATCCTTCAGCTTAGGCCTCTCAGGATTCATATCATTTTGTGCATATTGTACAGATGGCTGAAAATCTCCACTTATATGACGATTGGAAAAATGTAGATCATGTGGTTTGTCACTGTAGTCAGTTTCTGACAAATATTGCTGATGATGATAGAAGTTCACTGGTAACACCGGCCCTTGAGATGTTCTATTATAATGTGTAGAAGCATTAGGATGATGGGAATTTTCAAATGGAATTTTTTCCACGGCAAAAGTAGAAATGTTTTCAGTACCCTTGTGACATGATTGATTAAAATAGTATTTTACATCTCTGTTCTGCATTTGAACTGGAGATAGAGGAGGAGATTGACTGGAAGATGCTCCTTGAGTCTGAAGCGGAGAGAAAAATTGAACAGTAGATGAAGTACATTCCTTATTATCCAATGAATAAATGGATGAAGGAGACTCTCTATGAAAGCTTGGACCGTAATCTGAAGCACTACCCAGCTGGGTTGGTTGGCTTGCCAAACTTTGTCCACTAGAGCTCTTCTGGGGACTCGTATCTGGCATTGAATTAACAGCAAAAACAAATTTACAATCGGCATCTTTATTCTGTGGAGTCCCTGCCTCGAATGAATTTGGGCTATCAGGTTCACCTGAAGCAACGAGAAATATCCTCAGTCTTTGCGAGCCCCCATTTCTTTCTAGCTCTTGATATTCTTCTGTCATATTTTGCAGGTCTTCATCGGAAGATACAGAAATTAGAGCATCAAGATCCTCGCCAGGAAGCTGGTACTTGATTGTATGAGGATGGTTACAAATGGCTGAAGTTTTCCTTACAAGTTCATTCCAAGTAACACCTTCCCTGATGGATATAATTCGAGTTTCTCCGCCGACATATCTAAGCTTTCCATCACTTGGCCTTGGTAATATTCTGCCCCCAAAGCTGCATAAAAACTTCATTTTGCCAAATAAAAAACCTTCAGAAACCCCTGTCTCGAAAGGATTATATGAATGAGGGGATTCCACCACAGATTTAGGAGGAGTTGTTGAAGCCAAATTAAGTTTGTCGGAATTTACTTCACCAGTATATTTTCCAGCGTTCTGTCTTCTGGGATCATATTCCCATTGGCACCTGTTTATCCGATCAGGATAAGCCCAATTCTCTCCTTCGGTCATACATCCTCTCAATGGGACAAACTCTAAGCCATCAGATTCATATTCTGTTTTATGAATCCCAAGAATTCCAGAAGGATTCTTGTGAACCATCTGATGGTTCTGATTGTAACTAGAACCAGTTTGTGTCAGCTTGTTTTGATCTGCCACTCTTCTTAAACCAAGACGATCACGCAAAAACTCAGTAGAAAATTCCTCACCTGTCTGAAAACAGATACTTGCATTTCTATCTTCAGCAGCCCTATCTCGAGGCCAAACCTTAAAAAAATCTCCACAGAACTGCTGCCCTGAACTACCAGGAATCTCTCTTGTCATGATATGAGAAGATATTTACTTGATATACGCGTATGAGTACATCTATGTGGGCATATGGATATTCAGCAGATTTTTTCCTCGGTGCTCTTCAAAATCATCATAGAACTCGTGCAAATGCTTCTCCAATTAGACGAAATAATCTTCAGAATTCGCGTGTATTGAATGAACCTCAAAACTAGTTTTCTTCCCCCAACGCCATAGCATCAATCCAGTGGCAAATTGAGTCATCTGCAACAATACATACATCTCCGTCATGACTTGATAGTACAAAACCTCAGCTAACTCCAAAAAATATACCTAAAATCACAATCACAAGAAAATTCACGACTTCCCAAATTCCCATGTTGAAATATCTGCTTTGCAAATATCATCCATCAAAAACATTATGCTGCTGGAGCCACAAATGGGTGCCTCTAAAATTATTAAACTGCTCAAAGATTCATATTCATCAAATAAAATAAAAAAACTTGTATAAAACTACAGAAACAAGATATATGATCAACCATATCCTAATTCAACAACGAATATCACAGAGACAATAGGTCAAACACCTTTGAAAATCTAATGTCCTGCTCAAGTATATATGGAAATGACAGGTCCCACCAAAAAACAAGTTTTGTAATGACAGGTAAAATTATTGCATAAAGTAGAGAAAAACAAACATTGGGAATGAAACAAAACAAAAATTCAAACTTTATTTAACATATTATAATGTACCATGACAGATTTTTTTTTTTTCTTTTTTGGAGAAAAAAACGAACTTTATTAATGAAAGATAAGAACAGCGAAACGGGTACCTGCTTGTTAATAGAAAATTGCAGGTAAACGGTGACATTGCAGCAATGGAGGATGTTGTTTAGAGTCCAAAGAGGAAAAATGGAGTTTGAAAATTAGCTTAGTTAAAGAATTGTAGATTTTGATGGAGAGAGAAGAAAATCCGTTGCACGAGAATCGTAAAGAGCGCTTAAAATAACGCGGCTAAGCTGGACAAATATGGGAGGGACCCTAACTGCAAACTAATTTATTCAATTATTTCAAGGATTTGGATTTTTTTTATTTGAAATTATATTTTATCCGAACCATAATTTTTATCGCTGATTTTTTACACAGATTAAAAAAATTAAATAAGGGAACAATAAACAATTTATAACTAAAAGACAAATGTTTTTTTATAATTTTTTTATTATACCATTCTAAATATAGAATAAATAATTAAATATTATTAAAACTATAAAATCAACATTTTTTTGAGATTTATGCAATTCAATATCAATAACATATTATGAAAAATTTAGATTAAAATTAATAAGATAAAATTAAATAAATGTATAACGAACAATTTATACATTTATAAATTAAACACAATATAAAAAAAGAAAATAAACAATATTTTGAAAAAAAAAATTATGGTAAAGATAGAGTAAGTATTCTTTCAATCTGCTACCAAGAAATAATTTTTTTTTATTCTTATCAAGATAAAATATATTTTATTTTCATTAAACACACAAAAAGAATTCATTTTAATTCATATATTTGAAAAAATTAACACCAAAATATCATTATAATAATTTGGAAGTGAGAAGAGTGGAGAGCACAAAATTCTAGAGGTGCAATATGTTTGGACCAAAATTTAGCATTTTACTTGATTTAGAGGTGAAATATGTTTATTTTGATATTAATTTATTATGTAATCCATCTTTAATAATTGTTGATATATGATATTCCTTTAATCCTACTAAATTATCACTCATACACTGATATTAAGATAGCAATTGATTTTATTAATTTTTATGCAAGATTATATCGAATAAACTAAAATTTCTTCTCTTAATTTAAGTGATCGCAATTAGGTATGTAAAAAGAATATTTATTAGGATATTAAATGTTTTTTTTTATGTTATATGAGGGTAAAATTTAAAATGATACATTAAATATTATTTCAAAATTATTAAAATAAAAAATTGATGGGATAAATTTTTTCTTGTAATTGACAATTTAATGGAATGAATGTAATATTAAATTTCAATGACGTCATTTGAAAGTCGTGGTTATATATATATATATAAGGCTATCAATATTCATATTTTTCAATTTATTCAACTTGAATTAGAATTCGATTTAGATGTTATCAATTTATTTATTCTGAATTAAAATGTAGGAATCTTCGAAATATGAGATTCTTTTAATTTAGGCTAAATACATAAGTTGGTACCTCAATTTGAGATCAATTTTCATTTAGACACCCAAATTAGTATAATAACCCAATAAACACCATAATTCACACAAGAACAAATTTTTAAACCCTTTGTACCGACATGGCAGTGAACGTATAATTCACCCATAATAAAGGCGTGAAAGGAGAGAAAATCCGATGCACCCTACCTCTCTCTCGTCTCTTTAGCTCTAAATCCCTAATTCAAGATTCCAATTCGATTACACTGTTAAACCCTCTACTTCCATTGCTTCTCATACCAAATTCAATCTCTATTAGGGCTTTTTTGGCTTCAAGAGAGAAGATTCGCCCAATGAAGTAGCAAGAGATAGGCCTGCTCCCTCCATCGCTTTGTAGATTGAAGATATTTCTCGGAATTCCATTTTTCAATTTAGAAAGGCCATCTTTTGAAGCATACTGGTCAACATATTCAAATTTATTTACAATTCTAAGTTTTCAGACTAGGGATGCTCACGGGGCAGGGCGCGGTCGGGGATTCCATCCCCACTCACTGCCCCGTCAATAGCAGGGATTCCCCGTCCCCGCCCCCAATTCAATAACAGGGAGGGAATTTCCCCCATCCTCACCACGCAGGGATCCTCGCCCCCCAAAAAATAATTTTTTTAATTTTAAAATATAATATTTTATAAATAATTAAAATATAATATTTAATAAATAAAAAATTTAAAATCAATCATAATCAATATAAATTTTAACCACTGATAAATTTAAAATTAAGTATAATTTAAAACTTAATAATTATAAAATTAAATTATATTTTAATTTTAATTATTTATAAAATATTATATTTTAAAATTAAAAAATTATTTTTTGCGGGATAGATACCCCATTCCCCGTCCCCACCTCAAAATACAAATTGGGGATTTTTTTCTGTCCACATCCCCGCAAGAGAAAAATTCGGGGATTTCCTGCCCTGTGAGCATCCTTATTCCAGACACATCACACTTCCTTTGGACCGTAGAGAACTGTAGGATGAGGGACGTCTCATCCTTTTGCCACCCCAAGGTGCTTCATTTCTAGTGGTGGAAGGATATCAACTAATCTCTTACTACTTCATTGGAGATGGTGGTGTGGAGAAGGAGGACAACAAATGTTTGATTTGTTTGAAAGAATTTGAAATTGGAAATGAGATAAAGAGGATGGATTGCTTTCTTTCTCTACTCTGTCTCAAACCATGGGCACTATTGCCAGCGGCGAGATTATGCTCTTCGGAGTCAGAGTCATCATTGATTCTATAAGGAAGAGTGTTAGTTTTAATAACTTATCTCAGTATGAACAGCCTCAAGAACTCAATCAATCCAACTTTGATGATACAATTAGCTGTTATTGACTTTCTTGTATTTGATTTAACTTGAAAGTTCATTTTGACTTAATGGAATTCTTGTAAAGGTTATTGTAGTGTTCAATTAGCTGTTATTTTTGCTCTTAATTCTTCTTCTTTGCTACTTTGGTTTCTCGACTGCCCTGCTACTCTGCTAATTTGCTCTGTTTTATAGGACTTTGTGAGTTCTGGTTAAGTTGGATGTTTAAACCACAGATTATGTGATTCAATTTTTATTTCTCCTCTTTATTTTTGTTGCTTCATCTGGTGATGGTGGCCAAAGTTGTAATGGGTTGGATAGAAGCTTCAATGGAAGAGGAGTTGTAATAGAAGTTCAAAGTTGGTGATGATGGTCAAAAAAAGGAGCTCCACCATATGCAAGAGAAGACGATGGTCACTACAAAAAAATCCATTTTACCGATGAACTCATATTTCGTAGGTAAAATTAACATATAATTGATGGATTACCGACCAAATCGACAAAGCGTAGGCAAAAAATAAATTGATAAACGACGACATTTTTTATCGACATAATTAAAAATTCATCCGTATCTTTGGCGAGAAATGTCGTCGCCAATTTTTATCGATCGATTTACCGATGGTTGCATCTGTCGGTAACAAATTTTCTCATTTAACTTTTGTAGCGACGGATTTTCGTCGGTAATATAAGTATCTTAGGGTTTTTCTTCCGTCGGTAAATAAATGCGAAAAAATTTTGTCACCAAATATAACAATGAAAATTTAATGCGTCAAAATTATAATTTTTTGCTACGGTTTATTGGTGTCAATAAATCCGTCAGTAGGCTTTAAATAAAATAATTTATATTCAATATATTAATAAAAAAATTAAGATTATCTGCTCCTCTTTTTCAATCAAACCCTCATCTCAATCTTAGTATTGGCCTCTCAAGATCTCTCCTGGATTGAAAAAAAAAAAAATTTGACCTCTCTCTCTCAATGGCAAGGTTATCCCCACCATCCCGATGTTATTTCACCACTGCCCATCAGATCGTTATTTCACCATCTAGGTTTTTCTAACAAAAATTTCTCCGAATTTTTGTATCTTTTTTGAGTTTTTCTAACAAAACTCTATTTGCCTTAAAAGATGGGTTTCACTTGATCTAAACTATATACCGACTCTTTCTGTCTCGAACTCATTCTCCCTTCAAAAATTATCTTTGCTGGTATCGACGTCGAAAATGCCTGCTAGGAACTTTACTGCCTCAAGCATGGCATCTAGGTACGTTTTTGACGTATATGTGTTTATTTGCTTGCAATTTGGATAATGTATTGTTCAAAGTTGAACCCTAGATCCTTTGGTTTTTCCTTCGTTTTTATCTTTAGACCTATCATTTTTGGTCCTAGTATATTGTGTTTGTTTTGCTTTAATTTTGATAATGTATTGTATCTCAAGCCTAGATCTATCAATTTGTTTTTCTTGCCGACACGACTGACTCCGACCAAAATTATAAGCATATATTATAACAACTATAATTTGCAAAGTTTTTATTTGACTCCGACCAAAATTGTTTGGGGCTATGCCGATGGAATTGTTAAATGGGTCAGTTCGGATTGAAATTTTTTATTTTAGTGGCATTGGATTTACATGTAGTGAAATCTTAACTTATATCTGCAATGGAAAGGATTCTCTCTTTTTTGTTGGAATTTTATTGGATTATTTACTCAATAAAACTAATAATTATTATGAAGAACTAACTCTAGATTAAATCTATGTGCAAAATATATTTTTAGCCCTTATTTTATGCAGTACTTCAGGCCTTATTTGTGCAGTGTTTGCCATAGTCTTGAAGCTTATTTGTTGAAATATTTGAGTGGAAATTCAGCCTCCATTTTTTGTTGATCTAATTTGGCTTGTGCATGGCTAGGTTGTTGATTTAAGTCTATGAACTGATATATTTTCTTAATGAACTAATTTCATCCTATATTAACACTGCTTCTTATGAACAACTGCTCAATATCTTAAATGAAATTATGTTGACTCAATTTGAGTTAGTCATTGTTCTTTAGTACCGATGAATTATCTCCTTTTAAGAGTTAAAACTTACCAAAATATATATACTAAAACCAGAGAACAACAAATTTTCATGAATTTAAATATGAACACTGATTAAATTATTAGCAATCACTTGAAACTATAACATGGTATATATGTAAAACTTGTAAGTGGAAAGATCAATTTCTTCAATATTTGAATTGCCATTTCATTATTGAGAAAGTTATAATTACTAACTTAAAAAGGCATGACATTATATCAGAGCATGTTTGCTATCGTGTCTGTTTTCCTTCCCTTGCATCAATGTCTTTTTTTATTATTAATTTTTATAACTATTTGATGTTCGAAATAATGAACAGATAAATTCAAAATTGTGCTAAAGTAAGTGACGAAGTTGACATTCATCTATCAATATCTTTTTCTTTATTATCCTTTTTCATGAACACATTTTCTAAAGTAAAAAACAATATTATTCATGAAAAAAGTGATGAAGTTGACATTCTTAAAATGAACAACTGCTTAGCTATCTCTAACTTAGTAGAAATTAGAATAATCTGAGTCTACTTACAAAATCATAATCTTATTTGTAATTGACATTTAAAATATCCTTCATTTTTTCATGTTATAGCATCTAACGAAAATTTAGAGAGTAGTTGCATTTTCAGCTGCACTTAAGCAACTTGCATATTCGGCTGAAGAGGAAACAACAGGTAGTTGATAAAAATAATTAATTTCCATATAAGATAGATAGATAGACATATAGACTCAAGTTTTGCACAAGATGAGTTTTGGCTTTGCCTTGTTATTAGGTTGTAAGTTAGGCACCTCATTCAAATTAAATTATGAACTTTATTTTTTGAGAATCAAATTAAATTATTAATTAAGATTTGTATTTTGTAAATTATGAGTTCAATTTTGCAGTATTATCTCCTTATGATGGCCACATCTCTCATTTGTCTATTTACTAAAATGTGTTATTGTTATTTTGGATTTTGGCTTTTATAGTATATGTTGTACTCTTCTTGTCCTGCTCTTATTATCATTGCGGTTCTCTTTTTCCTATTTTGTGCAGGTTATAAATTTTGATATGCCTTTAGATGCTATGGGATATGTGCAAAGAATTGGGCGTACTAGAAGAGGATACAATACTGGCACTTCTATATCTCTTGTGAGTTTTTCAGACAAAATTACACTACAAAAAAATTGCTAATTAGCGACGGAAATTTTCGTCTTCGTCGCTAATTACCAGAATCCGTCGCTAAAATAAATTAGTGATGCAGAGACGAACAATCGCTAAAAGCTCAATCGCGAATATATTAGCGACGAAAATCAAAATCAATCGCTAATTTAGAGACAAAAAATTTTGTCGCTAATTTTTTTCCGTCGCTAATTTATATTCCTAATTAGTCTCTGAAATATAATAATAATATTTAGCGACTACATTTTCCGTCGCTAATTATAAATTTTCTGTAAAAGTTAGCAACGAAATATTTGTCGCTAATTATTTGTTAAATTCAACGTTTATACAGTATAGACAATTGCTGTTGCAAATCTGTCGCTAAATTATTGCACAATTTATTTTTTTTTATGTGTTGTTAAATTTTCATCCTGTACACAATATAAATAATAATCTTATATTATAAAATTCATATATAATAGATACAAATATAAATAATAATCTTATATTTTCATATATATATATATATATATATATATAATCTATAATGAATTCATTACAAATATAGAGTTAACGTAAAAAAATAATATATAAAATAAAAATAATTATTTATACAATCCATTTCCCTAAAATTAATAACAAATTAAATCTTTACAATTTCCTACCAAATATAAAATTAGCTCCTACCTAATATTGTTGTAGTAATATACCCTAAACCTAAATGCAGTCCCTCTTTACCGATAGTCTTTGGCCAAGATGTCCACCAGTCCCACAGTTTGATGGGGCCAAGCGTATAGTGAATGACATGGAGTTCGGTCTCATTTACCATCCACTGTACAAAATCCAAGAAAGGTAAGGATATTAATTATCATTTTGAATGCAACTTGCACATCATAATCATCACTTTTAACACTTAAAAGAAAGATAATCAATGAGATAATATATAATTAAAAATTACTTGTTCATATTGTTTGTTTTCAAAATAATAGATCATGGCTTGTTTTCTTCTAATGAAATTATATACAATAAATCTATCTTTACTTGCTCTAGGTTATTACTTTTCCATCTTAGAATGAATGTGGTTCACAATCAAAGAAACATGGAAACAACAAATACCAATCACAATGTGGAGAAAATAGTGGCAAGCTGCCTCAAGAGAAAAGGGCACACTCAGAAAGAAATGGAAGTCTATCGCCTATTTTCTAATAAGACTGCCATATAATCATTAAATTGAAAAGATGGAGCATTAAACCAAATTCACCTTTAGCTCCTTTTTCATGGCCCGACTAATAGGCGGATGTGAGGTATGGTCTTCTGTATACCATAGCATCATCTTCCTTCATTTGATAAGGACCACAGCTTGTCAATGCTTTGTCACTGGCCCTTAGAGGATCCTATTATGTCATTTGGAAAATTTGTTTAACAAGAAGATATATATAGATGATATGAGCACATAAAGACAAAATAATAGAAGCAGACCCCCCATTTCACAGGAAAAGATTTAAAAGAAATAGCTCTGTACCTGAGAAAAAATTTCACTTAGCAAAAAGTTGCTGAATATAGACAAAGTGGATGGAAGGTTGCCATGTTTGGCTGTTAGCTGCAATAAATAAAGGAGAAAAGAACAAGCGTGCAAGTTAGAGAGATGTTTGTTCATCTTTCTATAGTTATAATACACATACAATACAATATAACATCTTGCAAACTCTCCAGCTTCAATCACTGGAAAAAAATATTGTTCCCTATTAACACGAAAGTTCAAGACTGAGAATTGAGTATTTTGTCAATACTAAAGAAGTATATGTGTTCCTGGTAAAGTCATGTAGTGCCAATCAAAGAACGTGGGATCACTAGCCAATACAGAGTTTAACTTTGAGGGTGGATTATTTTGAGGAAAAATAAATATAATGTTACAGATAATGCTTATAACTTCCTAGTAACCTATTATAGTGTAATTTAGTGTTTTTTCCTCAGTATATTAATAATATACAAGTGATTATAAAGTTTAAATTCCATTTCACCACTAGAATTTATTAATGAGGTTATAAAGGTGTTTCTGAAGAATTTTATTTTCACCAGAGTAAATTATTCTAAATAATTATAATTGTATTGTAAAAATCATGTTCTGTGGTGATAAAATAGAAGTAGAAATAAATTATAGGAAAAGAAACAGTCACCAAAACCTAGTGGAAAGACAATATCATCAACTGTTGGGATCATATAAGTCCACCTTTGGTTGGTGCCAAGCTATTTCAAACCAAGAAAAATTAAAAAGGATAGTAAATGATGAGGTCCATATAGGTTGATTAAGGAGTATTAGATTGTTGAGCTTTTCCTGATGCTTGCTAGCATATTTAACAACTACTGGTGCACAGTAGCCCTGAGAAGTAAATCAAAGATTTGAAGTTTTAAATTAAATGTAAAACAATAATTAGCATTCTAACCTAGAATTAATCTTGAACCTCCGTTAAAGTTCTGAAATGCTAGAAAATGCATAAAAACATCTCAAAACTTTATTAAAAACCATATAAAAGCACTATAATTGACAATGTGACATAAACTAAACTAATAAAGACTAAAACTTATAAGGAAAACATAGAATTATGCCAAGAAATAACCAAAATATAAATATAATTGCAACTTATTAGATCTCTTCAGGTTGTTATGCTTGAAAAACAAAAAGAGACCTGCTCTTATACCAAATGTAAGTCCTAATATACTCAAGAAGGGGGATTGAACAGAGCATACCATATTTTTCTTGAATAATAAACCAGAATAATATAGAATAGTTATGAACAACGAGTTGAGCACTAAAAGGATTTAGATCCCTTAAAATATTTTCGTTAACAAATTTGATAAAATCTTTTTCCAATGTTTTTAACTCATGTGTAAAAAGCAACTTTGATCTATTAAATGTTAAATCTTTCCAAATTTAATTTATTAAAATATGCTAAGCAATTATATGATAAAGTGCTCTTAGCAAATTTAGGGCAGTAGTTAAAAATTCTATAAATCAGCACATATTTGTAAAACAATAGAAAATGCAAAATAGTTATATAAAACAACTATAGAAAATAAATTTCAAAGAGAATAAAGGCACATAGAAGCATAACACTACAACTTATAGAGATTTAGCTTTTTACCTACATCCTCTCCTAAAGAAATCTTGTCTTAAGACTTTCTCTCTTCTTATGTGATTTTATTTAGCGAGCATGTGTCAAAATTCTAAGACTTAAAACTATTCTAAATCTTAAAAGTCCTAATTTTTTGTAGCTCTAAAAACTACCATAAGCACGTAAAGATGGATCATCATTCCATTTCTATCCATCCAAAACTCATTTATTCGCCCAAATACACCTGATCCAAATATCTTTAACATCTAAATATCAAAATCTCCAGTCCGAAACTATTGAGAAATTGAGATATAACAAACATAAATATAAGGCATATACAAATAACAACAATCATTTAGATTTAGATTCAATAAACAAGGCTAGATTACGCTCACCGGAGCTTCGCCATAGGCTCGCCGAAAATACACCCACGCTGTTCGTTTGTAGCTGAAGTCACCGGTAGCCCTCTGATGGTGTTCATATGCCCCAACGTCTCTCCATTTGGTCGGGATCTACCTTAAAAACCGTTGGCTTCTTCCTCTCCGATCTATTTGTTGCCAGCGATTGAGGAAGAACGGAGGGTGCCATGATGATCGTCTCGACGCTAGGAGTCCTCTGGTGCTAGTAGTGTCACCATTTGTCGCCGCCAGTCGCCGGAGGGGGAAAAAGAATTCGGTAAAGAGGAAAAAACGGGGAAAGGAGAGATGGAAGCACGATGTCATTGGTGGCGGGGTGGGCTGGCGCCACACTTGTGATCGCCGGTAGGAGGCAGCGGCGGCGTAAAGGTCGTCGGTGGTGGCACGGCCTCTCCCTGCTTCTCTCTCTTTTTTTGTTTTTTCCATAATTATTAAAATCAAACCGAACCGACCGATTTAACCGCGAACCGGCAGGCCAACTGGTTCGTTCGACTGCATAAAATCGGATTGGCAAAAATTGGATTGGACCGAAAAAAAATCGGGTTGAACCGAAAAATCGAGAAACAGGACAAAATCGGGTTTTTGGCTGAAATTGCAAAAAATTATATTTTTTTTGTATTTTTTCACCCCCCATATATATATATATATATATATATATATATTTCATTATTTATTTATTTGAGAAAATTAGAATTTTAAATTCTAAATATGTCACTTAATAATTTAATATACTTATTATATATTTGGTTCATTGTAATCAAATATATGTGTGTGTATATATATATTAAATTTTTATTATTTATTTATTTAAAAAAAATTAGTATTTTAAAGTTTAAGATATCACTTAATAATTTAATATATTTATTATCTATTTGTTTCATTGTAATTATATATATATATATATATATAT
Source organism: Excoecaria agallocha (assembly GCA_037975025.1). NCBI lineage: Eukaryota > Viridiplantae > Streptophyta > Magnoliopsida > Malpighiales > Euphorbiaceae > Excoecaria > Excoecaria agallocha. The sequence continues at coordinate 15,942,509 of CM075823.1, read as the reverse complement.
ATATATATATATATATATATATATATATATATATATATATATATATATATATATATATATATGAAATTTTTATAATTTATTTCTTTGAAAAAATTAGTATTTTAAATTTTAAAGATGTCACTTAATAATTTAATATACTTATTATCTATTTGAATTTATTGTAATTAAATATAATTATACTTATATATGCAAGGTTAATATTTTATGTGTTTGCTTCATTAGTACTCCATCTAAAAACGAAATTTTTTTTATAATATGATTGTATTTTTATGTTTCTAATATATAATATTCAAAAATTCATAATTAATTACTTGTAATAATAAAATTAAAATTATATTTTGTAACTTATTATTAGGGTATTTGTGACATATATTAATATTTGATGGATATTTTTTTAATTTTTATACAATAGTATTTATAAAATTATAATAATTTATACTATTTTAAAAATAGAAAAAAACCCGATTGAACCCTGTTAAACCAGTCGAACCACGAACCCCCAACATCGTCGGTTCTTTATCCGGTCCGATTTTAATAATATTGGTTTTTTCTTTTTTCGATTCCCACCTCTCTCCTCCCTTTCTTCTCCCTTCTCCTTTTTTTCCTTGTTTTTCTTTAATTGTTATTTTCCCTTTTGTAAAATGTGTGGCCATGATAATTTCATCTAGACAATTATAGGAGCCAAACCTCCCAAGATATTATTATTATTATTACATACTTCTATTTATATTAATTTATTATTATTTTCTCCTTCACACATATATATGTATGCTTAACCAACTAATGATTTATTTATCTTTTTTTTCTCTTTTCCTATTGGGTCATTTTCTAAAACTAGGTTGACTGTCAAATATTTAAGTAACTCGGATTCAAGGTGTTACAAGAGAAAACTGAATTCTTTTCAAGAAAATAATAATCATTCTATTTTTAATAGTAAATTTGTTTTCTATTTGGTAAGATCTACTTTTAAGTTTATAAATTTTAATTTATATTTATATAATTAATTTAATTTTCGTAAATTAAATAAAATAATAGAGTTAATTAAAAAAATTAAATTGTTTAGACCAATCTACCATCAAAACTATATCATTTTAAATATAATAATTGTACTTCTAATGTTTGGGAAGTCTTTCAATTAATTAAATCCATCTATCTATATATTTTTTTAATTTTTCTAATTTTATCTAAATATATATAATAAAAATGATATCGAGTGGGAGTTCGATTCTAAAATATACTTATATTACTCTGAAGTATATTTTATGTTTAACTTTATTATAAATTGGATCGATGTTATTATCTTGAAATGATTTAAAGTAGGTATTTTATTGTGTGTGTGTGTATATATATATACACATCAACCTTCAAATTATACTCACGCCTATAGGATCCTCAGTAAATTGATCCTCTTGAACCGGTATCAGAAGTACTGCTCACATATTAAAAAGTATTGTCAGGCGACTCAAATTTTGGGACGTTACATAACCACTACATATAACTGGATATATAATTATATTTATTATGATAAGTTCATATTTATTTATTTTTTTAAAATAAGTTAAAATTTAATGAACAACCAATTCTATTTATTTGGATGCTAATTTTCATTTGATTGTAGATAATTATGTAATCACACATAATAAATACATAATTTATTAAGATATGTGAAGAAAAATGTCAATTTCACTAGTTTTAAAAGTAAATTATATTTAGTTAAATATATGGTATAATTATACAATTATAATAAAATACGATTACAAGCGAAAAAATAAAAGTAAAAAATTATAATGTTCCTGTCAATTTTCATTATTTTATCTTTATATTTAAACATGGTTTGATAAATATATATAATTAAAATTTCTAATAATTTAATATTTGATCGAAATTTTACAAAATAAAAATAAATTATAATTTTTTTAATAATCAATGGACTCAAATTTTAATAAAAGGAATGCACCTTGGGACTTCCTAGAATGGAATTGCAATGGGAGTAATGAGATGACTCGGTTGGAAAAAAAAAATTTCATGGGCTGGATCTTAACCGGTAAAGGAGGGGCGATTTTGAGAATGAAAACGGTGGAGAGAGGTGAGGGGAGAGAAAATGTTGTTTTTATATCTAGGGTAAATTTATGAAATAACTAAAATACCCCTACCAAATTTCATCATTTTATCCTTGCATTCAAAGATAATTTTGGAAATATATATAACTAAAATTTTAATAATTTAAAATTTGCTCAAAATTTTAACAAAATAAAAATAAATTATAAATTTTTCATAATCATTTTAAATGAAATAATAAATTTCATATTATTATTTTATAAATATTTATTATTATTTTTTTTCATAATATGACTATATAATAATTATAACAATTACTTTATTATTATTATTATTATTATTATTATTATTAAAAATGTAAAAGTTTTAAATTAATAAGTTTATATTTGGGGATAATTGATAAAGAAATCATTAGAATTTCTAATAATTTAACATTTGATTTAAATTTTATAAAATAAAATTAAATTACAATTTTTTTATTATTATTTTAAATGAAATAAAAATTTTAATATTACTATTTTATAAATATTTATTTTTATTAATCTTGAACAAGCAAATATATAATAATCGTAATAATTAGTTTATTATTATTATTAAAAATGTAAATTTTTTAAATAAATAATTTTAGATTTCGGTATAATTGATAAAAAATTATTATCAACTTATAAAATAATTTATCATTTTCTGTTACAAATAAAATATTCATTTCATATGATCTATATTAAAATTACTTGAAATTATACATAAATCATGTGACTGAAATCGAAAAAAATATATTTTTTAATTCATTTGCGATGGATTAGCGACTAAATGTTTCCGTCGCTAATTATTTTACAGTAATAAATTACTATTTGCTACAGATCAATTTCTGTCGCTAAACCGTCGCAAAAAATGGCAATATTTTCCCGCCAAAATTAGCGACTAATTAGTTCGTCGCTAAATTTTTTGGAACTAATTTCATGAATAAAAAATTAATCAAATTAGCGACAGTATTTGCGCTAATTCCGTCGCAAACCATGGCTCGTATACTTCCCGCAATTTGCGACTGATTTCCTTTTCCGTCGCTATTTCGTCGCAAAAATGGAAAATATCCTCCATACGACGGAATTGAAAAATAGTCGCAAAGTCGTCGCAAAATTTGCGACTAAAATACTGTCGTCGCTAATTGGCAGTTTTTTTATAGTGTTATAATCTATTGCATGAGGGAGTGAACCTGAGCCAAATTGATTTTTTTTGTATATATGACATGGTCTGGTTTACTGTTTCATGTGCCGACGCCAAGGTCGCTTAAAATTATCTTTGTTCTATTTTTTGTTTTATTTACTGTTGATAATAATAATAATAATAATAATAATTATTATTAGTATTATTATTTATTTATTTATTTGAACAAGTGGAACTCGTTATCACTTGGGCGGGCTAGTGATACTATATTGGTTGGTTTTAATTTGGCCTAGTTAGTTTCAGTTTGCTTGGTTTTCAGTAGCTATTGTATCAGCCCTTCTTCATTTTACATCTTTCTTTTTGTATCAACTTTTATACCTTATTATGTTGTAATTTTTCCTATATATAAAATTTTCAACCCCTGAGATTCAGAAGTGTATGATCTACCTCTTTGACATTAATTTGTGACATTAGCTTCTTCTATTTTCAGGTCCAAGAATGGCTCTATATGGATGGTGAAGATGCCAATGCTACTGAGTTTGTTAGATTATTTTTGTTCTTTTTTCGCCCCTTGTAATGGATTAAGATGGAAGATTTCCTATTTCGAGCCATTTTTTTAGATAAGAAAAGTAGCTAACAGTTCTATACAATTAGGCTTGGCGTGCGATGCTCATAAATGAAAGAAATATATTTTTACTTTCCATTGCATATGCATTTCAATTTTTGGAACATTGATTTAGCATGTTACTGCATTATATTATTTTTGCATATCTTGAAAATACTATGAGATGACAGATGGCTTTTTAGTTTTTCATTCTACAGCTGACTTTGTTAATGCTTTTGTAGGGCATACTCATGTGGCCGAGGCACTGAAAGTTCCAGTTCATATTTTTTTCACTATGCCATGGATGTAAGTCTTATCTTGGAAGGAATCTGGCTGAGTTAATTGTAATTTATTTTTGTTTTGCATGTTTTTTATTTTTGATGTCCATCTTTCTAGTGTCAAATTTTGAATAATTAAGGTTTTAATCATGTTACTAGATCCCATCACTTGGATAATTCAAACAATGATATATACCACTAGCAATAAAATATACATAAATATAAAGAGGTTGCAATAGTGAATAATAGGCAATTGTAGATAGATATAATTTAGAAGACATATGAACAATTAAGTAACACAGGATCTAGAGTGATGGGTGTGGTAAGGATGCAAAATTAGCTAAAGGCTTTATTTATAATCAAAATATTTTGATCCATTTAGCGATGGAGAGATGCTGAACCAATGTCAAATTATTTTCATCTATGGTTGCTCTTCATTTGGTGGTTTTCCTCCTCCTCACAATCCTAATTATAGGTTTTCCTTCACATCACGATAGGAATTTTGATTTTCAAATTAGAACTGAATTTACAGGTGCCAATACATCTCTCCTTCTAGATTAGTACTCTCCAAGTGATGAAACAGTAAGAATTTTGATTTTCATATTAGAAAGACATTTAGAGAGCAAGTTCTTAGTTGTTTTACTTTCCATAAAACTTATTGAGTTGATTCTATGAGTTTGCTCTTGAACTTTCATAGTTGATTTTTTTTATTTGTGATGTGTGATTGTTCTCTAATTCAATTCTTAAAGTAACTTCTTTCTATATATGAATGATCAAAACTAATGTTGATTAATTCTTGCATAATTGAGTCTTTATGGGTAATTAAGTGTTGTAATTTTTGTATGAGCACTTGTTGATGTTATGTTGTATCCCTTGTGCTGTAAATTTTCTGTTATTTATCTAATTATATTTCCTTTTTTATAATCTTAAAAAAATAATTATAATTTGCACAGGCATCCAACTTCCAGCTTTATATAATCCAAGATCTGTTGAATTTTTGCAAAAAATCTATTATTTTATTATCTATTCGGCTGCATGTTTTTGTCATTGTGTTTTTTTTTTTTTTTAGCAGTTGAATTGAGATTTATTTAAGAAATTGGGACAACAAAAAATAGCACCGTAAACTGAGAATATGATTTTTATTGATATCTTTTCATGAATAATGTTAGGTTTATGTTTTAGTCTAAAAGGTGAGGATTTCATTAGGTAGTTCCTGGAAATCAGTTTCTTGGATTCTTTTCCATTCCTGTATTATGTTGTATTGACTGGCTAGTTATTAATGTAAACTTCAATGACCAAAGATGTAACTTTAATGACGGAAGGAAGTTGTTTAATTGCCTATTGTTCATCATGCTATCACTTTTAGGATCAAGGAGGATGATAAGTTAATTCAAGCAGAGGGCGTGGAGTCTCTTTCAGAGGCTAAACTTCGTGAAGATTGTAGGGAAAGGGGTATGCTTGGTTTGTTATCAGTTGAAGAAATGCAGCAACAGGTTTTCAGATTTAGCCTTTTCTATTTGGAAGAGATGATTCCCTTGACAACCATCATATTTATTGACATTGGTTTGTGCATACTCACGTTAAGATTGTTAACTATTGCATTGGAGTCTGCTCATGTTTAATCTGTTGACTTTCATTCTCTGCTTCTTAACTTTTTCATCCTTCAAGCATGGCTATGCTGTAAATGGGGTAGGGGTAGTTTTGAGTGGGTAAAGTTTGTATTTTTATGTAGTACAAGATGTAATAGGCATATTGTATGAGGGAATCTTATTGATTACTGAAATATGTATATAATATTAGGGATTAGTATATTATATAAATGATGTTCTATTCATTAATTTGGCTCTTGACTTTTATGTGCAGCTTTGTGATTGGCTGGATCTGTCTCTCAATCACTATGTTCCATCCTCACTTTTGATCCTTTCAAGGTAAATCTGAGGACTTTTATAAAGTCAGTATTTTTATTAACTCTTGTTTTCCCATTTTAAACTTTTTTTAAGTTTTAAATTACATATTAATGCAGGGCCTTTACTGTGTCTGGTAAATTGAAACCCGAGGAAACTATTTCAGCAACACTATCTTCTCTGCCTGATGAGGTTGTAGATACCATTGGTGTTACAGCTTTGCCATTGAAAGATTTTGTTTTTGAAATGAGGAGAAACTGGAGTACCTTGAGATTCAGGAACAACTGATCAAGGTTGAATTTAATTATATTTTCTTCTTGTTCTTCAAAACATAAGAGCCTCCTTAGCTACTCTTTAAATTATAAAATTTGTTGTATGGTGTTTCTTCAAGATTAGTCTAGTGTACCTATTGCCCAATGTTATGTGAGCTATGATTTCTATGTGTCAATAGAGTTAGAATGTATATATTGATTTTGAATTATAATATATCTTCAATTTAAATTTTAGATTTTTTGTATTGATCGTATTTAATTTGGGATTTGTAATCAGAAAATTAGCAAAATATTTTATAAAATTAAATATAATTTACCGATAAATTACCGACAGAATATTTCGTCGCGGATATATTGACAAATTAAATATAATATTAAATATTTTTGCCGACAAAATTACCGATGAATTTATTCATCGCTGTTTATACTAAAATAAATTAAAATTTTGATTTATTAAATTTACTGACGGTTTACCAATGCAAAATTCCGTCGGTAGATGGGACAAAACATCCAATCAATTTTTAATAAAACTACCGATGGAATTTTTTAAAAAATCAGTTGGTACTATTACCGATGGAATTTTCTGCCGGCAAATTGGTACCTACGCAAGTTTTAGGGTGGATACATTCCATCGGTAAAATAATAAAAAATCATCGATAAGGTCATTTTCTGTTAGTAAAATGCTAAATTCCATCGGTAGATCCGTTGGTAAAATGCATTTTTTTTGTAGTGAGGTCTAGTGGTCCAGTGCCCCGATAGGTATTTTTTTTACTGCATAATGGACATGTGGCACATTTCTATTGAATATATGGCTACGTTAGTGTGTTTGAGCAACAAGCACCAACTAAAAATTATTATTTGAACAATAATGGTTTTAAAAATCGATTCCAATGAGAATTGAGGTGCTTAATTGATCAATACAGAATTTCAGATGTTTGAATGAAAATTAATGTCAGAATTTCAGATGTTTGAATGAAAATTATTGTCAAGTTGGAGTGACAAATTATGTATTTGAACTTTAATTTAAGAAATGAAATAATATAAGTAGATGGTAGACCAACTCACGGACCTAAAGCCCTATTCGGTCCAAACCAACGTGGATTTATAAAAGAAAAAAAAAAAAGGAGTTTCAAAAAACTATCCAAAAAACGAAGTTCCGGCTAAAAATACCCTCACCTTTTTTTCCTTTTAATATTATCTTTTTTTAAATTTTAATTTTTAAAAATACCCCTTTTTAATTTTGCACAAACTCTTCATCTCTTCCTCCTTTCTTCTTTGAGTTTTTCCCTTCTTCTTTTTTCCTTATTCTTCCTGTCAGATCACCATCCTTGAATATAACCCTTTTGCCTGTCAAAAGTTCTAGCAATACTACACCAAGACCATATACATTGCTCTTTATTGTTAGTACATTTAGTCTATAGTACTCAGGATCAACGTAACCAACTGTTCCTGCTGCTTTCATTGGCCTATAATCTCTTTCAGACTCAGGCCCCATCAATGACAATCCAAAATTAGAAACTCTTGTTGTCCAATTGGTGTTGAGCAAGATGTTTGACGACTTGATATCTCTATGAATTATTGGCGGGACTGTATAATTGTGAAGATATTCAATCCCTCTAACAGCATGCAATACAATCTTGATCCTCGTTTTCCATGATTTTATCACACTGTTGCTCTTTTCGGTATTGTTCTTGTCATGTAAATGGTTATATAGAGCCCCATTATTCATGTACTCAGAGACTAAAAGCCTCTCGTCTCCATCTTCACATACCCAACTAGCCTAACCAAATGCTTGTGGTGAAGCCTTGATAAGAATGCCAATTTAGAATCAAAAGCACTATCCTTTTCTTGAAATTTTTATACACATAAATAAATAATAATAATTAATTATTATACACGTAAATTTGTTAAAATTACATCTTTTGTTTAATTTCCTTTTTTGAATGCTTGTTATTTATTTATGTTTGAAAGATTGGTTATGTTTACTAAACCTATGGCTTTCATCTAGTTTAATTTTTTTTGTATGATGGTTTATGTTAAATGAACTTATTTGTGTTTGTTTAAATCTGTTTTTTGAATACCAATTATTTATTTTTGTTTGTAAATTTTTTGTATAGTTGAAAAATCTTCAGCACTTGGTTACGAGCATATGTGAAATCTAGGAATTTACACAATGGCTTATCAGAATGTAAAACTTGGTATCTTAATTGTTGCATACAAAGTGTTTGAGAAAATACCAATATGAACTTTTTTATGAGAAAATGTTTTAGAAAATAATTAATTTTTAATAAATTTTTAGGGCTGAACAAAATAAACCGAAAAAATAGTTAACCGAAAAATTGATTCGAAATTGAATTGGTTTTTCGGTTAACCAAACCCGATTATTACAGTTTAGGTTAGTAAATTTGAGATATATCGATTTTTGATTTCGATACACGATCTGAAAAAATCGACGGTTTCGATTAACCGATGGATTTAATTATTTTTTTAATATATATATATTATTTTTATTTTTATATATTTAATTTTTTCTATTTCTTTCACTCTAAAATTTACATAAAATAATACTTTAAAATATATTTAAATTATATATTTATTTTTATATCGTAATTTTTTATATTTTTCTATAAATTTTATATAATATTTTAAACTAAATTTATATTATCTTATTCTCTTTAACTATATACTCTTTAACTATATACTCTTTAACTATATAGTAATATTTATATATAGTATCTAATTAACTTTTATATATGTCATTTTTTTATCATATATTGGTGTTTATATTTTACTTAATAGCATTTGATTACATTTTCTTATATTTTAGAGTATATGTCATAATATTTAATATTATTTACAATTTTATTTGATTTAGAATTAAACATATTAATTTTCAATAAATATCAAATCTATTTTATAATATTAGCTATTAATTTAGAGAACATAATTTTGGCTAGTAAATTATGTTTGTTTCGTAATTTTTATATTAAATTACTTTGCACATTTGAAATTGAACTGAATTTTATCTAATTTTTTTATAATTTTATATTATAAAATTTAATGGTTAACAAATAAAAATATTGATTAACCAAACAAAAAAATCGAAATCGATGGATTGGTTAACCGAATGTATCATACCAGTTAATAGTTAGTGATTTTAAAAAATCGATATTAATGGATTGGTTAATTTTTTTGCTCATGGATTGGTTAACCGGTCCAGGTCCATGCTCACCCCTATAAATTTTATTAATATTGTATTTTGATAATTTTTTAATGCAAAGATGAATAACACTCCGGTTTTGATTAAATATAAAGGAGAATGAACCAGTGAAAATAAATTTGAAAGATTTGAAGTCAAATGAGTATTAATACCAAATGGTTGTAGCTATGAAAATTTTGTTGGTATAATATCATATCAATTAAAAATCAATACAGAAATAACACATTTCAATATAAAATATTTTATCAAAGATTTTCCATTAGAAGTAAATGATGACAATAGCATGACATTTTACTTTGAATTAAAGAAGAGGAACTCCGACATCATAGCATTTTCCTTATATTTTACACTGATTGAGAAATGTTAGAAACAACAAATTTAATTAAATTTATGACTTATGCATTTGAATAAAGAAATCTAATACAAAAAAAAGAGCATGAGTTGTATTTTGGAATTTGATATACCGGCTGGTATACCTTGTATATCGGTCAGTATACCAAATTTAAGAATATATTTGTATTTTATTTTTTGGTATACCGGTCTGTATACTTGGTATACTATTCGATATACCCCATATATCAAATTTCGAAATATATTTGCATTCTATTTTTTGGTATACCGATCAGTATACCTGATATATCACTTGATATATCAAATTTCAGAATATGTTTGCATTTTTTTTGATATACTGATCGGTATACTTAGTATAACCATTTGGTAAATCAAATTTCAAAATATATTTGCATTCTATTTTTTGATATACCGACCGAAATATCTGGTATACCAGGTGATCTTTATTTGACTTTATGGATATAGCTTTAAAGGGGAGAGTTCTTGAGCCTTTTTTATGTATGGCTATTATTTAGCTTATTCCTAAAAAAGAAAAACTTGAATATGTTAGTAACTTAAGACCCGTTAGTCTAATACCTATGGTGTACAAAATTCTCATAAAGGTTGTCACTAATCGTATTAAGCCATGTTTGAATGTGCTTATGGGTCATCACTAGTCTAGTTTTATTCTAGGTAGACAAATCATTGACAATATTGTCATTGTTCAAGAAGTAGCTCATTATTTGCAGGTTAAAAAGAAGAGAAAATGTTGGATGACGATTAAAATTAACATGGAGAAAGCATATGATAGACTTCGGTGGGACTTCATTCTTGATACACTTTTGGATGTAGGTTTCCCTATTGATCTTTGCTATGTGCTTTTCAATTGCTGGAGAAATAGTAGTTTGCACATTATCTGAAATGGTGAACTCACTAGTAAATTCTTTCCGTCTCATAGTTTCCGTTAGGGTGACCCTCTCTCCTCTTAACTTTTTATTACGTGTATAGAAAGAATTTCCTATGGGATTAATAAATTAGTAAGTTATGGGATCTGGAAGCCTATTCAATTTAGGAAAGGAGGACCCCCTCTATCCCACTTATTTTTTGCTGACGATCTCATTTTGTTGCATGAAGCTTATATGGATCAAATGGAGAGGATTTGTAGGGTGTTGGAGGATTTTTGTCTTTATTCGAGTCAAATGGTCAACAAGGGGAAGTCGGCTTTTTGTGTATAGAAGAATGTCAGTAGAGAGTTGTCAGAAAATCTTAATAATCGCTCGATTTTCCATCTTATAGATGATATTGGTCATTACTTAAGGGTGCCAGTTATTCATGGTTGGGCTAATCAGAGGCTCTATAGCTACATAATTGATAAATTTATGAAAAAATTAACCAATTGGAAAGCAAATTTTCTTTCAATTTGGTTAAACTTATTCTCTTATCCATTCCAGTGTATGCTATGCAATCTACAGTGCTCCCTGCTTCGGTGTGTGAAGAGGTTGAAAAAAATTTATAGGATTTTTATCTGGGATTCTTCTATGAAAACTAGGAAACTTCACTTTATTAACAGGGAAAATATTTGAAAGCCTATGGAAATAGGTGGAGCGGGTATTAAGAGGTTAAAACAATGTAATGATGCCTTCCTTTTAAAAATTATTTGGCGTATGATCTGTAATAAAGATGCTCTTTGGGTGAAGCTTCTTAAAGCTAAGTACAATATTTCTCTCCACTGTTAGTCGAAATAACTCCCTTCCTCCTCGAGTTCTTATCTCTGGCATAATCTTTCATGAATTTGGCTTATTTTTCGAGCTAATTCTTGTTAGTCCATTAACAATGGTAATTCGGCTTTCTTTTGGCTAGATAATTGGTCAAAGGATGGTCGCTATACCTGTATATTCCTCCTTCTCGAAGGGATAGTAATGAGTGGTGGGCTATGGCTCATAGACCTGTGAAGGAATTTTCAAAACTAGGGAAGGTTGGAATAAAGAAGTGTTGAATGGTTATTTTAATGATGATTTAATTTCTTTAATTAATCCTTCGATTCCTCCTGTTGAAAGTCTGGGTGAAGATTTTCTTATTTGGCTCCCCTCATCTTCAGGTGTGTTCTCTTTAGATTCTGCTTATAATTTTATAACTCATGTTGCTGTAACAGAAGGGGAGAACAATTGGCGATTGTGTTGGATTGGAAGGGGCCACAATGAATAAAATAAATTTTCTATGGTTAATGATGTGAATAGGGTTTTAACAAATGAGGAAAGGGTTAGAAAATACTTGACTAACAGTAATATTTATCCCATTTGTAATAGAGAGCCCGAAATAACTCTTCATATTTTAAGAGGTTATGTGTTTGTTAAAGGTTATTGGCAAAATTTACTTGATAATTCAACTATCAGCAGCTTTTTTGGGGAGAGTCTTAAGAGCTGGATTAAAAGCAATTTAGGGTGTAAAAGAGAGTTGTGGAAGGTCAGTTGGAATATTCTTTTTGGCTTTATCTATTGGCAAATTTGGAAATAGAGGAATGAAATGGTCTTCTCCTACTATGGTTCCTTGGGATATTAAAAAGCAAATTATTTTTGCTTCT